>PVKU01003143.1:0-191709 GCA_004027475.1 Anoura caudifer
TTCATGTGCAGGTGGGACAGAGTGCCACCCAAAATACAGCTATATGTCTAAGCAAAGATTCGTCTGTCTGCTTCTTCTCTCCACTGTGGCGTGTTAAGGGAAGGCGTGAGGGAGGCTACTGTGCCCTTCCTATCTAGGGAAGGACCTTTAACCCACGCTTACGCACAGTCAGCATTTCACACCAAGTCCTCCCAGCCCCTCCCTGGATGGTGGATAAAGGGACTTGAGCAGAGAAGGAAGGCCCTTGTCTAAAGCCCTTCTCTAAGGCCCTTGTGCATTGAAGGGAAAGGTCAGACTTGAATTCTATCTGGGCTTTCCATGTATCATTGGGCCCAGAGGAGCAACGTGGTCATGAGGACAGTACTGACAAGAAGGAGTGGCCAGGAATCCACAGGCAAAATTCATTGATGACTTCTGTATATGGCCATAACTGGAGAGGAGCTTTTTAGAAAAGTGCCACAGTGGTGCAGTCTTGAGGAAGTGCTTTGTGCTTATCAAAAGTGCATAGCTAATGTGACAGTAGGTCAAATCAAATGATGGAATCTCTTCCTCTCTGCTCTTTCTCAATTATTTGTTAGATCTCTCTGGAGGATTCATCTGGGAGGCTTCTCTAGCTCTCTTGCTTCAATCCCACCTCAACTGCCTATCATCTGTATGGAATGAGTGAGTTCTAGAATGAAGATCACAGTAGGATATGAATAGGGGCTTGTCCCTTGCCCCTAACAACAAGCTGGGAGGTAGCATATAGACAGACAGAGGTCTGAGTATTTGAGACAGAAACTGGCATATTCTTGACCAGGGCATGTTAGGGAACAAAGCAAATTTGATTTGTACTCAAAAGAGCCTAGGGCCAGGAAGCCAACCCAAGGCCCACGCAATTTAGGGGAGGGAGCTGAATAAGCAGATATTAAGTCGTTTGCCCATCGTGTGATGAAGAGCAGTGAGTTCAGCCTTGTTGTCCAAAGGTAATGCAAATTAATTCAAAATCTGAACACTCAGCCTCCATTCCACTAAACTGTCTACCAATATCAGGAAATTGCCTAACTATAAATCCATGTTTTTGCTTACCCCAAACATAAAGTCAGTCACTGGTTTCTAGTCTTTGTATCTCTCAAACCTGCCCCTTTCCTCTATTTTTACTACCTCTCCTTATGTTCAGTTTTTCATTCATTTTTGTCTGAATAATTACAAAAATATCTCATATATCCAGGGCTTAGGCTAATGCCTGGCATATAGTAGTGCCTTAATATTCCTTGAATCCAAAATCTGGACTGGGGAGGCAGACAAATTATTACATAAATATGATAAGCACTATGAATGGGGGAATCCGCCATAGGAGGAAGTGGTCTGCAGATAAACACCCCAGAAGGATCACAATAGAAATGACCTGGATAAGCATATTATGTTCAACAATTAAAATATCTGAGTACTTACTATATGCAAAGTACTACAGCAAACACACAATGAACATGACACAGAACTTGCACAATGAAGTTCATGATCTCATGGGATAGCCAGTGTCACATGCCCAAATTATCTAATCAACATATATACTTGGACATCCAATATTCATCTCAAAATAAAAAACTGAACAACTGATTCTCCATCCACCATCATCAACCAATCACTCATATAAAACATGTTTCAATCATAGTATTCAACATTTCAGTTAGAGGCTACTCCATCCTTCTATTTCTTCTTTTTGTTTGAATGCTTTTATTTTTTCAATTTCCACCTTTCCATTTCTTTAGGACAAAATACTGGTGTCATCTGTACATTTTTTTCCTAGCAATCCACATCCAGTCCATCAGTAAATCCTGTTGCCTCTGCCTTCAAACTGAGTTCATAACATGACCACTTCTCACTCTGCTGCTATGATTACTGCAGTAGCATCATAACTGACCTCCCAGCTTCTTCCTGAGATCATGCCTTCAACAGTCCATTCTCAACACAAAAGACAGATGGTCCTCAGGGAAGGTCCTCACTATAGATGATTGATTGAAAGATAGATAGATAAATAGGTAGATAGATAAAAAAAAAGAACCATGGACTGGATAAGACCACAGGGGAAGAAGTATAAATGAAGGAGAAACTAAGGACCAGGCTCCAGGACAGTCCAACATTAAGAAATTTGGGGCAGGGGAGGTGGTGAGGAATAGGAAAAATAAGCAGAGACTGAGTAGCAGCAGCCAGTGAGGTGGGAGAAAAAACAGGAGAGTGTGGTATAATGGAAGCCAATAGAGGATGTTATTGCAAAGAAAAAGTGAGCAACTGCATGAAAAGTTGCCAATCAGCCAAGTAAGATGAGGACTTGGAATTTATTATTAGATTTAACAACATAGAGATTATTCATGACCTTGAGATGAATAAACTCAGGTGAATGACTGAAGTAGATTTGAGATGGAATGAAAGAATATTGGTGACAGCAAGTATGATTAACTGCTTCAAAGAATTTTGCACCACAGAAGTGCAGAAAAAATGAAGAAAGAACCAGGAATTTTTGAAATGGAGAAGATACAGCATGTTGGACGTTGATGAAAAACATACAATCAAGAAGTATAAATTCATGTTGCATGAGAACAAAGGAAGAAGTGCTGGAGCCAAGTCATGGTACAGAAACACAGAATAGGAGTGGGTCCTCAAGTCGAGCAGTTGGCCTCAGCAAAAAGCAGACACTTCACTGGAGGAATAAGAAGGAGACATTAATGAGGGAGAACTTTGGCCCTGGCTGGTGTAGCTCAGTGGATTGGGTGCAGGCTGTAAACCAGAGGGTTGCCAGTTTGATTCCCAGTCAGGTCACATGCCTGGGTTGCAGGCCAGATCCCCAGTGGGGGCACACAAGAGGCAACCACACATTGATGTTTCTCTCCCTCTCTTTCTCTCTCCCTTCCCCTCTTTAAAAATAAATAAATAAAAATTTAAAAAATAAATGTATTTTTTAAAAATGAGGGAGAACTTTGTATATCAAGAGAAGGAAGTTTTCCACAAAATTAAGAGTGAGGGGGCAGAGAAAAACTTAGAGGGGTGAATGAGGAGCTAAGAAAAGATCATGGGAGAGGGGAAATATAGAGAGCCAAGGCCAGAGGCAAAGAAAAATTCTGAAAGTTACTATGGCAAGTTTTGTCTTGTTTTTATTTTTTATTTTAATTGTATTTTATTGTTTATGTGACTACAGTTGTCTTGATTTTCCCCCTTAGCCCCCTTCCACTCAGCACCCCCTCACACCATCACCACACCATTGTTCATGTCCGTGGGTCACGCGTATGTGTTCTTTGGCTACTCCATTTCCTATACTGTGCTTTATATCCCCATGATCCCCATGGCTATTCTGTAACTATCTGCTTGTACTTCTTAATCCCCTCACTTCTTCACCCATGCCCTGACATACCCCTCCCATCTGTCAACCATAGAAACCCTTTCTGTATCTGATTCTGTCTCTGTTCTTCTTATTTGCTTACTTTGTGTTTTAGATTAAATTGTTCATAGGTATGTATTGCCATTTTATTATTCATGTTTTGATCTTCTTTTTCTTAAATAAGTCCCTTTAACATTTTTATACAATAATAGTTTGGTGATAATGAACTCCTTTAGTTTTTTCTTATCTGGGAAGCTTTTTATCTGCCCTTCAATTCTAAATGATAGCTTTGCTGGGTAGAGCAATCTTGGTTGTGGGTTCCTGCTTTTCATGACTGAATATTTCTTGCCAGTCCCTTCTAGCCCACAAAGTTTCTTTTGAGAAATCAGCTGACAGTCTTATGGAAAGACCCTTGTGGGTAGATAACTGCTTTTTTTCTTGCTGTTTTTAACTTTCTCTCTTCATCTTTAACCTTTGGGATTTTAATTATGATACGTTTTAGAGTGGGCCTCTTTGCATTCCTCTTGTTTGGGACTCTGTGCTTCCTGGACTTGCATGTTTATTTCCTTCACCAAATGAGGGAAGTTTTCTTTCATTATTTTTTCAAATAGACTTCCAATTTCTTGCTCTTTCTCTTCTCCTTCTGGCACCCTTATGATGCAAATGTTGAACCTCTTGAAGTTGTCCCAGAAGCTGCTTATAATATCCTCTTTTTTTTGGGGGGGGGCAGGGATTCTTTTTCTTTCTGTTGTTCAGATTGGTTGTTTTGGTTCCTTATGTTCCAAATCATTGATTTGATTCTTGGCTTCATCACTCTACTGTTGTTTCCCTGTAGATTGTTCTTTATTTCAATTAGTGTATCCTTTGTTTCTGATTGGATCTTTTTTATGCTGTTGAAGTCCTCACTAAGTTCCTTGAGCATCCTTACAACCAGTGTTTTGAACTCTGCATCTGATAGATTGCTTACTTCCATTTTGTTTAGTTATTTTTCTGGAGTTTTGATCTGTTCTTTCATTTGGACCATGCATTTTTTTTTCTCTTCATTTTGGCAGCCTCCCTGTTTTTTTATATGTATTAGGTAGAGCTGTTTTGACTTCCTGACTTGTTAGCATGGTCCAGTGTATGGGGTATCCTGTAGGGTCCAATGAAACAGCCTCTCTTATCACCCAAGCTGAGTACTTGGGGTACACCCTTCATGTTGGCTGAGTACATCCTCCTCTTGTAGTTGAGCCTTGGTTGCTGTTGGCAGGTCAATGGGAAGGATTATCCAGACTAATCAGTTGCAAGGATTAGCTGTGACCACCGACCACCAACCTCTATGGAAGATCAGCTGTTCAGTGGCTGTGTGGTGGTATTCCAACATGGTATGTAGCTATCCTCTGGGTACACAGGCCCTGGGGTTTCCTGGGTGATGCTGGCCAAGGTCAGCCCCTACCTGTGTTTTGCCCTAGGGCCACCTTGCCTGAGCTATAGAGCAATCTGAGGTGGCTGCTACTTGTGCTATACTTGGAGATTCCAGGTGGAGCCAAGCTGTGGATCTAGGCTGGCTGCTGTTAGTGCTGTGCCTGGGGCCACTTAGCAAGAGGTATGGGGCTGGAGGCTCACTGAGGCCAGCTGTTGCTTGAGGTTTTTAGGAAGTTATAAAGCAGGAGCCAAGACCGCTTTTCCATTCATAGGGAAAAGCTACTGTTAACAGCTATAAATTGGGTGGGACAGAGCCTCACAGAATCCCGAGGGTGTGGTAAATAGTGTTAGCCAAGTTGATGGAATCTCAGATGTAGCATCCTCTTGCTGGCTCTGTGGCTCTGCCCACCTTTCTGTCTGGGAGAACACTGTGCCCCAACTCTCACTTGATGCCTGACACTTCAGTCGCCCCCCATATGCTACTGGTGCCTTTCCAGCAGCTATCCCAGTGCTCAAGCTCAGAGAGAGTGAGTCTGAGTAAGTTCATGTGTGGGTTCTTTAAGAGAAAGTGCTTGGGACTCCAGAAATTTCTTCTACTGACTTAATCCCCACTGGGTTTCACAGCCAGAAGTTATGGGGACCTATCTTTCTGGCACTGGTACCCTGGGCTGGGGGACCTGGTGTGTGGGGTCCTGGTGAGACTCCCCACTCCCAAGATATCCCTCCCAAATTTTGCCACATGTGGATATAGAACCAGCCCATTTTGCATGTCCACCCCTCCCCCTAGTCTGGATCAATGTGGTTTCTTTAATTCCATAGTTGTCAGACTTCCATTCAACTCAATTTCTGGCTGTTCTGAGTGATGGTTGTTCTGTAATTCAGTTGTAATTTTGATGTGGTTGTGCAAAGGAGGTGAGCTGTGTTTACCTATGCTGCCTTCTTGGCCAGAAGTGTCCTGTTATGTTTTTAGGGCCTAAGATTTGGTAGCAGTGTGTGAGCCCGAGCCCTGGGTTGGGGAGTGTGGAAGTGGTTGAACTTGGTGATCATATGTATAAAGTAGGTGTTCTTGAAACACAGTGGGAAAAATGGCAGAGAAATCTGAGTCTAGATAGATAGAGCATAAGGAGGAAGATGAATCTTGAAACAGAGAAAGAGAACAGGTGTTGTATCTTAGTGTTTAGCCAGGGACCAGGGGTATATACAAGTGAGAGGGGAGAATTGCGAAACAGACAAATGGTACCCTGAGAGTATAGATGGACCTCTGTTTTGGATACCTCATACATCTCTCAGAAGGTGGCACCTCTGCATTCCCACATTCTGACCCACTGCAGAGGAGCCAAGAGCTGGAGGAAGCATAGGAAGTGCTATCACTCCCTTATAATGTGGTGAGGGGACTGTGGGGTGCCCCTGCCTGCCTCACCGATTCCTAAGGAAATCCAGAACTCCCTTTCTCCGATAGGACCCCAGCATTTAACACAATGTGTTGAGTGTTTATGGGATGTAGAAAAGTCAGAATAAGAAGCAAGAATGTGTCCTCCTCTAGTCATGTCGTGCCCAAGAGATGGGGGCCTAGCCCCTAGTGTGGCCTCCACGATGAGAGGCACAAGGCCCAAGACTGCTGAGCCAACACCCTCCAGGTGTTTTCCTAAAGCCTTCCCAAAGATCACTGGAGGTCTTGTGACAGGCACATCCTCCCTGCCTGGTGGGAGCTGGGCAGAGAGCTACAGAGCAATGGAGATTATAGGGAAGCCCATAATGAAGGCAATGGCCCAGAAAGGTCACAGCAGCATCAGGTGGGAAGACAAGGTTAATGTGCACACATCCTAGCTTACAGGAAGTAGGCCCTTCCCACAGTCCCCTAGAGGCTCCTACCTGCCCTGGAGCAGCATGAGTTCATAGTGCTGAGCAAAGTCCAGTAACAAAGGGTTGGGGACAAAGATAACTGGAACTGAGACTTTCAGGATCTCAATTCTCAGCAAAGTGAAGAACTGAGAAAAGATAAGGTCAAAGCCTGTGACTTCATGGAGGATGTTGTTGAGTGATGAAGCCTTGCTCATAACACCCCATAACCCTGGTACATCCCCTAGGCTCAAGAGTGGTGAAATCTGCATTAAAAGCCTCATGGAGAACAAAACTCAAAAATTTACTACTGCAGAATGGGCAGCAGGTTCTAGGAATACATCCATGCTTGCTTGGAAACACTGGAGTTCACCTCTGGCCCTCTGAGGTATCCTCATGGTGAATGGCTCTGTCTTTCTGAAGCCCTTCCCTTGACCTCTGCACAGGGCACTACAGAATTCTACAGAGAGAATTGCAGGCAACTGACCACGTGCAGTGGAGGACAGTGGCTTCTCCACTAAATTACTCCTTCTGTTAAACACTGAGGATAGAGGATAGAGACTACATCTGATTCCTTTTTGTACCTGCTCACAGTCACCCATGCTGGGAGGGCAACTCACACAGGATGAGCACAGGGATAAACCCTATGGAGACACTGCTTTCTGCACCATATGAGAGGGGCTGGGCCTCGGCTCCTTACCAGCTGTCCAAGGCCTAATGTTCCATCTGGGCTCAGGGGCCCATGGCATAGGCCAGGGCTGTCAGAGAATGAAGGACAAGAATGGTTCCTATGTCCCCTGAAGGGACAGGAAAGAAGCGAGAACAACCTTGAGTCCAAGTGAGAATGGAGGAATGAGCACAATATAAGATACTGGGGAACACAAAACCCCAGATCCCCAGAGACAGTGAGGCCAGGACCCTGAATACTTGGTCTGGATGAGAGAGCATGGGGAAGCAACAGGGGGCCTGGGAATGGGCCAGACACAGACCTCTTTCCAGAAGGAGGGTGGGTGTTGCCAACTGGCCGCCTTTCCCGCCTTCTAACTCTCCTGCACTGTAACTTTCTGGGTTCATGGCCAAACAAAAAGCATATTGGGGGCTTTCCATAGGGTATCACAAGGTCAAGCCTGCCAGAGGTCTCAGGGTCAAGGCCCTGGGCAGGCAGCGAGACCCTTGGGAATCCAGAAGGCGGGAAGGAAAGGATGCCATTTCTCATGTAAATAGTGCTGGCAGTCCTGACTGGCGTTGTTCAGTTGGCTGGACTGTAATCTCGTAAACTGAAAGGTCATGGGTTTGATTCCCGGTCAGAGCACATGCTTAAGTTGTGGGTTCGGTCCCTGTTTAGGTTGTGTACATGCCAACTACACAGCCCATCTTGCAGACCCACAAACACAAACACAGCCCAAATCCATCCTTTAAAGCTGCTCTCCTGTACAAATCCTCCTCAGCCTTCTCAGACCAGGACTGTTTATTCTTCCTCTAAACTCCAGTTTCTCATTTCTGCCCCATTGCCTGCCCTTCAATTTAAAGGATAGTCTGGGATTCACATGCATACCCCTGGTCTCAACAATTTGGCCGCGTGCTTTTAAAAAAATTCAAGGTCAGCAAGTGAGTCTCTGTCCTCTCCAGCAGCCCCATCCTTCACCTACACATCCATCTTCATCCCATAGTGTCCC
This sequence comes from Anoura caudifer, assembly GCA_004027475.1. Taxonomy (NCBI): domain Eukaryota; kingdom Metazoa; phylum Chordata; class Mammalia; order Chiroptera; family Phyllostomidae; genus Anoura; species Anoura caudifer. The sequence continues at coordinate 8,275 of PVKU01003143.1, forward strand.
CAGTTTACTGCAGAGCCCTGATCCCCCAGCCCCTCTGACACAGCAGATGCAGCCTCTAAGGAAAGAGTAAGTCAGATAGACCCACCCTGTCAAGGTAATGCTGGTGGGTGTTACCCCGATAATCTTTACACGGCCCTAGGCCCTATGCTTACCACTTCCCACTGTAAACATTGAGTCAATGCTAATCTAAGGAAAACCCTGACCCTAACCCTAACCGGAGAAGGATAACAATCCCTTTTGTAATTTCAACCCCTCTCCTGGTGACCGTGTCTATACATGACCTCCAGTCCCTTCCAGACTCCCTCAGTGCCTTCCTCTGATGCCCCCACCTCCATTACAAAGGTTCAGATACCTACAACCCAGCATGTGCCAAGACTTGCTGTTACCCTCCTGCTCTGAGAGCAGCTCTTTCCAGTCCTGGCTTTCTGCTCAGTGAGGTACCTATCCCAACAAAGCTCCCACATTTTCCCTCCCTTCCCTCAGAGCCCCTAACTTAGTTTCTCAGCCCCAGGAGCAAGCAGAGAAGCCCAAATACCTCCAGGATAAAACATCTCCCTTAAGCTGGTCCACCATTACAGTCTCAAGTTCAGAAGTAAGAATTTACAGTAGATACTAGCAAAAGCTTCTTGAATCAAAGAAAGGCAGTTGAGGATGAGATTAAGGGGGCTGTGGACAACATCTGACAAATAAGAGGTCTCCACTCCTATGATGGCATAGTCAGAGGAAGGAGGCAGGATATCTTGGGACAGAAGGGGAACCTGGGATTTTATCAAAAGAAGCAGGACAGTCCCCAACTCTTCCCTGCTGTGTTTTCTGTTTTTCCACATGCTGTGCCAGGCCAGAAAGTTCCCTCCCTCAGGAAGGTTGGGGGTATATCATTCAACGTCCTCTTCCCCCAGATCACTTTTATTCCCATCCAGAGTTTGGGATGGAGCAAGATTGGCCCAGGTGGGTATTCCCAGCCCCATCCCACCAAATGCTTCAAAGTACTTGGAGAATTTAATAAAATTACAGATCCTTTGGCTTTATTCAAAGGTTCTTTTTAAGATGGTCTGGGGTGGTGCCTCTAATTCTGTATCTTTAATAACCTCCTTACCTAGAAGGAGGAGGAGGAAGAGGAGATAGCCTCCCTCTCTCCCATCCACATAAGGGGATCCTCGTCACAGATCAAGAACGCTGGAAGCAATAAAAGCTATTTAGGTTTAAGCTTCAAGCAGCTGGCCTCAGGAACAGTGCTCCTATCCTCTACATTTCACTCACCTGTCAGTCTCCAGTTCAAATTCCCCCAAAACCAAACAGGAAACTGACCACCACCCCCAATCATGCTAAAAAGAAAGAAGGACTTGAAATTGCAGCTTTCAGCTTTGAATGGTGCTGGACCCACAGACCTTAGTCAATAATTGTTAATGGAATTGAGGATATAGCAGTGAAGGAAGCCCTATATCAGATCTCAGTCTGTTTTGAAACCTCGGACTCAAGAGCTCAATTTATCTCTCTTCTAATCCACTGAGATTCCAGCCACTCTCCTCTGTGTGCCTTTGGATAAAATAACACATCCTCATCTCCATCCCAACAACATCCCCACCTCTGATCCCCACCTCCTCTGCATCCCATCATTCCCTTATGCACGCTCCTATCATGGGAACAATCCTTCTGTCACTACCTGGTACCTGGTCCACACTGTCCTGACTGCATCCCTTCCAATCCTTGTCCTCTCCACATCTCTCTATGGTCTCCTTATCCTCATACAAGCTGTCCTTCAGAAAGGTGGGATAAGTCTTGGGGTGAGGGGCATGCTATTGAGTTTAGCACTCTGGGAACCAGATGGTGATCACGACTCTGGGGTCCCAATCTGGGTTTAAGCATAGATTCAAAATCATGACCCAGTAATCCTTACACACCATGCACAAGCATAAATTCCAAATGGATAAAAGGTTTAAAATGCTAAAAATTAAATAACAGGAATGACGTATGCAAAATGACAAAGTAGGAAGCTCAAGGGGTTAGTCCCTCCACCAAGGCAAACACTGAGCTGAAAAGAGCAACTGGAATTATCTATTTCAGAACCATGAACTTGAACCTGACTGGACACTTATAACATCTTTCATGAGAGAGCATCATGTATGAACTAGCTACTAACCAGCACTGTGGGAATTTGGTTGGTTTGATTGTTCTCTGAGGGACAGGTGAAGATCTTTGCCTTGGTTTCAGCTTCCTTGGGCTGCAACAGCTTCTAAAATAGCATACATCAAAATATTTAAAGGAACAGAATCCTTTTTGTGGGAGAAGGGAGATAAATCTTTGTCAAGCCACTCGCTGGCTGCAGATAGAACAGAAAACTCAAGGACCACACACAGCAAAGAGAACACATTTGGAAAAGTCAAAATGAATGGATACAACCTTCAACAAGTAAATATCTGCAATCACTTAGGAGTGAAAGAATCAGATTTCCAGAGATATCACATTATATTGCTCAGAATGTCTAGTTCTCAATAAAAATTACTGTACAAAGCATACAAAGAAATAGGAAAGTATACCCATTCACAGGGAAAAAAATACAATTTGACAGGAACAATCCCTAAGGAAGCCCACATATTGGACATACTAGATGAAGACTTAAATTAACTGTCTTAAATATGCACAAAGAGCTAAAGGAAACCATGGGGAAAGAACTAAGGAAAATCTGGAAAATTTTGTATGAACAAAATGAGATTAACAATGAAGAGATACAAATTATTTTTAAAAGGGCCCAAACAAAAAATACTAGAGCTGCAAAATACAATAACTGAAACAAAAAAAATCACTGAGGGAGTTCATCAACAAATTTGAGAAGGTAGAAGAAAGGATTAGCATTCTTGAAGATAATCGTACATTGAAATTATTGAGTCTAAGGAGCAGGAAAAAAGATAAATGAAAATGAACACAGTCAGAGAGACATGTGCTGTTGCATCAAACATACATCATCATGAGTTCCACAAGAAGGAAAAAGATAGAACAAGGCAGAAGAAATTTTTAAAGAAATAAAGGCTGAAAACATCACAAATCTAATGAAGGCACAAAATATACATATTCAAGGAATTTACAAATTTCTAGCAAGATAAACTCAAAGATATCCACACCAAAACATATTAAAGTCAAATTGTTAAAACTCTGAATTTTGAAATTTTGAAAGCAGCAAGAAGAAATATGATTCATTATGTACATAGGATTCTCAATAAGATTAATGACAGATTTCTTCTCAGAAAACATGGAGGCCAAAAGACAGTGGGATGAAATATTTAAAATCTTGAAAGAGAAAACTGTCAACCCAAAATTGTATATCTAGACAAGTGATTCTATAAGAATAGAGAAGAAATCAAGATATTTCTACATAAACAAAATGGAGGAAGTTCATCACCAGTAGACCTTGCCTATGAGAAAGCTAAAACGAGTCCTTCAGCCTAAAATGAAACAACAACAAATAGTAACTCAAAAGCATACAAAGAAATAATGATCTCTGGTAAAAACTACTATATAGGTAAATACAAAAGCTAGTATACTATACTTTTGGTTGTAATCTCTTCTTTTTCTATGTGATTTAAAAGGCAAATGTACCCCGGGCCAGTATGGGTCAGTTGGTTAAAGTGTCATCCCATAAACCAAAATGTTGTGGGTCCAGTTCCCAGTCAGGGCACATGCCTGGGTTGCAGGTTCCATCCGCAGTCAGGGCACGTGCAAGAGGCAACTGACCGATGTTTCTCTCTCACACTGATGCTTCTCTCCCTCTCTCTCCCTTCCTTCTCCTCTCTCTAAAATCAGTGGGAATGTCCTCAGGTGAGAATTTTTAAAGAGGCAAATTCACAAAATAAATATAAATCCATGTTAGTAGGCACACAACATATAAATGTAATCTGTGGCAATAACAATATAAAGAAGGAACTAAGATGTATAGGAGCAGAGTGTTTGGAAACAATTGAAACTAAGTTGATACTATTCCAATTAGATTATTATAAATTTAAGATGTTCATTGTAATCCCAAAGGTAACTACTAAGAAAATAACCTTAAAAATATGCAGAAAGAAAAGAAGAGAATAAAAATGGAGCACTACAAGAAATTAACTGAATACAAAGAAAGGCAGAAATGGAAGCAATGAGAAACAAGAATTATTTAAAACATACAGAGGCCTGACCAGCATAGCTCAGTTGGTTGAGCATCATCCTGCAGAGCCAAGGGTCACCTGTTCAGTTTTTGATCAGGGCACATGCCTGTGTTGCAGGTCTGGTCCCCAGTTGGGGGGTGTGTGAGAGGCAACTGACCAATGTTTCTCTCATACATTGATATTTCTCTCCCGCTCTTTCCCCCTCCCTTACCCTCTCTCTAAAAATGAATAAATAAAATCTTTTAAAAATTAAAAAAAAATAAAATGTGCAGAAAACAAATAACTAAATATCAGAAACAAATCCTTTCTGGCCTGGCACAGCTTGCAGAAAAAGTAAGTATTTTAAATAGATTCACCTCTCCAATTAAAACACAGAGGACCCAGAGAAATACAAAAGGATGCTCAACATCACTGGCCATCAGAGAGATGCAAATTAAAACCACAATGAGATACCACTTTACACAAGTCAGAATGGCCATCATAAACAAATCAACAAACAACAAGTGCTGGAGAGCTTGTAGAGGAAAGGGAACCCAAGTACAAGTGGTTGATGGGAATGCAGACTGGTGCAGCCACTATGGAAAACAGTATGGAATTTCCTCAGAAAACTAAAAATGGAACTGCCTTTTGACCTGGCAATTTCACTGCTGGGACTATACCCTAACAATCCTAAAACACCAATTCAAAAGAATCTATGCACCCCCAATGTTCATAGCAGAACAATTTGCAATAGCCAAGTAAATGCTATTTTACTAAGTGCCCATTGGTAAATGAATGGATCAAAAAACTATGGTACATTTACACAATGCAATACTATGCAGCAGAATAAAAGAAGCTCCTACCCTTTGTGACAGCCTGAATGGATCTGAAGAGCATTATGCTAAGTGAAATAAGACAGGCAGTGAAAGACAAATACCATATGATATCACCTAAAGTGGAACCTAATCAACAAAACAGATAAGCAAGCAAAATATAACCAGAGACATTTAAATTAAGAAAATCTGAAAGTAACCAGAGTAGGAGGGGATAATGGGGGGAAAGGGGGAAGGGTTGTCACATGTATAAAGTACACCTGGACAGAGACAAAGGGTGATAGGATCAAGGGAGGGAGGTGGGGATGGCTGGGGTGGGGGAGTAGTGATGGGGGAGAATGGAGACAACTGTACTTGAACAACAATTAAATAATAATAATAATAATATTGAATGCCAACTATAATTGAAGAATAAACTATTAATAAATATAAACTTGAAAAGTTTTGATGACTAAAAGGAAAGAGGAGATAATACAATTGATACCACAAATATACAAAGGCTCATAAGAGACCAATATGAACAAGCATGTGCCAACAAATTGGATAACCTGGAAGATATGGATAAATTCCTAGAAACATATACCCTACCAAGACTGAATCATGAAGAAATAGGAAATCTGAACAGACATACTGTAAGGGTATTTAATCAATAATCAAAAATCTCTCTGTACTGGCTGGTATGGTTCCATGGATTGAGCACTGGCCTGTGCTGGTCAGAGCATATACCTGGGTTGCAGGCCAATTCCCTAGCTGAGAGCATGCAAGAGGCAAACAATACATGTTTCTCTTGCTCATCCATGTTTTTCTCCCTCTCTTTCTCCCTCCCCTCCCCCTCTCTGAAAATAAATAAATAAAATATTTTTTTTAATCTCCCAACAGAGAAAAGCCTAGGACAGATGGCTTTGCTAGTACATTCTATCCAACACTTGAGAAGCAATGTCAATTCTTATTCACGTCTTCAAAAAAATTGAAAAGGTAAGAACATTCCCAAACTCATTTTATGAGACCAGCATTACCCTGCTACCAAACCCAGACAAGAATACTACAAGAAAAGAAAGTTATAGGCCAATATCCTCAGTGGACATAGATGCAATAATCCTCAACAAATTACTAGTAAACCAAATTCAACAGCACATTAAAAGGGTCATACACCATGCTCAAGGGAAATTTATCCTTGGGACACAAAGGTGATTCATATGCTCAAACCAATACATGTGAACACCACATTAACAGAATGAAAGATAAAAATTATATGATCATCTCAATAGATGCAGAGAAATAATTTGACAAAATTCAACATCCTTTCCTGGTAAAAACTCTCAACAAATTAGGTATAGAAGGAATGTACCTCAATATAATAAAGGCCATATATGAGAAGCCTTCAGCCAACATCATACTCAACAGCAAAAAGTTGAAAGCTTTTCCTATTAGAATAGGAAAAAAACGAGGGTGCCTACTATCATCACTTCTATTCAACTTAGTACTGGAAGTCCTAGCCAAAACAATTAAACAGGAAAAAAATAAATTAAACGTATCCAGAGCAAAAAGGAGGAAGTCAAATTGTCTCTCTTTGTAGATGCCATGATCTCAAATACAGAAAATTCCAAAAACTCCACGGAAAACCTGTTAAAATTAATAAACAAATTCAGTAAAGTCGCAGGATACAAACCAAACATACAAAAATCAGTTGCGTTTTTATAAACTAACAACAAACTATCTGAAGATAAGAAATAATCCCATTTACAATAGCATCAAAAACAATAAAACAGTAATAAATGTAACTAAGGTGAAAGACCTGTACACTGAAACCATAAAACATGGATGACAGAAGTTGAAGGAGACACAAATAAATGGAAAGATATCCCATGTTCTTAGATTAAAATATAAATAGTGCTAAAACATCCATACTACCCAAGGTGATCTAAAGATTCAGTATAATCCCTAACACAATTCCAATGACATTTTTTCACAGAAATAGATAAAACAATCCCAAAATTCATACAGAACCACAAAGACCCAAATAGCCAAAATAATCATGAGAAAGAAAAACAGAACTGGAGGTATAATATTCTTGATTTCAAACTATATTACAAAGCTATTGAAATCAAAATGGTATATATTGGCATGAAGACTGACACATAAACCAATGGAATGAATAGAAAATACAGAAATAATGCAAACCCATGCATATAGCCAACTGATCTTTGACAAGGCACCAAGAATACAATGAAGGGAAAGGATAGTCTCTTCAATAAATGGTGTTGGTAAAACTGGATAGCTACAGGTGCAAGAATGAATCTGGACCCCTATCTTATACCACATATAAAAATTAACTCAAAATGGATTAAAGACTTAAATGTAAGACCTAAAACTGTAAAGCTCCTAGAAGAAAACACTAGAGAAAAACTCCTTGACATTGGTCTTGGCAATAATTTCTTTTTAATATGACACTAAAAGCAAAGGTAACAAAAGCAAACTAAACAACTTGGACTACATCAAACTAAAGAGCTTCTGCACAGCAAGGGAAACCATCAACAAAATGAAAAGACAACCCAGGAAAGGAAAGAAAATATTTACAAATTGTATACCTTATAGGGTGTTAATACCTAAAATATTTTTAAAACACAACAGCAAAAAAGGCCAAAAAAATCTGATTAAAAAATGGGGAAAGGGCAACCCTACAACCAGCAGTGAGAGTAGCAACCAATGGAATAGCAAAAGCAACAACAATCAAAGAAGTCCTAGCCAGGTAGAAAGAGAAAACCAGTCAGAAGCCATCTGAAGGCAAGAGATAAAGCTTTATTCCCAAAATCCCCCTATAGAGAAGATGGATGCATCCTTGTCCATGCCAGCTAATTGCCAGAAGCTTTCACTGTTTACCAATTGCATTGAAAAAATTGCCAACCTGAATGCTTTAGGTGATCCACAATAATAGATGGTTCATGGATTTTCTTGTTATTAGAATAAACATTCCAATAGATGGTACATAATCCCAGAAGCCAGAACCTGTTTTAACCACAGTAATTGTCATATGACAGAGAAAATATATAAATCACCTGTTTTAAGTTTGATTAGCCAAAGAAAATTACAGATATATAAGACCTGAATATTTAAAAAATATTTTAAAGCTCTTATGGAGTTAGAATTGAGATACCAAATAGAGAATCAGGTTTTTTATAATTAAGAAAATAGGCAAAGGACCTGAATGAGCAGTTTTCCAAAGAAGATACACAAATGGCCAATAGATATATGAAAAGATGGTCAACATGACTAATCATCAGGGAAATGCAAATCAAAACCATAATGAAATATTAGTTTTACACCTGTTAGGATGACTATTATCAAAAAGTCAAGAGATAACAAATGTTGCAGAGGGTATGGAGAAAAGGAAACCCTTGTACGTTGTTGATGAGAATGTAAATTGATAAGCCATTATGGAAAACAGGATGGAATGTTCTTGAAAAATTAAATATAGAAATAGCATATGGTCCAGTAATCCCAACATCTAGGTATATGAGTATATCCAAAGGAAGTAAAATCACTACCTTGAAGTGATATCTTTACTTCCTGTTCATTGTACCATTACTCACAATAGCTAACAGATGGAAACTAAGTGTCTATCAACAGATGAATAGATTAAAAATGTAATATATATACAATGGGATGTTATTCAGCCTTTAAAAAGAAGGAAATTCTTTTTTAAATATATTTTATTGATTATGCTATTACAGTTATCCCATTTCCCCCCTTTTATTCCCCTCCAACCTGCACACCCCCTCCCACCCGCATTCCCCACCCCCCTTAGTTCAATGTCCATAGGTCGTACATATAAGTTCTTTGGCTTCTACATTTCCTATACTATTCTTAACCTCCCCCTGTCTATTTTCTACCTACAATTTATGCTTCTTATGCCCTGTACCTTTTCCCCAATTCACTCCTCCTCTTTCCCACCAATAACCCTCCATGTGATCTCCATTTCTGTGATTCTGTTCCTGTTCTAGCTGTTTGCTTAGTTCATTTTTGTTTTTGCTTTTTAGGTTTGGTTCTTGATAGTTGTGAGTTTGTTGTCATTTTACTGTTCATATTTTTTATCTTCTTCTTTGTCTTAGATAAGTCTCTTTAATCTTTCATATAATAAGAGCTTGGTAATGATGAACTCCTTTAACATGATCTTATCTGGAAAGCACTTTATCTGCCCTCCCATCCTAAATGACAGCTTTGCTGGATACAGTAATCTTGGGTGTAGGTCCTTACCTTTGGAGACTTGGAATACTTCTTTCCAGTCCCTTCTTGCCTGTAAAGTTTACTCTGAGAAATCAGCTGATAGCTTTATTGGAACTCCTTTGTAAGTAACTGTCTCCTTTTCTCTTATTGATTTTAAGATTCTCTCCTTATCTTTCATCTTGGCTAATGTAATTATGATGTGCCTTGGAGTGTGCTTCCTTGGGTCCAACTTCTTTGGGACTCTCTGGGCTTCCTGAACTTCCTGGAAGTCTATTTCCTTTGCCAGATTGGGGAAGTTCTCCTTCGTTATTTTTTTCAAATAAATTTTCAGTTTCTTGCTCTTCCTCTTCTCCTCTGGCACCCCTATGATTCAGATGTTGTAACGTTTGAAGTTGTCCTGGAAGTTCCTAAACCTCTCATTTTTTCTGAATTCTTGTTTCTTCATTCTGTTCTGGTTCAATATTTATTTCTTCCTTCTGGTCCACACTATTGATTTGAGTCTGGGTTTCTTTCCCTTCATTGTTGGTTCCCTGTGCATTTTCCTTCATTGCAGTTTTCATAGCCTTCACTTTTTCCTCTATTTTGCAACCATACTCAACCAATTCTGAGAGCATCCTAATTACCACTGTTTTTGAACTCTGCATCTGATAGGTTGGCTATCTCTTCATCACTTAGTTGTATTTTTTCTGGAGCTTTGACCTGTTCTTTCATTTGGGCGATTTTTTTTTTACTCAGTGCACCTGTTACATATAAGGGGCAGAGCCTGAGGTCTTCACCAGGGCAGGACAACCCACTTCACTGTGTTGTGGTACTGTATATGGGGGAGGGGTCCAAGAGAAAACATTACCACTTGCTTGGCCAGCTTTCAGTCACTTCCTCTGCTACCCACAAGCAAATCGGGCCCTTCTGGTGCTGATTTCCAGGAGGGTGGGTTTGTGTACATTCTAGGAATCTGTGGGTCTCTCCAATGAACTCTCCTGTGAGGCTGGGAGTTTCTCCCACTGCCTCAACCTCCACAGACTTTTTCAGTCAGAGGTTTTGAGGCTTTATTTCCCTGCACTGGAATCCTGGGTTGTGCAGTCTGTCTCACTCCCCACTTGTCCCTCCCAGTTTATCCACACACAGATGTGAGATCATCTGCTGCACCAGGCACCACCTCACCCAGTCCACTAGCCACCACCTTGCTGCGAGTTCTCTCTGCCCCAGCTACCCATCTCCACCCCTCCTACCAGTCTGGATGAATGTTTCTTCTTTAGCTCCTTAGTTGTCAGACTTCCATACAGTTTTATTTTTCTGTCAGTGCTGGCTGTTTTTTGTTTTCAAATTTGTTGTTTTCCTTCTTTTGGTTGTGTGAGGAGGCATAGTATATCTGCCTAAGCCTCCATCTTGGCCAGAAGTAAAAAAGAAAAGAAGGAAATTCTGTCATTTGCAACAACATGGATAAAACTGGAAAGCATTATGCTAAGTAAAACAAGCCAGGTAGAGAAATACAAACAGTGTATGGTATCACTTATACGTGGATTTTTTTTTTTAAGTCAAACACATAGAAATAGTAGAATGGTGGTTGCCAGGGGCTGTAAGGTGGGGAAAATGGGGAGATGTTAGACAAAGCATACAAATTCTCAGTATGCTTTGACTTCTGAGGATTGAATGTACAGCACGGTGACTATAGTTAATAATACTGTATTGTATACTTGAAATTTGCTTAAAAAGTAGGTCATAAGCATTCTCACTGCACACACATGCACATGCACATGCACATAAAAGAAAAAGGTAATTATGTGAAGTAATGGGGGAGTTAATTATCTTGATTGTGGTAATTATTTCACAGTACACATGTATCAAATCACCATGTACATTTAAATTATATACAATTTTATTCATCAATTATATCTTAATAAAGCTGGATGAAAAACAGAGGAAATCTTCATGGCCTTGGATTTGGCAATGGTTTCTTAAATATGACACTTAAACCACAGGCAACAAAAGAAAAAAAAAACAGATAAAATGGACTTCAAAATGTTTAAATTTTGAGCATCAACAGACCCTATCTAAAAAGTGAATAAACAAAACATAGAATGAGAGGAAGTTCAGAGAAAAGGAAATCTCAGTGCCCCTGCACTAAAATGTGGATCACCGCCTGTCAACCGTCCAGAACACAGACTTAATGGTGTTTCAGAATGGCAAAATCAGAGAATACGAACAGCTGCTTGCGCGTTCAGTGTCAAAGACCTATGAACTCAGGACTGGATAGTTCTGCCAAATCCAAACGGAAAAGGACGATCCCTATCTTTTGATAGGGGGAGAGAAAATATCTGTCTGCATAAATAAGCAGCTGACCAGTCCCAGCCCACACACTCCAGGACCCCCAATTTGCAGCTGTCCACCTTACCCATAACTCTGGCCTCATACTCACCCTCTATAATAGCCATGGCTCGGTCACTGGCTCTAAGCATCTTTGTCCTGATCCTGGCCTTCTGCATCCCCCGGACCCAAGGTATCAAGGAGGAACCTGCCTAAGATGGGGGAAAGGCGCTGGAGGGGCCTGGTTGAGAACCTATCAGTAGCCCCTGACTCCCTGTGAACTCCACCCTGCAGGCAGTGTTGGAGGGGCACAGGACTGTTGCCTCAAGTACAGCGTAAGGAAGATTCCCACTCAGCTCGTCCGCAGCTACCGGAAGCAGGAGCCAAGTTTGGACTGCCCCATCCCAGCTATTCTGTGAGTGAGTGCAAGGGTGTGGGTACAGCTCAGTGGATTGGGCATGGTGGGCAAGACTAGGACAGGCTTGTTAATGCCCATTCCCAGGTTCTCACCTCGGAAGAGCTCTCAGCCAGACCTATGTGCAGACCCTAAGGAGGTCTGGGTGCAGCAGCTGATGCAGCATCTGGACACATCACCAGCCCCACAGAAATCAGTCCAGCGCTGTAAGAAGAACAAGTCTAACAAGAAAAGAAAGGGCTCCAAAGGCTGTAAGAGGTGAGAAAACTGAAGGGATGGGGGAGGGAAGTAAAGGAGAGCCTCTATCAGTCCTTCAAACCCCTCTTCTCCCCTCCCAGGACTGAACAGACGCAGACCACAAAAAAGCCATAGCCCTGTGACCAGCCTGGAGCCCAGGAGGCCCTCATCAGCCTCACCAGGGTTTGGAGCCCCAATCCAAGGGGAAAGAAGCAGTCTAGGAGACAGAGAGGACTCAGGGGCCCCAGAGCAGTCCCTCTACCCCCATGCTGGCCTTGCCTCACCACTTCTCTTGCTTCAGCCTTCTGTATTTGCAGCCCCACCCGCATAGCTGAGTTGCCCACACCAGGCCAGGCCCAGAGAGGCAGAGGAGGGAATATGAGGGGAGGCAGCAGGACTGTCCCCTCTGAGGAAAGTCACCCAGGACTCTGGACCTGACCCTGTTCCCTGCAGCATCACACCTCCTCCTTATAAATATGATTTATACATAACTGAATAAAAAGTTGTTCTGGCCTCCTACCCAAGTATCTGTTCTTGTGTTTTTGTGTCCATGGGGAAGCCAGTACCACTAAGGGGTAGGGTCAAGAGCTCAAGCTGGCAAATTCTATGTTCTTACCTACCCCAAGAATTTCCTCCCATCCCAAGTGCCCAGACCTATGGACAGTAGGGACAGTAGGAGGGAAGTTGTCAGGTAGGGTGGAAACTTAGCTGCTCCTGGTCTCTGAGAAATTTCTGCCAATAAAGAGATGGTGGACCCAGGGCACACACACCACCCCCACAATGGCTCTGCAGGCCTCTGAGACCCTGAAGAGATCCCTTCCCTAACTATGTGCAGCATTCTCTCGCTCCCAGCGGCACCAGAGACTGCCTCCCCCTTTCATTGGGGCCTACCGAATGCAAACCTCCGAGTACCTTTTTGGGAAGGTCCCCAGGAAGGAGGCTGGAGCCTGGGCCTACCTGTAACACAGGAAAACACAAGCCTACGGAAACCTGCCCTATGCAGAGTTCTAGCCCTGGGAGCCCTTCAGAGCCTACATTCCCTCCCCAAACCCCCCAAAACCCAAGAGGACTTCCTTCTGTCCCAATCAATAAAGTGGGGTCCCTGTCCTCTCCTCTTTGTTTATTGTAGCTGTGTGTTCTCCATTCCTATCTGGGTTTCTTGACTTCCTCAGCTTCCTTCCAATTGAGAAGGTGTCTTCTCCTTCCCTTCTTTTCTCCTCTTTCCACTGGCTGGAGCCCAAGGTTCTTAAATCTCCTGACATCAAAGACTAAGTCTCCTGTGGCAGATATTTGGAACCCCAGAACTCAGTAAATCAGGATCCTCTCCTCTCCAAGAAGATGCCTGCCTGGCTCTCTTCCTCCTTTCCTCCCCAGAGAAGAGATTCTCCTATTTCCACTTCACCCTTAGGTAGGGAGAGGGAGAACCATCAGATGGGGCCAGGCCCTGTGGGAAAGAAGGAAACAGACCCTGAGATGGGGGCCAGAAGCTGGAGGTGGCTGCCCCACCACCTTGTCCTTCCCCAGCAGACTGAGCATGCCACAGCACTCACCACTTAGGAAGTCTTTAAAGTGTTTGTTGTCTGCTCCTCCTGAGGCTGGTGAAGACAGGGGTTCCTCCATACCTATCCTCATGCAGCAGGTGTGATCTTTGTCTACAAACATAGATGGGCAAGAATTTTAAGATGTTCTTCCAATGAACCTGACTCCTACTCCAAACCCCTGCACCAGAGTGCTGATGAGAAATTCAACATCAGGCACTCCTGGGATCCCATCTGCCAAGGGCTATGCAAACGTCATAGGAACACCAAGGCGCAAGGGAGCCTTCTCACATGCCCCCTACCCATCCTATCACTGGACATCAATCTCACTAGTAAATGCCGTGGCCCCTCTGATTCCAGCTGGTAAGACTCTCCAGGTCCTGGACTCTCAAACACTTAGCTCTTTTTTTTTTTTTTTTTTTTCTGAGACAGGAAAATTCAGTTATAAAAACCTCTGGGCTCAGAACTGGTTTCCCCAGATACACCCCAGAGCTGTCTACTCAAGCCCTGCAACTTGCTTCAACACAGCCAAGGACTAGAGCCCATTGCCCATGCCGACTGGACCTACATATAAATTCCCTCCACTGTCTTAAAAATCTCTCTCCAAAATCCTCCTTGTCCCCAGCCCCTTCAGGGCATAGCCTCTTTTCAGATTTGCTTTCAACTTTTAAGAAGGCAGAAGGGCCTTCGACCTCAGGATGCCTCTACTGCCAGCCCTGTCAAAACCCCTGCTTGCTCTAAATCAGGGGTGTTCAACATTTTGGCATCTCTAGGCCACACTGGAAGAAGAGTTGTCTTGGCCCACACATTAACACTTACAAACACACGCTAACAAAAATAACACTAACAAAAACATCTCATAATGTTTTAAGTTAATTTATGATTTTGTGTTGGGCTGCATTCATAGCCATCCTGGGCCACATGCGACCTGTGGGCTTCGGGTTGTACACCCCTGCTCTAAATAGAAAAGAAAAAGATAAGCAGAATAAATAAAACTTGTATTTCACTAAATTATCCTGCTACACTTGCATGTCTGGTATTTGCCTCAAGCCCTGACCTGAGTAAGCATGCAGTATGTTATTTGCTCCATCAGAGAATAAATAGTCCCTCTCCTTGTCTGCCTTCCTCTTTGACAATGTTGTCCTGTTCTTTCTTTCTTCTTTCTGTAAGATGCATGATTTTTTAAAAAATTGAATAATACATACTCATAGTTTAAAAATATCAAAAGGCTTATTTTGCCCTGGCTGGTGTGGCTTAGTGAATTGAGCACCAGCCTGTGAACCAAAGGGTTGCCAGTTGATTCCCAGTCAGGGCACATGCCTGGGTTGCAGGCCAGGTCAGGTCCCCGGTAGGAGATGCACAAGAGACAACCACATATTGATGTTTCTCTCCCTCTTTTTCTCCCTCCCTTCCCCTCTGTCTAAAATAAATAAATAAAACTTTTTTTTTAAAAAAGTCTTATTCTGAATAGTACCTATTTACTGCAACTTTTAACACTTAAGCTACTTCTTGGAGGAGTTACTGCCATATTTCTAAATGTTTTTGTTCACACTTCTATTTCTCTTTTTTAAATTTTTTAATTTATTGATTTGAGAGAGAGAGAGAGAGAAACATTGATTTGTTGTTCCACTTTTTTATGCATTCATTGATTGATCCTTGTAAGTGCCCTGATCAGAGAACCCACAACCTTGGCACATGTGGAGACACTGGCCAATTGAGCTACCAGACAGGGCTTATACCTCTGTTTCTTGATTTATCTACTTTAAATATTACCAACCGACTGCATAGCATTAAAAAAAATGGAGACTTAGCTCTTTCACCAAGTCTCCTCTCCTGTCACTCTGTCCTCTAAATACAGCTATACCACTATATTTGGGCCATGACCAGAATTTACACTATGATGACCATGCAAATGTTCTTCACTGCAGAACCAAGTAGCATACTACACTTACTGTCCTTTGTCACTCAGTTTTTTGTTTTTCTGGAAAGTTGTAACTGTTCTTCCTTTTTTAAAAAATAAAAACTTTATTTAGCATTATCAAAGCCCCAATATTTTTCAAATGCTTTATTATATTAGGATTAAAGACTTAATGTTTAAAATATATGCAATAAAAGAAAATATAGGTGTGTTTATAGCCTTTGAGGTAGAAAAGAACTTCATAAACAAGACATAAAACCCTAAAACATAAATCATAAGGGAAAAGATCAACATCATTAAATTCAAAGACAAGTAGGAATTCAGGGTAAATATGGCAAGTTAAACACATACATTTACATTTGCTCCTTTCTGAGCCCCAGTTAAAACTACAATAATTGTTCTGATGTGTGTTTGTGTGTATAGACATAAAACCCACAAGGACCTAAATGTGAAGCAAGATAAAGCTAACTTTCCAGAAGACTGCTGCTTAGACAAGTAAATATTTAAGTAAAAATAGGTATAAAGGAAAGCAAAAAACAAAATTATAGATTTGGAAGACTTCCAATGTCTTGCTCATGCATACAGTAAAAACATTTTACTATATACCAAGACAGTAGTGTTCAACAGGAACACAATTAGCGGCTTCTCCTAGAAACAGAAAGATGAAAAAATTCTAAGGATTAACCATCCCCCAAATTTACAAAATCTTCATCCCCCAAACATGAAAATTCATTGTAATCCCTGAATCCTGAGTTTTCCTTTAACACTGAAGCATTTCAATGCTTTAAAACTAAGTCATCACTATCTTCTAAAAATAAGTTACCCTGAGGGCCATCCACATCCCTTTAGTCTTTTAGTCTTTAAATGATTTTACCAGTATCTCTTCCATGAACTAACACACATACACTTATGAAAGGGTGGGCCAGCTCCTTCTTACCAGTATGTCCCAGAATCTAAAGACTCCTGCTTCCCCTGTCTCACTCCTTCTTCTCAAATCCTTTAAAGTTTAAAGGCCTCTTTGAGATCAACGTAAAGAATGACTCAGGCTACGATCTCTCAGAATTACAGATCATAGAAACATCTTAACCTGAGCCCTATGAACCTGAAGCTAATTCTAAAGTAAGCAACCAGATTTCTTAACACTTCACCCACCCACCCCACCCCCGTGCTATTTGTGCCACATTTTGGCTAGCCACTATTTCATTCTCTACTCATCATTTCAGCCCTTTAGAGTGACATGATCACCAAGGATAGTTAGGTATCTTCCTTTAAAAAAGTAAAAATGGGTACAGTATGGGACTTCCAGAACAACACCACTGACACACCCAGCATCTTCTGCCTTGTTTTATGGCACAGGAAGGTCAGAGGGATACAGTCTATACTTTTTATTTATGAAAGCAAGGCAGGAGATGGGAAGGAGGAAACTCCGGAGGTGCCCCAGGGCTAAGATAAAGGATGTCCACACAGGACAGAGACCCTCCCTGTTCTAAGACTGGTTGTTCCTGCTTTCGGGAAAGGCATTGTATCATGGTGACTCATGAATGCCTCTGCGCAGAAGATGCCACATGACCCCAGCTTCATTATAATAGCATTATAATAAATCAACATTGTGCAACCCCCTTCTCGGATGGCCAATCAAGAAAAATCATGGGAGACCACATGCACAGTAGCTTTAAAGTAATGTAACTACTTGTACAAGCACAATAAAAGCCCGCCAAAACTAGCCAGGAAATATCCGCTCTATAAGAATAGAATCCCTCAAGTCCCGGAGGTCAATCTGTCTGCTTGGAGTTGGCCTGCTCCCATGTTCTGTGGAGTGTACTATCCTTAATAAATCTGCTCTCTCTTTCTGCTATAAATTCTGTGTGTTCGGTTCAATTCTTTGTCCATGAGCACCAAGAACCTGGTTACCTGTGCCCACTTTGACAAAAGCTCAAATTAATTTGTTTCCTAGCTTTAATCATGGGCCTAGGAAACATGTCTTCAGCTTGAACTGATCTCTTTTGTGAAGTTCTTTTTCTCTCCCGAACATCCAGGTGTTGTTTCTCCCTGTATTTTGGGACAAAGGGATGCTGTTTTGTTAAAAATCGTCAATGCTTCTGTCCTTTAGCCTCAATCTTGACCAATGAATTACCATTTTTGTGGATGCTGAAACTGCCCACTTTCTTCTTCTGACGCCTATATTTGCAATTCTTCTAGTACTGTCTGCCCTAGAATTCCCCTACACGGACTATGTTTTCTATGTCAAGAACCTGAAAACTTCATTTCCTTCAAGACACTCATTTCTCAGATGGTGGCAAACCAAAATACCTGCAGGAATCCCTGCTACTGTGTTCTTGAAGACTTTTGCTTTAGAGCCATGGATTGTGCTAATAACAAATTT
The DNA here is from genome assembly GCA_004027475.1 of Anoura caudifer. Lineage (NCBI taxonomy): Eukaryota > Metazoa > Chordata > Mammalia > Chiroptera > Phyllostomidae > Anoura > Anoura caudifer. The sequence goes on from PVKU01003143.1 coordinate 26,245, forward strand.
CAGTCCAATATTAAGAGAATAACCAAACTCCTTTTCTGACCACCTGAACTGCCAGCGCCAATTTCGGGTCAGAATACACCGGCCCCACCCCGCCCCGCCAGCCCCCACTGGTGACGTGCTCCACTTGGCTGAAATCCTCATTGCCCGGCTCCGCCACAAGGAGGCAGCATCGTCGCTGAGGTCTTCTGTGGGCTAAAAGAAAACAGCACGCTTGTGGGCTGAATTTTCTGTTAAGCCCTTCATCGTTCTGGGATCAGTTTTTTGTTTGTTTATGTTTGTCTCTATTTTATTTTTTTATATTTTTGTAGGATTTTCTTTTTATTTTGTCCTCAAATGTGTCCCATGCTAGACCACAGGTCTAGTATTTTCTTGTGCCCACCGTTGAGCAGGACAAACTAGTTTTCTGCCTCTGTCCACTTTATCCTCCTGCACCGAGCATCGCACCCAAGCACAGTCAGGCTCTCAATAAACCTATGTTGAATAAAGAAAGCTTTTCTTAGAGTTAACACTGTACTTAAGTGCTTTTAGGCAACAATTGAGTGCGGGTTATTTATGCTGCGAAGGAAGTGCTGGAGGTGATGTGAACTTCCTTTAGTCTTGAAGGCAAACATTAGTGCACGTCTCCAATGATGGGCGCCTTGGACTCGGGGTAACTTGGCAATACTGAGAATCGGGAGGTAAATATTTGCGCCACCCTACGAAGCTCTGCTCACCCATTTCGGAGGCTTAAGTTGCAGGGATTTGGCTGCAGGGCAGCTGAGCTAAGCTTGAGGAAACAGCCGCCTGGGGGTGTGGTCTCAGGCACAGGCCAAGTCTCCACTCCGCACGTGGGGCTGGACTCTCGGTCTTGGTACTCGAAGAGGGAAGGCCAAGGACTTTGGGCCAATGTCCTTCCCAGCCTCTGTGAAGCCCGCAGGGTCAGGGACACACCTAGTTCCTGCTAGAGCAAGCCACCTACCCCGCCCACAGAGCGTCCACTTCCCCACAAACATCCCTGAGCCTGAGCTGCGAAAAGTCCTTCTTCAGAGCCTCCCTTCATAGGCTGGAGCGCCCTCTTCAGGCCTAGGTCTCCTTCCATGTCTTTAAAACGTTGGTGAGGAAAAAACAAATCAGCTCCTGCTGGGCCACTGTCTGTGTGGAATTTGCACGGTCTCCCCATGTCTGAGTGGGTTTTCTCAGGGTAATAGGGTTTCTACTTCCCATATCCCAACGACGAGCAGATGAAGTGAATTGGCTTGTCTAAACTGCCCCAATCTCGGTGAATATGGTGAGTGCACCCTGTCCAGGATGGGTTCCGCCTTGCACCCTGAGCTGCCAGAGAAGCTCTGGACCACTGCCACCCTGAACTGGAATAAGCGGGTTGGAAAATCATTATCTTACTTGTTTTTATTATCCTTTCTTAAATATACATACAGCTCACATTTATTTCAGTGTTTAATATCAGAAATGTTTGAGGGTCTTTGTTTAGAAGTTTGGTGGTGTTTTTGTGACTAGAATATGCCCTGGGAACTTAACTCTTGTTTAATTTCAATTAGCCCATGGTAAAAATTGGTTTTGTTATACATTGTCCCACTTAGATCAGTTTCCAAGAACCTCTGGACAATGTTAAGTGAAGACTTACTGTACATGTCACACACATGCACACATACACAAACACGCACAGCAGTGATGGGCATACCGTCAGGCACAGCTCCATGGACATAATTCAGGATGCAGACACAGGACACACATACTGAGCATTTAGTCTAGGTCCTCTCCCCACAATCACTCACTTCCCTGGACCCCCAAAACCACCATGGACTGGGTCAATTTCCAGGCCCAGCAGCTCCCTCTCCTTCCCCAGTGGCTAAAGTGCCCTCCCTCCACAAGATCTCCAGGGAACTTGAAGTTAGGCTGGCTTCTGCAGAAGGATGGGAAGAGATTTGTTCAGGGCTCATACTAAACGAGGGCTGCCACAGAGGCCACTTGGCTGGTAAAAAGGTAAATTAGGTGACATATGTAGCACACTGAGGGCTTTGTATATGTGGCCAGAAACTGCTTCAAACCTACCTTCTTGGTCTCCAACCCTCCCACCACCATTGTACTGTTTACATGACCAGGCTGTGGGTGCCTTAAACCACCTACCCATGAGACCTGTGTCACTTCTCTTTTTGCCATGGGAGTGGGTACCGTCAAAACACCCTGATGGACAGACTTCTGGTCAAGATGGCATTATAGGTAAACACAGCTCGCCCCCTTGCACAGCCATATCAGAATTAAACTAAATTATAGAACAACCATCACTCTGAACAGGCAGAAATTGAGTTGAATGGAAGTCTGACAGCTACAAAATGAAAAAAAAAAAAAAAAAAAAAACCCACATCAATCCAGATTGGTAGGCGGGGAGGAAGCTCAGAACAGGCTGGTTCCACATACACATTCAATGGATAAAAATTTTGGAGGGCTACCTCGGGAGCGAGGAATCCCAGCCACACAGCAGGCCCCCCAGCTCAGGGTATCAGTGTCAGGAAGATAAGTCACCATAACTTCTGGCTGCAAAAACCAGCAGGGATTGAATCCATGGAAGAACCTGCTGTTGTCTTAAGCAAGTCTTCTTAAAGAACTCGCACATGAACTCACTCAGACTCACTCTGAGCTCCAGCACTGGGGAAGCAGCTTGAAAGTCACCAATGGCATACAGGGGGAACTGAAGTGTCTGGCATCAAGGCGAGAGCTGAGAGACAGCTTTCTCCCAGACAGAAAGACAGGCAGAGCCACAGAGCTGGCAGGCAGGTGCCGTATCTGAGGCTCCATTAACCTGACTAACACTGTTTGCCCCATCCTGAAGATCCACTGAGGCTCTGTCCCACCCAACTTACAGCTGTTTACAGTAGCTTCTCCCTATGAATGGCTGGTCTTGGCTCATGCTTCACAACTTCCTAAATCCTCTCAAACACGCAAAAACTGGCCTCAGTGACTGCCAACCCCCATACTTCTTGCTAAATGGCCCCAGGCACAGCACTAGCAGCAGCCAGCCTAGATCTACAGCTTGGCTTCACCTGGGACTCTCCAAGCCCAGCACAAGTAGCAGCCATCTCAGATTGCTCTATAGCTCAGGTAGGGTGGCCCTGGGGCAAAGTACAGGTGAGGGCTGTTAAAGCGACTTGTTTAAGAAAAGAAGATCAAAACTATGAGCAATAAAAATGGCAATAAACAAACAAAGCAAACAGGGAGAACAGAGACAGAATCATGGATAGGAGAGGGTTTTGATGGTTGCCCAATGGTGGGGCATGTAAATGAATGGGTGAAGAGGTGAGGGGATTAAGAACTACAAATAGGCAGTTACAGAATAGCCATGGGGATGTAAACTACAGGAAATGGAGTAGCCAAAGAATTTACATGCATGACCCATGGACATGAATGATGGTGTGGGGATTGCCAGAGGGAGTGTGAGGTGCTGGGTTGAAAGAGGCAAAAGGGGAAAAATTGGGACAACTGTAATAGCAAAATCAATAAAATGTAATTTTTTTTAGGATTAAAAAAAAACACCCTAATGGCCCCCTTCTTCCCTGATTCCTTTTCATCTTTCTGATCTGTCAGTGTTGGGGTGCTGCAGGACTTGGAACTAGGTCCTCTTCTATCTATATTCACTCCCTTGGAGATAGCATTGCCTTATGACTTTTAAATACCATCCAAATTTGTATCTTCAGCTAGAATCTCTCCCCAGAACTCTAGACTCTCTTTAACATCTCCACTTGTACTTCCAAAATAGAGTTTCATCTTTAAAAAACCAAAATGAAGCTCCTGACCTTCCTACAAACCCACTCCTTTGCAGTCACTCACATCTTGATAACTGTAACTCCATCCATCACATCGCTCAAGTCAAAAATGTTGCCACATTCTTGCCTCATCTTTCTTTCACATTTCATGCTGAATCCCTTAGCAAAGCCCATTGGCTCTATCTTCAAAATATTTCCAAAACCTGACCACTTCTCACCAACTCTCAGCAACCTCATATCCTCTCTGAATTGTTGTCTGGGACCTAGTCTTTAGGTTTCCATTCTTACACCATTTTGGTCTATTTTCCACCTGAAAGCCAGAGGGAACCTTTGAAGCATGTCAGATCATGTCACAACTCTGTTCAAAACATGTTCCCCATCTCACTTAGAGTAAAATAGAAAGCCTACAAAACTCTACATCATCTGGCACCTATTAGTATCTGAGAACATTGGCCTCCTTTCTATTCCTCCGACACACCCTTGCCTCAAGACCTTTACACTCACTGTTTTCTCTTCCTAGATTTAGACAACATCTTTCCCAGATCTCTGCAGGACTCTCTCCTTCACCTTCTTTAGATCACGTCTCTGCTCAAACGTTATCTGAAAAGTCTTCCATGACCACTCTTCCAATATTCCCTGTCCCTCTAGCCTTTTTTATTTTTCTGATAGCACTTACTGTCATCTGACATACGGTATATTTTTCTTGTTGCTTATTACCCGTATCTTGCTTGAGTAAAACTTCTGAAAAGCAGAAATGTCTGTTGTCTTCTTTTTTTAACTGCTGTGTCCCAGTGCCAAGAACAGTGTCTGGAACACAGAAGGCCCTAAATAAATATTTATTGAATCAATGTGGTACAAATTCCTTTTTTATTATTTTGTCATTTCCATTCTCTCACTCTGTTTTGACGGTTCTCAGGATCTTTCAAAACAAGTTTCCCAGGCAGATAGTACTAAATTTTAATTGAAACCTCTCTGGTTCTGCACTATATTCTTTTTTTTTTAATCCTCATCCAAGAACATTCTTTCACTGTTTTAGAGAGAGAGAAGAAGAAGGGGGAGAAAGAGAGACATCAATGCAGGAGAGAAGCATCAACTGGTTGCCTCCCATTCACACCCAGACAGGGGAAGGAACCTGCAAGCTAGGTATGTGTCCTGACCAGGAATTGAACTTGCAACCCTTCAGTTATTGGTCAACGCTCCAATCAAGTGAGCCACACTGGCCAGTGCTTGCACTATATTCTTGTATTATTCAGGATTTTAGTGGGAAACAGAGGGCATGCTCAAACAGGTTGAATGGAAATGAATTTAGAGAAGGGACCATTCACAGAGGTGAGGACAGTTTTGTTGTAGGCAGCCACTGCACGTGATTAATATAGAAACACACCTCAGGCTCTCTCCTTCCTGACAAAGTGTTCATTAAATATACTGCCTGAAATTCTGCCCACTGAAAAGACTTCTCTTCACCACTGACTTTCAGGGCCATGCCTCAATGTAAGCAACTATCTACTTCTGAATGATGCCAGCATACCGTAGTGACCCATCTGAAAATCAAGACCATGCTTTTCTCCCTCTGTTAACTGTATAAAACTTCTCCACGAAGTCCTAAGTATGATCAAAAGAAGAAAACAATACAACAGTGGCTTCAAGTAAGAATCTGAACCATTGGTTCATGCTTTTACTCACACCTTCTGAATGCCCATGTGCACAATGCCCATTTAATAATGGAATGCTCCTCTGCACATCCAGCTATATGATTTGCTGTAGATAATACCCTTAGTTGCATTGTTGCTGGGTGATCACTAGTTTTAGACCAGGGCCCCATGGCAAATCAGGAGCTGTTTTTCAAGTAGGAAACAATCATGAGTAGAAAAGCTGTGGCCTTACTCCAACACCCTAAGGGATTTTGCTGCAATTCTCCTATTGGAACTCCTACAGCAAGCACCCTTCTCTGCCACAGACAATCTGAAGTTCACTGGACTTACAATGCATAAGGTTCAAGCAGCAGGGCAACTTTTCCTGGAGCCTAGACCCACTCAAAACAATCAGCTTTATGCCATATCCAGTAAATATTTTGCAGCAATAAACCTAAATATGGTATATGTTGCTTCCAAAATCCCTGTGCCTCCTTCTTCATAGTGAAGGTGCAACATGCTCCTGCCCACTGTTCTTCAGCTCCTTCCTACATGTAGTAGCCTAGAAATTTTACCCATGTGGCAGGATCCTCAATTTTTGTAGGATTTCGTTCTCTCCCTCTGGCATACATGGGTCTGTCTGAGGCATTTAGGGTTAAGCATAATATCCTCAGTTTAAAGGACCAGTTTGATATTCTGTGAGATATTAAGATTATTTTATGATACTCAGAGCAGGAAAGTTGCCGTATACCTGAGGTAAAACAGTGGAGGTGTACTGCTGTCATTCCAGTTGAGAAGGAACTGATATTGGTGGTGTTTAATGAATGGTGTAGAAGGAAGGCACATGCCAGGTTGGTTGTCATGCACTGTAACAAGGGCTGCAGCATCTTTTAAGCCTTTGAAGGTGCTCTAATCCATGCAACTTCTCTAGCAGTGCAGCACTGCTTTAAATTTAGTATTATAGGCAGGAACATGGTGGGGCAAGCAGTGTTCAAAGGACTTCTTCCACCCTGGCTGGTGTAGCTCAGTGGATTGAGCACAGGCCTGTGAACCGGGGGATCATGGTTTGATTCCCAGTCAGGGCACATGCCTGGGTTGCAGGCCAGTTCCCAGCAGGGGACACATGAGAGGCAACCATACACTGATGTTTCTCTCCCTTTCTCTCCCTCTCTCCTTCCCTTCCCCTCTAAAGATAAATAAATAAAAAATGTTGTTTGTTTTTTTTAAAAAAGGACTTCTTCCACTTCGCCTTTCCTACCATAATTTCCCTCACCCAATGGTCAAGGAACCAGTGTGGAGATGTTATTAATTATGAGGTACACTCTTTCCCACATGCATTCTGAAACTAGAGAAATAACCACTGGATAGGTCTTACAGACTCACTTTGAGATGGATCTGGACCAAGATCCTTCTATCACTCAACTTCCATGAACCCTCCTTCTGACTGGTAGACCACAATGGGGTTTGGGGTCCCCAAGACTATTATCACAATACAGTATCCAATAATCCCCCCCAAAAAAAATTCCCTGTTCCCCATTCATAGTCACCCTGGCAAATGGCTACAGATCTCTCTGGGGAAGGCCTAGGCCAGTGGTTTTCAAAGTTAAGCATATGTCAGAATTACCAGGAAGGAAGATTGCCGGGCCAATACCAGAGTTTCTAATTCAGTAGAGTTGGAGCAGAGGCCAAGAATTTGAAGTTCTGGCAATTTCCCAGGTGATGTTAATGCAGCCGGTCCAGGGACCACACTTTGAGAACCACTAAGAGAAAGATTGATACAATCTGCCTGTGAAAGAAACTCAGGACTTCCCACCATACGCCCCCACCCGATCAAGGGCTTCAGGTCTGGGCAACTGACTTAAGGAAGTGGGTAAAAGCCTGTCAGTCCCCAATAGAATCTGAATCAAGTTTCTCCCCACCAGACATAGAAATTTTCCACTTAATGCATGTCAGGTAGCACATCAGTAAACTGTCCGTCTACTTTATTCCTATGAACACTATAATCAATTAGCTACCACCAGAGATCCCTGTGGGCAAAGCATGTTGATTACCACTTATCCCTGTAGCTTATATAGTAATTCCATTCACCTTAGTGCTCATGGCTAGGTGTTAACATCTGGCCTCTGCCACTCAAGGATTCTATATTGCTCTTGAAATAAGATTGTCCTGTCCCATCTCCCATTCTCATGTCCTGCCTACTAAAGAAGCCACTAAAGAGCTTTTCAAAGAAGTTAATGTTCCCCTCAGCAATGATGTTCTTATTGTCTTGGAGAAGGAAGCATCTTTCTGGGCCCTTAGGAGGTGTCCAATTGGTGGTTGCACAGAATAGGTGTATGCCAACATTTCCATGTCTCTAACCTTTGTTCTTCATCTAATGCAGCATCAGCACCACTTAGAAGTTTGCTAGAAATGTAACAACTCAGGCTTTACCCCAGACCTACTGAATCAGAATCTACAGTTTATCAAGACTCCAGAATGAATCATCTGCACCTCAAAGTTTAGGGAGTACTGTTCCGCAATATGTATGTCAGTGAGGTTCTAGCATCTCAGCCTCATTGATCATATTGAGTCCAGGCTTCCAGTAACCAATCCAACAGACTATGAACACCACTCCCAGGTGCTCAGCTAATACAATAATACAGAAATTCTGGGCAAAGTCACCCATATCGATAAATGTGTAAATGTGTCCTCATAAGTCCCCAGGATTACCCCCAATACAATCAACAACTTCCTGCTGCTTCTCAGTGTATGTGCTCCTGTTCTCGGAGCGCACCTCATATATTCCTGTCTATGGAATCAAACCCTCGCTGTGGCTGTGGCGACTATGAGGAAGAGTCAGGGTGAGTCCTGAAGAGAAAATGCATGCCCTTTGCCAGGGACTTATTAAAAACATTTTTAATGCAGTGGAGGTCTGTGACATTCATAATTTACAGAGGAACAGAGAAGGGGAGTGTTCTGCCAACAAAGAAGATTCAAAGGGGTTTGAGAGTCCAAATTCCCAGCTTTGTTCATCTATGCCCAAATGTCCCCACACTAACTCTCAGAGTCCTACTCCTTCCTAGCAGTACCCTTATTCTAGCATAAGGGATACAGTGGGGATTGGGTATTTACCTGGTGCTGCAACTCCACAGCATCATACAATAAGGTCATGGGCTTGATCCATAGCCATATCTGCCATGTGGTCTTAACCACATCTTTCTCGTGTGTAATTTTGCTAGCACAGTCAGAAACAGGCTGCCCACCCAACAATATATGTAATCACCATTTGTGGCCACAGCAATTAAGTGTGCCAGGTGTTTTATCTCCTAGTGTCTTTCCCTCCACCAACATTCTACCCTAGACTATCACTGGCAATAGTCTAAGTGATTATGATGCTTCTCATGCTCCAGATTACTGTCCTCTTTTCCTATGCAAGAAAATGATCTGTGTACTCGTCAAATACATGAGCAAATTGATGCTAGGATCCCACTTTGGGAATGTATTTCCTGGGATCTCTTCTGGTACCTTTACTGTTTACTGTGTCTGTCAGGATCGTAGCTGAAAACAGATGGCACACTCAAAAAAGTTTAACCAGAAAGATTTTAATAAAGGGACTACTTAAGAGGTGGGGTCAAGGATTAAGAAACCAACAGGGAATGGTGAAACACTCAGGGTCTAACAATAGTGGCAAACTGTTACCATACTAAGACCTGAAGGAGGAAGAGGAAGGAGCAGTGTTCCAGGAGCCTTAGAGACAAACCAATGGAGAGGAGGCAGCCCGAAAGGATCTGAAACGGTCCATCAGCAGTTCTCAGACTGCAGCGTGTATCCCAGTCCTTGGAGGCTGTGCTAAAATACAGATTACTCCAGTAGGTCTGGAATAGGACCTGAGGATTTGCATTTCTAACAAGTTCCCAGGTGATGCTGCTGCTGCTGCTGCTGTCCAAAGGCCACTCTTTTGAGAACAACTGCCAGAGAGCAATTAATTCACTTGAAGAATTGCAGCAAGATGAAGGATTTGAGGGGTTAGGGTTAGGGTTAGGGTTAGGGTGATATCCCGCTGCTGCCTCCTGAGGGCCAAATACAAAGAGAAGCTAGAGGCTAAGGGATCCTGAGCAATGCTGTCTGTAAAGACCAGTCTTCCAGAGAACAGAGCAGGGCAGAGAAGAGTGGAAAATGGGTGGGGGTGGGACAACAGAGAATAATCAGAACCACTGTAAGAAGAATAGATAAGATCAATGGAAAGACAGCTAGCTGACTTAATTGACACATATTTTAATGAAAGGATAGCATAATAATAATGGTTAATATTAATACTTAATGAATATTTATTATGTGCCAGCCCAAACTAATGCCTTTACTGAGATTACCTCATTTAATCCTAAGAAGTAGGTTTATTACCATCCCTACTTTACAGATAAGAATACTAAGATACAGAAACTGGAGTATTTGCACATGATCACCCAGTTAACTAACAAGTGGTAGGACCTGAATCCCAACCGAGGCACGCTATCTGCAGAGCCTTACTCTTCTGTGCCGATCTATGACTGATGGACAGATGACAGACAGGCAGGATGAGACAGTAGTAGAGTGTAAATTTTACAACAAAAGACATCTGGATTCAAGGTGCTTGCTTGCTGTGTGAGCTTGTGCCTCTGAGCCTCATTTTTTCTTATGTTTAAAACAGAGATAATAATGTGATGATAATCAAAATGACTTTATAGTTTTCTTAGGAAAGTTAAGCAAGATAATAGTGGCAAAGTCCTTGATACAGAGCCTAGAACATAGTAAACAACCACAAATGCTATTACTACTAGTATTATTATTAATGAATGGAAAGAAAGATAAGTTAAAAACTTATGAAGGACTCACCACCCCATCTAAAAGAGGGTCCAGAGCTTAGGTGGGATGGTTGAATGCATGTCCCACATATTAATCTCTCTTTTGAGGCTTTCTCTTCTGGCCTATCTCTAGTCTTTCTTGGAAGGATGGGAAATCTCTTGTCACCCTTCTACATTTGTCAATTCCTTGAAATTTGGAAATCTGTCTGAATATGAGCTGGCCAGCCTTTCTCCTTAGAAATCCCCTCTTGGTTCCCAGGATTGAGAGATGGGGAAAGATGAAGAGGGCTGTTCCGGGCCAGGGCCCCCCAGATGTTCCTGACCCAGGTATTGGACATATGTAAATAGTAAATAGAGAAAGGGGCAGAGCTCATCAAGCCAGGAAGTTGAACCCCAGAGGCCTGAGATGGGGGATGGGGGTGCTGGGCCTCCTTCCAAGGAACATTCCCTTTCCACTCCGCTTGTCTCAAGGGAGGACCTCATTCCCAGATGATGATGGGCAGGCACTGTGATGATTTGCGGGGCTACCCCAGACTCCATACTTGTTCTGGGGGCACCAGAGAGCCTTCTTTTCCACCTGCACCAGAGGGAAGAACCACAGAGAAGAGAGTGAGGATGAGGGATAAACCTAGGAAAGGGGGCACAACTCCTCATTTTGACCTCCCCAATTCTGACCACCTCCCCTGAAGGACAGCCCTGTGGTTGATAATGCAAATGCCACCAATGAGATGATAGTACAGGCCCTCTCAAAGGAGCTAGCAGTACAAGGTTCCCTACTCTTGGCTAGAATGCAGGCTGCTTCAGCTCTCAGAGCTGAAGCCAAGGAAAGCAGAAGAGTGGGAGGCTGCTTGAGGTGGGAAAAGGAAGGGCAGAGTCATGTTCCCAGAAAGAGGCAAGGGGGGGAAGAGAATCCAAACAATGAATGTGAAGGGGGATTTCTGAACAGAAATAGTGAAAGTTCCTTCTGGCCATAAATAGATGGTCAAGAGTCCACCCCTTACACAGATATCCACACTCACATTCCCAGATTCCCATACACCCTACAAGAAAGCTGTAACATTTCCACTACCAGCCAAGCCTCAGCCTTGCTCACACAGCCTGCTGCACACTCACAGACACTCACACGCACACTCTCACGGTCAGTCAGCGTGCGTTCTTCCTCCATGGCATCTCATGCAGCTGCACTACTGGCCATCAGCCTGCTGATTCTGTGGACCTCCTGCGGTAAGGCTGAGGGGAGGCTTGGGGGAAGGGGGAGCAGGAGAGAAAATGTCTAGATCTCAGCCTGCTTGGCACTGGACATGAGGGACACTGAGAGGTCTGTACAGTTCAGTGAACCTTGGGGTAACCTGTTCCTGTGTGTACGCCAGTGAGTGTATCTGAGCCCCTGAATTCCAATGTGTATCTGTCTCTTGGTGTATCTCAGGGCCTGTGGCTGCCCATCTCTCCTCTGGTTCTATTTCTTGTTGCCACAGTTCCCAGGCAGAAGAAGAGAATAATATATATCTGCTTAAGGTGGGGAGAATAACAGACACTGAGGCAGGGCTAAGGGTCAAAATATTTAACAATTCCTAAGTCCTCTAACCCAGCCTCCTGCTACCTCACACCCACCTCTTCCCCATCAATTCAATGCTGTGACCAGCATTAACTTTTTTAATTGAATTTATTGGGGTGACATTGGTTCACCAAACCATACAGGTTTCAAGTGTGCCACTGTATAAAATATAATCTGCACACTGCACCAGGTGCCCATAGCCCCAAGCAAAGTCTCTTTCTGACCCCATTTTCCCCTCCTTTGCCCACCTCTGCCAATCCCCTCCCCCCTTTCCCTCTGGCTTTCACCACACAGCATGGAGAGATTCTTATGCTAAGTGAAATAAGCCAGTCAGAGAAAGACAAATATCATACGATCTTACTTATATGTGGAATCTAATGAACAAAACAAGCTGACAAACAACAACAGAAACAGAGGCATGGATACATGGAACAGACTGACAGCTCTCAGGGTGGGGGTATTGGGGGCTGGATGGAAGAAGGTGAAGGGATTAACAAAAAAAAACATGTACACACAACACATAGCATTAACTCTTCATTTGTGGGAGAGAGGTTGGGGTGATGGGGCACCAGGAAGGCACTTGTGGGGCTCAAAACAGTGGTTGTTTAACAAACAGCTTAGAAGTATTTCAATATATTTAGCAACCAAGAGGGCCATGTTGGTGCATACCAGCTAAGTATCAGGTTCCCTGCCTTCACACAGGCACACACAGGTGTCCTGAATCCCAGTTAGGGCTGTGACCTCCCCTCTTCAAGGTCTCCTTATTCTACACTACCTTCTTTCACCTATTGCCTATCGGCCACCCCAGCTCAGGGTGGTGTCAACGACGCGGAAGACTGCTGTCTGTACGTGAACTCGCGCCCTATCCCTGCGAAAAGGGTGCGATCCTTCCGACTCGTCCTCCTCCAGGATGGCTGCCGAATGCCCGCCGTTGTGTGAGTTGTGGGGAGGAGTGCATCTAGCTTCATCTCCCCAGTCTACCCCTACTTTCTCATTTCTCTTCTTGCCAAGCCAAACCTCTTCAAGGGTGTCCCTGAAACAGGTTTTCAGAGGTGACCCTCAGCCTCTGCCCCACCCCCACCCCCCATACCTGGTGCTCACCAGGAAGTTGAGTTCCAGGGTTCCAACCTCTCTGACTTCTGCCTTCAGATTTACCACACTGAGAGGCCACCAACTCTGCGCACCGCCAGAGCTGCCCTGGGTGCAAAGCCTCATCTGGAGACTGAAGAGGAACTCTGCCAAGGCAAGCCTGACCTCCCCAGCCCTGCCTTCTCCCTCTGAGTAACTGCCCAAGACCCCAGCCAGTGACCTTCTCTCTCCTCCCTCCTCCAGAGCAAGCAAAGTTAGCCCATGACAGCCCCCAAGAGAGCCCTGTGTCTGAGTGAAGGATGTGAATCTTTGCCGCCCTGGAGAGCCAAGACCTTGAAGAAAGAACCAGACCGTCGGCACCTGTACAACAAGACCTGAGCAGGGCCTAGAGTGTCAATGTGAGTGTGAGTGTGTGTGTGAATGTGAGCAAGAGGGTGAGCGAGAGGGTAAGTCTAGCAAGAGCACGCTTCTCCATGCCCAGATTGCAATATTTCCAATAAAGCCCACTGACACCCACAGATTTGTCTGTTTGCTGTCTGTCCGGGAGGACCAGGATAGGAGGGAGAAATGGAATGGCAGGGTCTATTTTACACGCTGCAGCCTGAGCAAACTTCTCATCAACCTCCACCTAGCACCCTGTATTCTCAGGATGTCTCACAATCAGGGCTCCCCCTCCTGTCTTCTCAAAACCCTGTCACACTGCATGGTTCAGCAGCACTCAACCCTTGTCAGTTTCTGGAACAGGCCAAACTCTCTATGCCTCCCAGTCTCCGCTCTCTGAGCCAGGTGTTCCAGCACACAGGTGTGTCAAGGATCAGGTGTCACTGGAGGAAGAGAGTTGCCAGGAGCCAACTCTCATGGGTAAAGGAGAGACAGGGGGTCCAGCTCTACTGCCTGGGGGGGAGTACCCATCTACCCACGCCATTCCCGCATCTGGAACACTCCTCTCTCTCTCCTGCCCACTTAGCTTACCTCTGGCTCTGGATGACTCTTCCCCCAGAAAGCATTTTCTGACTCCAGGCTGGGTTAGGTAGCCTCCCTCCCTGCTAACCTCTCAGGAACCCCTGTCCCTATCCCCTTACAGCACCCATCACACTGAGTTATAATGGCTAGTTTGTCAGCTTTCCTGGACAAGGATCCTGTCTGTTTGGTTTCCACAGTCTTCCTGGTGTCCAGACACTGCCTGGCACAAGGTGATCACTCAAATATTTCTCTAGAAAAATGAATAACTATGTGAAGAAAGGCTTGGCAGCCAGGGGTGAAGGCTCATCTGTCCATATAGACTCTGACCTCCAGGCCAGCCCTTCTCTCTCACCCAGTCGGTCTGGGCCAGGTCCAGCACCACCTGGGACCCCACTTCGAAGGACACTGACAGACAGACCTAGGGGCCAGAGGTCAGAGATGGGACAGAACCAAGAGGGTTGAAGAAGGAGCAGCCAGGGAAGCTAGAGCAATTCTGCCTGAAGGAAGCCCACCACACCTCTGAAGCCCACAACACTGAGACTGGGGGCTTCACAGGGAAGGAATATCATCTCTAGGAGACAAAAGCCCTGTAACTTTTAGAGCAACTCAGGGCAGCTCTGGAAGGAGTAAACCTCTTGTGCTTGGGAAGTCCTCTGGGGAAATGAGCTGGCTGCCAAGCTACAGCCTCTAAGGCCCAACTGGGAGCAGCAAGTCTGTGCCACTGGGGGCGAGTGGCAGCCTAATGACAGTCTGGGCATCCTCACTTGGCAAGAGTAGCCAACACTATACCAGACATATTACATCTGGTAACAAAACCAGACCTGTGCAGGTGTGGCAGCCTGGGAAGGGGAGAGGTGGTTAGGGGGCTATGCCAGCCCCTCCTCACTGAGCTGAGAGCATAACAGCTTCTTCCTCCCTCTGCTCCCAGAAACAGGTGTTTAAAACCTCAGATTTCCCAGGTCTTAGAGTTACAAGGAGTGGGAGGGATGAGGATAGTTTCCAAGAACAACTGTAATGGCTGGGAAGTTTGGCTCTGCTGTGTGGGAGAAATTACCCATCCATTCATGCATCCATGCATCCATCCATCTAATGTCCCTGCATCCATTAGACCTCCATCCATCTTCCTACCCACCCACACATTCATCCATTAATCCATCCATCAAGTCAGCCAGCCATGGGCTTTTAAAGGTCCCAGCTGTGCATACCATTTGATTCTGTGCCCTCTGCCCAGTAGGCAGAGGACAAACATAGGTGTGAGGGGGCACATTGTCTCAACTCCTTCTCAGTTCCCAGTGAAGCCAAGTAGAGATTGGCCTACTGCAGAGGCAAACACAAACCATC
The DNA here is from genome assembly GCA_004027475.1 of Anoura caudifer. NCBI lineage: Eukaryota > Metazoa > Chordata > Mammalia > Chiroptera > Phyllostomidae > Anoura > Anoura caudifer. Next base: position 41,402 of record PVKU01003143.1, read on the forward strand.
CCTCTGGACACTCAGAGAAACACCGGCAGGGGAGTTGAGGATGGAAGCCCTGAAGAAGGCGCTACCAGGACAAAGGTCCCTGGACACTACTTTCCTGCCACTGCCACTGCTACTGCCACTGCATGTTACAGGAATAGACCTTGAGCTCAGTGCGCAGCTGTCAACCCCACAATCCCGTTTCTGCCCCTCATTCTTAAACTCTAGACAAGATCTTTCCTCACTACCCCCCAGGGCCTTAGTTCCTCCATCTGTCAGGTGGGGATAGCCTAATTTTTAAGAGTCCCTCCAAGCAAAGATTTGACTCATGAATATTTGGGTCTCAGGCTAAACACAGGCTTCCCCAAAATCACACATGTTAAGAAATGGAACACCCCTGGAGAACAGAGGAGAAGCTGAGACTCAGGAAGAGGGAAAATAATCCAAAAGCTAGTGAGGCAAATGAAGAACTTTGAGGAAGTCTGGGGGCAGACACCAAAGTCCCATAGAGAGCAGGTAGGCAGTCCTCCCCACCTTTTCTCCACCCACTCACTGCCTTTCCTTCTGGCATGCTCTCTCCCTCTTTTTCTCATCTCCAGCCACCAATCCCTCATGGGCACTGGGTTTTATCTCCTTATCTCCCTGCCCAAAACATGAGAGCTTAGCCCAGCAGTTTGGGACTTGGTCCTGATTCACTCAAACATTCTCAGCACTGCATCTTCATCTAATTAACACTGCTCCATTTCACTATAATTCACTAAGTGTGGTGTCTCTATTCCTCCTGAGTTCTGGTGGACCAGAAGCCAACCTGCCTCCCTGTCGATGAAGCTGCCAGTTCTCTGAGGGGTGGTGTGGACTCCTAGCTCCCCAGCTAGGGTATGGGGATCTTGCTGTCTGTCTATAGGTAGACGCCTTCCTCCCTAGGGTACATGGCACCTGCTACAGGTTTAAGGTCAGCAGCTGAGTGATACTTCCATACCCAGTAGCCAGCATCTCCCTAAAGGGATCTGACATCCCTGCTCAGGGAGCTCTTAGCTTCATAGGTGGACAACAGCTCCCTGTCCTGTCCATGGATAGAGTTCCCAGCAGAAGGGATTGGGCCTGTCCATCTCAATTGTCAACATTGCTCTGCACAGGAGCTGGCACAGAGCAAGCTGCAGTACACATCTGATCAACAGAAAGTGGAATTGAACATGGCTCTTTCCCAGACGCCCTCCACAACTAATACCAGGAGAACATCCAGTTCTCAAGACAGTGGGGCTATCTCTGTTGTGTGGGTGTTTGTCCACAGCCAGCCCCATGCAGTTTTGATCATATTTTCATCATCTCATGTTCATTTTATTGGTAAGCCTCCACCCTTGTGCCTCCCTTCTCTGGCCTCTGGGAAACTGAGTAATAGCCAGAAAACTTTGAAAATGGTCTCACAAAGGGGCAGGACTCCCAAACAGGGAGTTTCCTTCAAGAGATCCTCTGTAAGAATAAGCAGGCACCTCTCTGGTCAGAGAAGGCCCCTAAGACTTTGCCCACATGGAAGGACATGGCTCTGCAGTACCAGCTAATTCACCACTAGTGCTTAACAGGTGCTGGACACTGCTTTCCGTGCTCTCATCATTCTTATGTTTCAGCTGAGGAAACTGAGGTACAGATGTTTCGTAACTTGTCCAGTTTAGTAACTGGACAGCTGGTAAAGTGGCAGAGCTGAGGGTCGTAACTGAACCAATTGGCTGCAGAATCTGTACTAAACATATAGTCTCTTTTAGTTGACCTATCTCCTAAGTAAAAATGGGGAGCAATACAGCAGGGCCTGATCTGAGGAAGTGGCCCTCAGGAAGTAGGGATGGCTGTTTTTTGTGGGTACTGACCATATGCTGGTCTCCAAACTGAATCCTTTATGTCATGATATATTGCATCCTCACACAACCATATAAGGTGGGGATCACTAATCCCATTCCATGTATGAAGAAACTGAGGCACAGAGAGAGAGGTATAGTGACTTCCCAAGTCCACTTAACTGGTGAATGGCAAAGCTGAGACTGCAGCCCAAGTCAGTCTGATGAGTAGCACTTTGGCTGAGGGCTGGGGGCTGGATGTCCAATTGGGGTGAAAGGCTTGGCTTGCTAGGAAGAGCTGGGAAAAAGAGAAGAAAGAAGCAGAAAGAAGAAGACAGCTTCAGGCAGGACCCCAGTGCTTGAGACTAGACACAGAGATGTCCCCTGGAGGGCCTCCAGCCCCCTGGGCCTCTCCAGCAGAAAGGGAATAGACATGCCCAGAGCCTCCAAGAGGAAGCAGGCACTGGTTCTCAAGGTTTGCCCAGACCTCAGTTTTCCCAAGTGGAGCAGTAGAGAAGGGAGCAGGCTACAACTGTGCCCATCTTCTAACCTCCATTCTTAGGGAGTAACTGAGGCCAGGACCTGGTGATGCTGTGATAAAATAGGAATGAAGGGATGGGGCAGGGCTGGGATCCAGAGCGTAGGACTATGGGGCCTGTGGGCAGGGCTTCTGAAAGGGGCAGGCCTCACAGGGGGGCTCTGAGCCAGCCTGGCAGGACATCTATAGAGTAGAGCATCTAATGACAACAGGGGCAGGATCAGGTCCTGAAGGACCCACTCTTGAGGACTACTTCTGTCTCCTAAGGGGTCAGAAACAGGCAGGACAAGGGAGGAAGATAAGGATTAGGGCAGAAGCTCTGAGGATCAGAGTAGATGAGGAAGTCAGACCTCAGCCCCACTTCTGTTCTTAGGACAAGTCAAATCTTCCCCATGGCTCCTGGGGGAGGCAGAAGACCTGAGCTGCCCTGAGCTCCAACCCACCAAAGGAGGACGATTTTAACCCCAGAACCTTTGACACTGCCCTGCTGAGACAACCAGATCCCCCAGTGTTCTGGATGTCAGAACTGTAGTCCCTAGAAATCTGAACCCAGTACCATCAAAACCCTAATCACCTTGCTGACCCAATACCTGTCAGACCACCAGGGGCAAAACATTCAAGCCCTCCATCAATTCAGGAAGGTGATTGCTCCTGGCAGGACATACCAATATCTATTGGTGTCCCCATTGCTGACCCATTAATGTCAAGGTCCCCCCATTATAATCAGACTGCCACTCCTCTTGGGAAATCCTAGCACTGTGAGGAACACCCATGCCTGTCAGGCAGGACAGCATCATTGTACAACTCCAGGGACATCATTTTCCCTGCAGTCTATATAAATGGTACCTCCTGGCATAGCAACCCTAAGTATCACAGTATCTGTTAGTGTGGGGCCCTTGGTAATCTCAGCACTGACATGGCATAAGGTCAACTCCCCCCCAAAAAGATTAATTTGGATTCTTACTTAAACCACTGAAACTCACTAGCTGATTTAAACAGAAAAATGAATTACTAAAAAGACCCCAGGAAGGTGCAGAAAATGGAATAATAAGGGAGCCTGGGCAGCCAGATCACTCACGAAGCAGGCAGTAGAGCCAGGACAGTCCAGACAGCCCTCCTGGACAGCATGGTGATACCACCAGAAGAGGACGCCATATGCCAGTGCCACCCTTACATCCAGATATCTGAGGTCCCTGTCCTGAATTTCGCGTCTTAGAGGGCCTTGCTCTGGCCCTCCTCCAGTCTCTGGTACACAGAGCTAAGGGGGCATGCCCACCTGGAGCGCATGCTTCTTCTAGATCACATTTCAGGAACTGAAGACTAGAGCATTCCCTGCCCAAGTGGCCCCAAACAACTACCAGAACCATGCAGATCTCTTCCTCAGATATGTCCTTCCTAGGGTAGACTGTGTTATTGATATGCACTACTTTGTAGCCAACACTACAGACAATAGCCAACAGGTAGCTATTGCCAGGTAATGTGGAAAGAGCTTGTATGTATGGGGCTGGAGTGTCTACACCAGGCACATGAGGCCCTCTCTGGTGCAAGATGGAACCGAGCATAGAAAGAGGAGGGTTGGGGACAGAAGGTGGACAAGTTGGGCACTGAAGCTTGTCTGTCCCCTTACTACCTTCCATCATGGAATTCCAAAGATTCCAAGAATTATAACCTTGAACCTGGCTTTCAAGTTGTTTTGAAAGTATATTTTTCAAAGTAGTAAGAGAAATGTTTTTATGTGACAATTTGTTAACTTGATTTATAACTTTTAAATTTTTTTTTAAGATTTTATTTATTTTTTTGAGAGGGGAAGGGATGGAGAAAGAAAAGGAGAGAAACATCAATGTGAGAGAGAAACACCCACTGCCTCCCATGCATGCCCCAACTGGGGACCAAGCCCACAACCCAGACATGTGTCTTGATCTTGACTGGGATTCAAACCAGTAACATGTTGCTTTGTGGGCTCCGTCCATTGGGCAATGCCCAACCAACCAAGCCACGCTGATCAAGGCTATAACTTTTAAATATTTAGATACATTAGTACTTGTTGCTGCAAGCCCTTCAAATGAGAGGTGGTCATTTGAAGGGAGGTGGGAGGTGGTCAGCCTGCCATATTCTACCTCTGGAATCACAACTCAGCTGCCCTTGGAAGACAGGCATCACCTCTGCCACCGCTCCAACCACCACCAAAATGGATTTTCTACTAACCCTGTTCCTGTGTATCACTACTAGCTCCCTATTCAAAGTCCTTGAAAGGTGCTTTTGATTGGATCAGCCTAAGTCATGTGCCCAAGTCCTAGCTGCAAAGACAGCTAGGAAAATTAGTATGTGACCCTTGGTGGAGAGTTATATGATGGAAGGCAAGTTCTATTGGTAACTAAAACTCATACGATAGGAAATTCCTCAAATCATAGAAAGGGGTTAAGATTGAGGGCAGTGAAAAAAATAATAATAAATATCTCTGTAGTCCACCCTATGGCTATGCTACATCAACATGCATCCTTCTTCCCAAACTCTAGACTTATTAAAAATTTAAGGATATCACCTAAAAAAATCACTCTTGCTTATATAATCAAAAATTTTAGCACTCCCCCAAAACAGACTAATCAGATCCTTTAGCAAGTAAAACATCTGTCTTAGTTGGCCTGGACTACCATAATAAAATACCATAGAATGGATAATTTAAACAACAGAAATTGATTTTCTCACAGTTCTGGAGGTTAGAGGTTCAAGATAAATGTGCCAATAATTGGCTTCTGGTAATAGCCCTTTTCCTATCATGCAGATGCATGCCTTCTCACTGTGTCCTCATATGGCAGAGAAATCTCTCTCTCTCTCTCTCTCTTCTTATAAGGCCATAGTCCTATCAGACTAGGACCCTACCCTTAAGACCTCATTTAACCTAAATTACTTCCTAAAGAGCCTATCTCCAGATATAGTCACATTGAAGTTTAGGTCTTCAACTTATGGACTCTGGAAGAATACGATTTAGCCCACAGCAAAATCCAATTCCAGCCTTGGCTGGTGTGGTTCAGTAGTTTGAGCACCAGCCTGCAAACCAAAGGGTCACCAGTTTGATTCCCAGTCAGGGCACATGCCTGGGTTGCAGGCCAGGTACCCAGTGGGGGGTATACAAGAGGCAACCACACATTGATGTTTCTCTCTCTCTCTCCCTTCCTTCCCTTCTCTCTAAAAAATAAATAAAATATTTTTTAAAAAATCCAATTCCAAATCCAAGATCTCAGGCTTTTCTAGTTTTGTAATCTCATCTCTCTATTCTACAACACCTGAAAACTACCACCAACACATATGATTAGTCAGAATAGGCTGGGTTATGTTGCAGTAATAAATTACACCTAATTATGAGTGGCTTAACACAACAAAATTCTATTTCCCATGCACACCAAAACTGCTGTGGGTCTATGCATATCTTTAGTGCAACTGCACTCCATGTGGTGGTTCAACATTGCATGCCACCGTGATTTTTGGCATGCTCCTTTGTCTCAATACATGTTTCCATGATTGCTTCAGCCAGGGAAAGCAGCAAGGAAGAACAGCAAGCACTCAAATGCTTCTCTCCACAAATGACACATGCAATTTCTGCACATAGTTAAATGGCCAAAGTAGGTCACACAGCCATGACCAATTTCAGATGGGTGACTTCCAGGAGGAAAAGCAAACCACAATCTCGCTGAATAGTAGTAATCTCACCACAACAACTTATATTCAAGGATGGAATAAAGGAGAATGAAAAAAAAGGGGATTCAGCCCTGGCTGGTATAGCTCAGTGGATTGAGCACAGGCCTGAGAACCAAAGGGTCACTGGTTTGATTCCAAGTCAGGGCACATGCCTGGGTTGCAGGTCAGGTCCCCAGTATGGGGCGCATGAGAGGCAACTATATATTGATGCTTCTCTCCCACTCTTTCTCCTTCCCTTCCTCTCTCTCTCTCAAAAAAAAAAAAAAAAAAAAAGGTAAAATCTAAAAACAAAGAAAAGGGATTCATTTAAAGAAACAGTAACATCTCACAAAAAGTAAGGAAGTACAAATAAAAACTATAGTCAGTATGTTACCAAACAGCATGTGGGGTCCTGCTGCCTGCCACCATCATCTAGGCAAAATTCCAGAGCCAAACTTTGGTGATAAAGGAGTCTTTATTCTGAAGCTACACAACTTTGGATTAACAGTTTTCCACATGCATTAATCACTTAAGACTATCAATTAAGGCTAAATTCTAACTCTTCAGTTACAGCTTTAATCACCTGAGCTTATCAATTAAGGCTAAAATCAGACTTCTGATCAAGATGGAGGCATAGGTAAACATGCTTTGCCTCCTTCCACAACTACAGAAAAAAACTACATCTAGACTACAAAACAAATATCATCCAGAAAATTGAGCTGTATGCAAGTCCAACAAGCAAGGATTTAAGATGCCAAATTCATCCAGACATTTAGGAGGGGTGGAGACGTGGAGAGAGGTAAAGAGGTAGGGAGAGGCACAGAGCCCCAGGAGTGGTGTGGAGCTTCAGAACAGGCATCCCACACTCACATGTGGTAAATAAAAATCAGAAGGGAGCCCTGGCTGGTTGGGCTCAGTGGATTAAGTGCTGGCCTGTAAACCAAAAGGTCACTAGTTCAATTTCCAGTCAGGGCACATGCCTGGGTTGCAGGCCAGGTCCCCCATTTGGGGGCATGCGAGAAGCAACCACACATTGATGTTTCTCTCCATCTCTTTCTCCCTCCCTTCTATTCTGTAAAAATAAATAAATAAAATCTTTAAAAACAAAAAATCAAAAGGGATACCTCAGGAGTGAAGAATCCCAGCCCCAAACCCGACCACCCAGCAACCCAGGGTTCCAGCACCAGGAAGATAAATTCCCATAACTTCTGGCTGTAAAGACCAGTGGGGTTAGGGTGGCAGAAGAAACTTCTTGATTATCAGGAGACTCATTTTAAATGGCCCACATGGAGTTAGGACTTACACAGACCCATTCTCTCTCAGATTGAGCACCGGGGCAACAACTAGAAGGGCACAACTGGCATACAGGGATAAAGTGAGAAGACTGGCAACAGGGTGAGTGCTGGGAGACAGCTTCCTCCCAGGCAAACCTCTAGAAGCCAGGCAGCAGCACTGTCCCCTCTCTGAGCCCTCCTGCCATACAGAGCCACAGAGTGATGAAACAGGTTGCCTCACTCTGGTGATCACCTAAGGCACCACCCTACAAAATTTACAGGTCTGCTCTTCTATAATAGGCCACGTTGCTAAGACAGGGAGTCAAAGAAGCTCTACCTAATATACAGAAACAAAAATGAGGAGGTTGCCAAATTGAGGAGACAAAGAAATATGGCCCAATTGAAAAAACAGAACAAAACTCCAGAAAAAAAAATAAAACAAAAGGGAGATAACCGACCTATTAGATGCAGAGTTCAAAATACTGGTTATCAGGATGCTCAAAGGACTCACTGATTACAGCAACAGCATAAAAATGACCCAAGCAGAAATTAAGATTACATTAAGTGAAATAAAGAAAAATCTACAGGGAACCAACAGTGAAGGGATGAAAATGAGTATTAAATGAATGACTTGGAACATAAGGAAGAAAAAAGCATTGTATCAGAACAGCAAGAAGAAAAAAGAATTAAAGAAATGAGGACAGGATAAGAAGCCTCAGGGACATCATTAAACACACCAACATCCGAATCATAGGGATGCCAGAAGGAGAAGAGGAAGAGCAAGAAATTGGAAACTTATTTGAAAAAAATAATGAAGGAAAACTTCCCCAATCTGGCATAGGAAATAGACAGGCAAGTACAGGAAGCTCAGAGAGTCCCAAAAAAGTTGGACCCAAGGAGGGTCCACCAAGACACATCATAATTAAATTACACAAAATTAAAGATAAGGAGAGGATCTTAAAAGCAGCAAGAGAAAAGAAGACCATTTCCTACAAAGGAGTTCCCATAAGTTATCAGCTGACTTCTCAAAAGAAACCTCATAGGCAAGAAGGGACTGGCAAGAAGTATTCAAAGTCATGAAAGGCAATGACCTATATCCAAGATGACTCTAGCCAGCAAAGCTATCATTTAAAAGGGGAGATAAAGTTCTTCCTAAATAAGGTCAAGTTAAAGGAATTCATCATCACCAAGCTCTTATTATATGAAATGTTAAAGGGACTTATCTAAGAAAAAGAAGATAAAAAATATGAACAGTAAAATGACAACAAACTCACAGCTATCAACAACCGAACCTAAACAAAAACAAAAACGAACTAAGCAAACAACTGGAACAGGAAGAGTCATAGAAATAGAGATCACATGGAGGGTTATCAGCAGGGAGGGGATGGGGGAAAATGGGGGGGAAGTACAGGGAAAAGAAGCATAATTGGGCCCTGGCTGGTGTGGCTCAGTGGATTGAGTGCTGGCCTGTGAACCAAAGGGTTGCTAGTTCGATTCCCAGTCAGGGCACATGCCTGGGTTTCAGGCCAAGTCCCCAGTAGGGGGCACTGGAGAGGGAACCACACATTGATGTTTCTTTCCCTCTCCTTCTCCCTCCCTTCCCTTCTCTTTAAAAAAAATAAGTAAATAAAACCTATTTGAAAAAAGAAGCAACATAATTGGTAGGTACAAAATAAACAGGGGGAGGTTAAGAATGGTATAGGAAATGGAGAAGTCAAAGAGCTTTTATGTACGACCTGTGGACATGAACCAAGTGCGGGGGGATGGAATGCTGGAAGGAGAAGGGGTGCAGGGCAGAGGGGGATAAAGGGGAGAACAAAATGTGACAACTGTAATAGCATAATCAATAAAATATACTTAAAAAACTTAAATAAATAAATAAATAAATAAATTCTTGGTCGTCAGACTTCCATAGAGCCCAATTTTCTGACAGTTCTGGTTATTCATTTTGAGAAATAGTTGTGATTCTCCCTGTGGTTGCATAAGGAGGCTAAGTGTGTCTACCTACGCTTCCATCTTGACTGGCAGCCACCTGTTTTGTTTGTTTGTTTGTTTTTTAATTTTTTAAAGGCTAAAATCTTTAACTCGTGAGTTCCCCTATCATTTCTCCTGTTAGTTTTTAATTATCTTATTTCTATAAGATTAGTTTATAAACTAGAACAACATAAGACACAAAAGCTACACAATTTTGAAGGAATGGCAGGCTTCTGCCTCAGAGCTCATCCCCTCCAGAACACCCAAATAACCCTGCCACCCTCTGCCAGGCCAGCCTGATTCTAGGCTACACCCAGAGTTTCTTCTCCCATCAAAACTCCATCCTTCAGGAAATGCAGGCAGCTGCAGCATGATCATCCAGGCATCCTCAAGGCAGAGAGCCTGAGAGCCAGCCTCTGCCCTTTTATTTTACATCATCTGGTCCATAATTCCATGCACTCCAGAGGTGTTTAGCTTCTCAGCCAATCCCATCCGTATACCATTGCCTCTGGCAACATCCTCCTACAGCCCCTCTCTACTCCTCCCCAGTGATCTGATCAGATCTCTCTGTGTTAAGTAGTTCTGAAATTGATCCTGGGGCTTAAGTGTTTACTACTTCATTCTTATATTATTTTTCTATTGCTGTGTAACAAATTGCCTCAAATTTAGCAGCTTCAAATAATCCAGATTTATCAACTCCCAGTTTCTGTGGGTGAAGAGTCCAGGTACACATTGACAGTGTCCTGTGTTCAGGGTCTCACTCAGGCATCAGCTAGGGCTGCAGTCTCATCTCAGGCTTGGAGTGCTCTTCCAGACTCACTGGGTGTTGGCAGTTGTGGTTGTAGGACTGAGGCCTTAAGGTCTTAGAGCTACCTGCCACTACTTGCTACATGGCCCTCTCTACAACATGGCATTTGCTTTTTCAAGACCAAATGAAAGCATCTTCTATTGCTTCTTATTTGTTATCTCTAGACATTTTTTAAATTTTAATTGTTATTTAAGTATAGTTTTCTGCCTTTTTACCCCCAGCCCAGCCCAGTCCTCCCCACCTCCCTCCTGTTTCCGCTGAGCCGCCCCCCTTGTTATTGTCCCTGTGTCTAGACATTTTTTTAAAGGGCTCACCTTTAAAAAAGGTCAGGCCCACCCAGAGTAATCTCCCTTTTGACTAACTCAAAGTCAACTGCTTAGACCTTAATTCCATTTGCAAAATTCCTTCATTTTGCTGTAATAACTTAATCCTATCATATTCACAGGTCAAAGGGCAAAAATCCCTTCAAAGTTGCATATTAGGGGGCAGGAGTCTCAGGATTGTGTTTACCACACTTTTTCTATGGCTCATTCCTTTCACTGCCAACTAGCACTTCAGCTGGCTGACATTCTAGGCCTGCTAAGGAACCAAACCTTCACAACCAAAGGATACTAGCCCCTGGTGGTCCTGCCTGATTCAGGTTACAGGAGCCTTCCATTAACTTTGACCACTGAGCATGGCATCACCAGGAAGTGCCCCAAATACCCCAGGGATTATCCCCATACATAGCCTCTTTCACCAATGACCCTTCTGCTGCCTCACCCACACTGGGATTAATTACAAAGCCCTGTCCTTCCTCTGCCTTTGCTTGATGGTCATTCTACCGAGAATGTCTTCCCTCCTGCCTCACCCATCTTCAAGGCTCTGCAGAGCTCCCTCCTCCATGAAGCTTCCCCTGCCCTCTCTCTGAGCCCCCAGGGCTCCTCATTGTCAGCCACATAGGTCACCTTCTGCTTTGGGTTCAAGGGCTCCTGTCCCCTGCACTTTTCCCAAGCAAGCTCAACCCAGACCCAGAAACCCTAAAATCCAGAGTGATCCATACTACAGTTAGTAAAGGAGGGGGTTGTTCAGGAAACCCCGGCAGTGGCTTTACTTCAAGCTCCGGGAGGGCAGGAGGCAGAGAAGGGGGGCACTATTGCTCAAGACTTTCCCGTTCCAATTTCCCATCACCTCCGGAAGTCCTGTGTCATGTTTTACCCACACTCTGGGACTGAAGGACTAGCTCTGCCCCTCTGGCTGGGCCAGGAACCTCTGGATTTAGACAGAGGGTTTGGAGAAGACTGGAGTACACAAAGAACTCCTTCCCAAGATGAGGGACTTTCAGGAACTGATTCATCTGGTGTCTTGATCATTTCCAGCTCCTTTCTGGCCCCAAAACCTCTAATCATTCGCTTTACCAGATAAAACTGCATGCATGGGGGGAGTTCTTTGAAAGTGCCAACTATCCCGAGGGAAACTTCGGAGGGAACCAGCTACCACACAGTTTGATTAGTCTTCCGCCCCTATACCCAGGTAGGATGACCGATTTGCACATCAGGACTGCCACGGACCTCCATCAGAGTTTCCTCTGGCGTTGCCCTGCGCAGACAGAGTTCACCATCTTTCTGGTCCTTCCCGGCTCCTTTATGGAACAAGATAACCCAGCCTCCTTCAAGCCAGAGCCCCACTCCACAGGCCAGGAGCCAGACATCCCCTTTTCTCTGTACACCAGACGCCCTCTGCAGGCCCTGTGAGGTTGAGACACAAAGTGATCGACTGACAAGCAGAACACACACCGACACATATACAAGCACCAACAACCTCACCCACCTATATATGTCCATACTCACACACACATACACAGTCATATAATCAACCACACAGTCAAGGACACAGCATAAATATTTAAGCATGTAATCACAATACACACACAGGGCACATACAGACATATATGATTACACAGAGACATGCGCACACAGACACATACTCACATTTGGACACAGTCTTTTCTCCCAGGGAGGAGTATTTGTTTGGGAGAAATAGGTTGAAAAGCCACCTGAGGGACAGGGTGATATCCTGAGGGTGCACTTAATAAAAGGGTGGCTAAACTGCTTCTAGGTCTAATGGGGCTTGTTGACTAGACAGCCCTTTGTTTTGCTGGGCACTCAACCAGCAAAAACAGTGGTTATCTAGTGCAGATAAGAGCTGGGGTAGGCCTATTAAAGAGAAAAATTTGGGGTTTTCAAGAACTTAATCTCTATAACTTGTACGAAAGCTCATGCTTAGAAGCGGAACTCCTGAGCTCAGCAAGCCAGACTCAACTGCCCTCACTGCATCCCAGGACAGCCTCCGAAGAAAGAGGCCTCCTGACACTGGTAACACACTCAAGGTGGTGAATGAGAAACGGGGAGGGACCTAACCTTCACTACGTGCCCATTGTGAGTCAGGCACACACACAATTTCACAAAATATATATTGTTCCCATTTTACAGATGAGAAAACTGTCAACTGTTCCCTCATCTGTCCAAGGTCATATAGCCAGATTCAAACATAAGAGTTCGAGTATAAAAATCCTATTGTGTCCACTGAATTAGTAATGGGAAATTCAAGGCATACATGTTCCCACTCCCTCCTCATATTCCCAACAGCAACACTAATCCAGACCAGGGACTGGCAAACTATGGCCCACGGGCCAAATTCAGCCTGCCTGCCACCTGTTTTGTAAATAAAGTTTTATTGGAATGCAGCCATGCCTGTTCATTTACATATTGTTTATGGCTGCTTTGGGGTTATGACAATAAAGCTGAGTAGTCTCTACAGAGACAGCATGGCCCAGAAAACCTTATATATTTACTATCTGCGCCTTTACAATAACAGTTTGCCAACCCATGATCCAAACCTAGCCTCAGAGTTAGAGTTGGCAAGTGAGACAAGGCTTATTGCCTTTGGTGTCTTAGCATTGAAAAACGATCAGATAAATCAATGAATGAATGAAATGGATGGATGGATGAATGGATGGGTGGAAGGATGAACACATGGGCAGAAATACAGTTGTTCCATCTTACCTACAGGGGACATATTCCAAGACCCCCAGTGGATGCTTGAAACTGCATAGTATTAAACCCTATATACACAGTTTATTCCTATGCATACACACCTATCACAAAGTTTAATTTATAAATTGGGCACAGTAAGAGATTAACAGCAATAACTATAACAATACACTCTAAAAAGTTATATAAATATTCTCTGTCTCTAAGCAAACTAGCACAAATTTCTTTTTCCTTCTCCACAGTTACTCTGATAGATTTGTTTTTACCATACATCTTAGCAACTTTGGCATACAAGTTTTTTCTTTCTTTATTGAGAACTTTCACCTTTCCTCTTAAAGGAAGCACATTATGGTTTCTCGTTAGCATATTCAAATTGCCAGTGTTACTACTGTTATGCTTTGGGGTCATTAGTAAGTAAAATAAGAGTTACTTGAACAGGTTCTGTGATCCTGCCACAGTCAATCTGATAACCAAGATGGCTACTAAGTGACTGACAGGTGGGTAGCATACACAGTGTGAAAACGCAGGACAAACGGATGATTCACATCCTAGGTGGGATGGAGTATGATGGGTGCAAGATTTCATCACACTATTCAGGACAGCAGGTAATTTCATACCTATGAGTTGTTTATTTCTGGAATTTTCCACATAATATTTTTGGGTTGTGGAAAGTAAACCCACAGATAAGGAGGACTACTGTATATAAGTGGTAGATCAAAGGTTTGCTTCAAATGCCAATGTTCTGCCATTTATAAGCTAGGAAACCTTAGGAAAACTAAACTTTATGGGCTTTTTACAGTTTCCTCATCTGTAAAATGGGGATAATAATACAGTAACTATCATTCAGGGCTCCTTCCATCGCAAATTACAAAAACTTAACTTAGACTAGCTTAAGCATTAACTTAAATGTGTCACATCACATAAGTAGATACATTAAGAATACTGAGTCTACTTCAGCCCTGGTTGGATCTAAGGTTCAGATGACATCACCATCTCTTAAATAGACTTCTAATTCTTTTTGTGGGAGGGCCTCATTCTTCTAGCAGCAAGAAATGTGGCCACTGAACCCTAAGGTCTAAATTTGATAGTGAGTAATCTAAAACAGAGGCCCTTCCCCTGACTGGTATGGCTCAGTTGGTTGGGGATCGTCCCACAAAGTGAAAGGTCACTAGTTCGATTTCTGGTCAGGGCACATGTCTGGGTTGCGGGTTCAGTCCCTGGTTGGGGTGCATTCGAGGGGCAACAAATCAATGTTTCTCTCACACCAATGTTTCTCTCCCTCCTTTCCCCTCTCTGTAAAAGTAAATAAAATCTTTTTTAAAAAGTAAAACAGAGGTCCTCTTTCTCCTAACATCAACTCTCAAGAAAAGCTCCAGTTAACTGTGTTTATAACACATACTCAGACCTTCACTATATCACAGTGGCCAGGGAATGGGGTACTCTGATCTGTCAACAACACTGTGGTTGACAGACTGACCAAGAGCACATACAGTAGGAAAGGAGTTTCTAAAGGAATCATAAAGAAGATAAAAAAGTCTTGGTGTGGACAAAAACATAGCTCACAGCACTTTACTTCATAGCTTTGTTATGAGACAATAAATTTAAAGCATTTAGGACTTCCGGCCAAGATGGAGGAATAGGTGGACATACTGTGCCTCTTCTCACAACTAAAATTAAGGACAACAAAGATTTAGAAACAAGAAAACAACCAGAACTCATAGAAAATTGAACTGTACAGAAGTCCAACAACCATTCATCCAGACCGGTAAGAGGGGCGGAGTCACGGCAGGAAAAAGTGGAAGGTGGACTGGGCACACAGGCAGCAGCGGCTGGCAGATCCCAGGTGCACAGGTGGTGGCTAACAGACCCCGGGCATGGGGTGGCAACTGTGCAGACCCAGAGAGGCTGCGCAAGGTGGCTGGCTGACCAGGTGGTCCCACATTCACATGCAAATAATCCAGGCAAAGGGGAAGCAGTGGAACGGACTGGAATCCGAGAGAGAGTGAAGCAAGCACCATTGTTCCCTCTCGGGAACATTGTTCCCTCGCCCCACATACAGCATCACTACCCAGCAACTGGGCTGCCCCACCCTGGGGAACACCTAAGCTCCAACCCTCACTATGTAACAGCCGAGACTAGACAAAAACAAACAAACAAAAAAACCCAGAAACAAAAACGGCTCAAGCAGGAGAACAAATCAAAGCCCCAGAGCCAATTCATCTAAGTGACCAAGAGATAGCCAACCTATCAGATGCACAGTTCAAAGCACTGGTGGTCAGGATGCTCACAGAATTGGTTGATTTTGCTCACAAATTAGATGAAAAAATGAAGGCTACAATAAGTGAAATGAAGAAAAATGCACAGGGAACCAATAGAGATGGGAGGAAAACTGGGACTCAGATCAATGGAGTGGACCAGAAGGAAGAAAGAAAAAACCAAACAGAAACAAATGAAGAAAAAAGAATTCAAAATAATGAGGAGAGGCTTAGGAACCTCCAGGACATCTTTAAACGTCCCAACATCTGAATTATAGGGGTACCAGAAGGGGAAGAGGAAGAGCAACAAGTGGAAAACTTATTTGAACAAATAATAAAGGAGAACTTCCCCAATCTGGCAAAGGAAATAGACTTCCAGGAAGTCCAGGAAGCTCAGAGAGTCCCAAAGAAGGTGGACCCAAGGAGGAATAAACCAAGGCACATTATAATTCCATTACCCAAGATTCAAATGAAGGAGAGAATTCTAGAAGCAGCAAGGGATAAGGGGACAGTCACCTACAAAGGAGTTCCCATCAGACTGTCAGCTGATTTCTCAAAAGAGACCTTACAGGCAAGAAGGGGCTGGAAAGAGGTATTCCAAGTCATGAAAGTCAAGGACCCACATCCGAGATTGCTCTATCCAGTAAAGTTGTCATTTAGAACGGAAGGGCAGATAAAGTGCTTCTCAGATAAGGTCAAGTTAAAGGAGTTCATCATCACCAAGCCCTTATTATATGAAATGTTAAAGGGACTTATCTGAAAGTCCCTTATCTGAAAGTAGAAAGACAGCAAACTCACAGATATTAACAACCACACCTAAAACAAAAGCAAACTAAGCAAACAGCTAGAACAGGAACAGAAACACGGAAATGGATATCACATGGAGGGTTAGCAACAGGGGAGTGGGAGGGGGAGAGAGGGGGAAAAG
This sequence comes from Anoura caudifer, assembly GCA_004027475.1. Classification (NCBI taxonomy): domain Eukaryota; kingdom Metazoa; phylum Chordata; class Mammalia; order Chiroptera; family Phyllostomidae; genus Anoura; species Anoura caudifer. The sequence continues at coordinate 57,691 of PVKU01003143.1, forward strand.
GTACAGAGAATAAGTAGCATAGACGGTAGGTAGAAAATAGACAGGGGGAGGGCAAGAACAGTGTGGGAAATGTAGAAGCTAAAGAACTATGACACATGGACATGAACTAAAGGGGGGGAATGTGGGTGGGAGGGGGTGTGCAGGGTGGAGGGGAATGATGAGGAAAAATGGGACAACTGTAATAGCATAATCAATAAAATATATTTTAAAAAAATAAAGCATTTAGCACAGTGCCTGATACTTAAGTATCAACAAATGTTAATTATTACCATAACTGATAAATAGATAAATGGATGCATTAATAGATGGATGATTAAACATACAGATCAGTAAATGGAGATGAAGACAAACAGATGAAAGAAGAATGGACTGATGAAGAGACAAAGATGGGTAAACATACAGACACAGGATGGACAGATGCATGGACAGATGGATGCACCAGAGACAAAACTGGGTAGAAAAACTGGGCCACAGTTAAGTCTGTCACATCATATGCTACAGGGCTGGAGTGGAAAACAGATGGCACTCCACAATTAGTATTTCAGGAGAGGTCTCCTCTTCCGGCCTATCTCTTGCATCTCTCTCATCAGGTGAGGAATGCACTTGCTCCCCCCTCAATTCTAGTTTCCTTGCCTTGCTATGAGCCAACCAGCCCTCTCCCCAGAAATCCCCTCTCCAGGCCTGGCCAAGTAGCTCAGTTGATTTGAGTGTTGTCCCCATATGCCAAGGTTGTGGGTTCAATCCCTGGTCAGGGTACATACAAATATCAACTAGTGAGTGCATAAATATGTAGACAAGCAAATCAATGACTGTCTGTCTGTTTCTCTTTCTCTCAAATCAAAAAATTTTTTAATTAAAAAAAAGGAAAAAAAAGAAATCCCTTCTCAATTCCCAGGGTAGGGAAAGCATGGTAAGAGGGGGTGCTCTAAGCCAGGTTCCCCTCAAGCTACTCCTCTGACTCAGCTTTGGACATAGGAAAATGGGTCGACAGGGAAGAGGGACAGTGCTTGCTGGGCCAGGAGAGTGAAGCCCCAGAGTCTAAGATATGAGATAAGGGAAACGGACCTTCTTCCAAAGAACTTTCCCTTTAGCTATACTTGTCCAAGGGAGGAGCAGGTCTCAGATAATGGATGTGTAGACACTGTGATGGGCCTAGGAAGATCTGGGGAACCTGGGAGGAAACCTTCTCCAGCCTTACCCTGTTACTTATGATTGTCCTCAGGGAATTTGGGGAACCAACTGGGTCCCATCTTTCTCACTCCTCCCATCCCAGGCATCTTAGGAACAGAGAAGAGTTGGGGTGAGGAGAAACCTGGGAAAGAGGTAGGCATTCCTTACTGTGACCTCTAATCCCAAACTAAGCCCTGACCCCCTAGCCTTGATACTGATGGTTCAAATGCTTCCATCCCCAAAGAGTAATAGGCAACTCCTCTGCACATACCTTTCCCTTTTCCAAACAAGGGAGGAGTTATAAAAGGGTGAAAAGGGTTTTCCAGATAGAGGGCGACAGATGGGGAATATCCAGCAGAAAGGTATTCTGCTACCTTCTCATGTACTGCAATTCAGTTCAGATACTAACCATGCAGTTAGTGTCAGACTCCACTGGTTTAAGAACATGGTCTTCCCTGTACTCTGAAAACTACACAGCACTGAAGAAAGAAATTAAAGAAGACACAAACAAATTGAAGCATGTACCATGCTTGTGGATTGGAAGAATTAATATCATCAAAATGTCCATACTACCCAAAGCAATTGATAGATTCAATGCAGTCCCTATTAAAATACCAGTGACATATTTCACAGATATAGAACAAACATTTCAAAAATTTATATGGAACCATAAATGACCCTGAAGAGCTACAACAATTTTGAGAGAGATCACAATACCTGATATCAAACTATATTACAAGGCCACTGTAATCAAAACAGTCTGGTACTGGCATAAGAACAGACATGTAAATCAATGGAACAGAACAGAGAGCCCAGAAATAAACCCCTGTCTGTATGGTTAATTAATATTTGACAAAGGGGGCAGAAGCATAAAATGGAGTGAAAATAGCCTCTTCAACAAATGGTATTGGGAGAGCTGGACAGGTACAGGCAAAAAGATGAAACTCAACTACCAACTTACACCATACACGAACATAAACTCAAGATGGATAAAAGACTTAAATATAAATTGTGACACCATAAACGTCCTAGAGGAGAACATAGGCAGGAAAATCTCAGATATTCCACGCAGCAGTATTTTCACCAATATGTCCCCTAGAGCAAGGGACATAAAGGAAACAATAAACAAATGGGATTTCATAAAAAGAAAAAGCTTCTGCACAGCTAAAGAAAACATCAGCAAAATAAAAAGGGAACCAACCATATGGGAAAATATTTTTTATAAATGATACCTTGGACAAGGTTTTGGTCTCCAAAATATATAAGGAACTCACATGACTCCACTCCAGGAAGACAAATAATCCAATTAAAAAATGGGCAAAGGACCTGAATAGGCACTTCTCCAAGGAGGACATACAGAGGGCCCAGAGACATATGAAAGGATGCTCAGCATCACTAGCCATCAGAGAGATGCAAATTAAAACCACAATGAGATACCACTTCACACCAATCAAAATGGCCATTATAAACAAATCAACAAACAACAAGTGCTGGAGAGGTTGTGGAGAAAAGGGAACCCTAGTACACTGCTAGTGGGAATGCAGACTGGTGCAGTTACTGTGGAAAACAGTATGGAATTTTCTCAGAAAACTAAAAATGGAACTGCCTTTTGACCTGGCAATTTCACTGCTGGGACTATACCCTAACAATCCTGAAACACCAATTCAAAAGAATCTATGCACCCCCAATGTTCATATCAGCACACTTTACAATATCCAAGTGCTGGAAGCAACCTAGGTACCCATTGGTAAATGAGTGGATCAAAAAACTATGGTACATTTACACAATGGAATTCTATGCAACAGAAAGAAAGAAGGAGCTCCTACCCTTTGTGACAGCTTGGATGGATCTGGAGAGCATTATGTTAAGTGAAATAAGCCAGGAGGTGAAAGACAAATACCACATGATCTTACCTATAAGTGGAACCTAATCAACAAAAGCAAACAAGCAAGCAAATATAACCAGAGACATTGAAATTAAGAACAATCTGAGAGTAACCAGAGGGGAGGTAGGAGGGGATAATGGGGGGGTTGTCAAGGAACATGTATAAAGGACACATGGGCAAAACCAAAGGAGGGCAGGCTCAAGGGTGGGAGGTAGGAATGGCTGGGGTTGGGGGGGAGTAATGGGGGGAAATGGAGACAACTGTCCTTGAACAACAACAACAAAAAGAGACAACATGGTTTTCAACATGCCTGACCTGACTTGAGATGCCAGCCACAAGTGGCATCCCTAGACCACCACCTGCATTTCTGACCAACTGGCTACAAGTCCAGAGAGCCCCCACAACACTTCTCAGATTCAGATTCCAAAATTCATTAGAATAACTCACAAAACTCAGCAGTGCTATACTTACAATTTGTTTTTTCATAAAGGATATAAATCAGGAACAGCCAAATGAAGAGATGCACAGGGTGAACTGTGGGAGGTCTTAAATGCTCTCTCCCCATGGAGACACAAAAAGCACATCAAACATGAAGTTCCATGAGCTTTGGGATCCAGAGTTTTTATTCAGACTTTATTACATAGTTACCACTGAATTGTTAGCCACATGACTGAACTCAATCTCCAGCCCCCCTCCTCAGAGGCTGGGCTGGCTCACAGCCCCAACTATCCAGTCCCCATCCTGAGTCACCTCATCTCTTAGTATAAACTCAGGTGAGACTCGAGGGGCTCATAAATAGCATAGACACTCCCATTACTTGGGAAATTCCAAAGATTTAGATTCTCCCTCTCAGAAACCAGGGACAAGAGCCAGTCAAATTCTTTATTATATGAGAAGGGAAGAAATTTCTGGACATAAAGAATGAAAGTTTCAGGGGGCCATAAAGAGGCAAGAGCTGCAGTCTCACACAGGCTCACACACACCCTCACCCTCACTTTCACTCTTCTACTCACTCTCTACCATCCAGCCTCACAGTCTCACACAGGCTCCACACAAGCAGAAACACTCCTGCAACCTACACACTGCTGCTTCCAAAGATTCTGCACCTTTGTCCATCTCTAGTCATCCTCCATGGCCTCCTGCACAGCACCACTCCTCTTCTCAGCATACTGATTTCTTAGTCTCCCGTGGAAAAGACGGGGGGTAAAATGGTAAGATGAGGGGCACAGCAGGGACCTGGTAGTCTGTGAAGGGTACTGTGAGTTCAAGTCAACACCCAGGTCCAAGTGTGTCCATGAACCTGAGAGTATACATGTTCTAAATGGGTGTGCCCTTGTGGTTGTGTGTCTGTGTGTATGGTGGGTGTATCTGGGCATCCTGTGTATTCCTATACAATTTATAAATGGGCTTGTGTGGTATGAGCATGTCTGTGTCCTATGTGTGTACCTGTGTGATGGAGATGTGCCTATGCCCCAGGTGTTCCTATACCTGTCAGTGCCTGGATGGGTTGAGGGGTCTCTGGCTGTCCTTCTCACTGGAGGCTCTGTCTCCTCTAGCCTGGTTTCTGGAAGAAGAGAGGACATAGCACATGGGTGGGGGAGAGAGGAGCACTAAAGCTACAGCACTGAACATAGGTATCCTGAATTTAATCAGGGCTCTGAGCTTCCCACCTTACAGTCCCTCAAGCCCAACACCACCACCCACCCACCCCCAGCTCTGAGTGATGGCAACAACCCTGAGGACTCTGCCTCATAGTGAACCAACACCCAATTCCTAGAACATTTTTGATGCTGTTTGTTCCTATCTCCTCCTCAAAGATGGCTGCAGGGTTTTGTTGTCCTATGAGTGGGGGTGGAGTTGTCTACTCTTTTCCTAGTCACTTCTTTTATCACTGTAGCCTATGTTCACCAGCTTACTTCCCTTCTCTTTGCTGAGCCCCTACCCACAAGGAAACCCCTGAAATAGGTTCCTAGATATGGTCCTCAGTTTCTGTGCTACACACCCAGGCCTTCCAGGAAGCTGAGTTCCAGAGCTGCTCTGTTCTCTCTGACCTCTGACCTCTGACTCCAGGTTCACCAAGCTGAGGGATCACCAGTGCTGTATACCCTGGGTGGACTGCATCATCCAGAGACTGCAGAAGAACCCTGCCAAAGCAAGCCCTCCTCCCCAACCCTGCTTCCTCCCTCTGAGTCCCTGCCCAAAATCCCAGACCATGACCTTGAGTCTCCTTCCTCCCCTAGAACAAGTGCCACAGAAGTTAGCCCATGACAGCTCCAGAAGGAGCCTTGTGCCTAAGTGAAGGGACATGAATCATAGCTGGGGAACCAAGGATCAGAAGAGAGAACCAGACCCTCACCTCCTCTGCACCAGAACTGACCTAGCCTGGGTAGGGCCTAGAGTGTCAATGTGAGTGTAAGCAAGGGTGAGCACAGCTTCTCCTCTACACCCAGACGGCAATGCTTCCAGTAAAGCCCAACTGGCACCCACAGATCTGTCTTTTGTCTGTCTGTGGCCCAAGCAGGGCAAGACAGGTATGAGAGAAAGAGTAGGATGGAGGGAGGGAGTAGATGTATCCATTCTGCACACTTCAGCCTGAGGGAACTTTCACTTCACTCATTTCTGGTCACTCTCTCTCCTACAGTCCAGCCACAAAGCTCCCCTCCTCCCTCCAAAGACCAAATGGAGCAGTTATTTCCAACCTCCCACACTGGCCTAATTGTTCTTTCTGAGCTCTATCACAGCACCATTATACTGCTTCTAGCCAATCTTCCAGATTTATCCTAATGACCTAATTGTCTTTCAATCCCTCCATCTCCAACTCAGATGATAAGCCCTCTGAGGGTAGAGTCTAGGCCTGTTTTCTTTACCGATGTATCCCCACACCCAGCATAGTGCCTTAGTGTAGAAGACACTCAATAAATATTTGTCGATTGAATGATTGTAGGAACAAAAGTCACAGGAAGGAGGTCTCAGCTCAGAGAGGGAGGGCTGTGACCCTCTGGCCTACGGGACTTGGCCAAGGCCACTCAGCCAAGTATTTTCATGGCATGGCCTGCCTAGACTGGGCCCTCTTCCTTCGCAGTTCAGGGTCGTACAAGTAGAATGGGGCAGACAAGAAAGGCAATCGTCAGGGCAGAAGCTAAGGAGAAAGAATTGGGGAAAACAACCCTGGATAGCGTCCCAAAGCTCTTTTCTTGCTGCCAATTACTGATGTCTCCGTCTCCCAGGGTAGAACTCCAAAATCTGACTCCATCCTTTTAAAAGAGAGTCCAGTGCCTCGCATCTTAGTAATAAATCCCACCTTTACTCTTTAGTGATAGCCCATGCCTCCACCTCCTAGTGACATTTTGGCCCCGCCTCCCCTAACTCCGCCCCTTCCGGGTAATAGGCAAGCTCCACCCCTAGTCCGCGACGGAGTCCCTGTGACGTAACGGTAAGGGTCTGTTTCCGGGGTGGAGCCAGGGAAGGCGGAGTTTAAGCTGCGCCGACCCCTCAGCCCCCCTCCAGGTGACACCAGCCCCCGAAAATCCTCACCCGGGGCCCCAAATATCCCAGCCCCATGACCGCAAGGCCTTTCGCCCAGACCCCCTAAATGCTTCAGGCCCCTTCGGTGACCGATCTCTTAATTTCTTAACGCCTAACGACTCCAAAACCTTCAATCCCACCGCACCCCGATGTGGCAATTTAGTCTTCCCGGGGACACCTGCCTCAGGTTACGTGAGAACAAGTCAGACTGATCCTGAGAATGACACAGAAGGGGATCGGAGGTTGGGAAGTCCTTGATCCCATCATTCCGCTCCCCAGGAGACGTTCGGAGCCGGGGACATGTCCGGATTGAGGAGATACGAGGTGGCGCTGGAGGCGGAGGAGGAGTGAGTGGAGGCGGGGTTGTGCGGAGGAGGAATTTAGCCGCTCCGGGGTGGGGGCGGGGCGCGAGTTGTCTGGTAGCGGGAGGAGTGGGAGGGGTGGCGCCCTAGAGGGGCGTGGGCTGTAAGGGGGACCGCCTCTAAGGGGCGGGGCGGGGCCTTGAAGAGACGTCCGAGGAGTCTACCGGGTCAGCCTCGCCCCGCCCGGCCCGGCTCTGCCTTCTCTCTGCAGGATCTACTGGGGCTGCTTCTACTTTTTCCCTTGGCTACGCATGTGGCGGAGGGAGCGGAGGTGAGGGGGCTGCGATACCGCGGACCCTCCTGGGGCATGGACGAGGCGCACAGTCTCGGAGGACAGATGGGGGGTGGAATCCGGGAGACCCCGCCCAGCCTCATGCCAATGTCGGGTCGCCCCACAGCTCGGCACACCCCCGGGAGCAGAAGCTGGAGCCCCTGCGGGGCCTGATGAGCTGTCTGTCAAGCGGCCTGGGCCCTGTTCCCCAACGTTCGGGTCGCGGCCTCCCCCGCCGCACACCCGCCACCACTGCCCAGCCAGCCGGTACATTAAAGATTTAAACTGAAGTCAGCGTGCTTCCCTCCTGACTCTGCCGCCGCTGCTGCCGTTTGGGCTGGGAGCCCCTCTCCATGCTGACTGTATCCTTAACTGACAGGGCTTCTCTTCTCAATAGGGTGCCTTTCCATGTCCAGGTTCCTGTTAAACCTAAGGGACCCTCATCTGTGTCAGGCCCTCATTACTATCATTGACAGCCCTTCACCCCTACACCCGTTCCCCTCCCCCCCCCAACATATACACTCATCACTATGAGTATCCTATATGGAGGGAACTAAATAGTCCTGGGTTGGTCTTACTACCAACCTGATTCCCACATTGTTGTGTTCTCACAACCCCGATTGTCTGCTACCACCTTCCTCCTAGCCAAAACTTTGCCAGAATCTTTTTTTCCTGGGAGTGGATCTAAAATATCTTAAGCCCAGAGGTGTGGGAGTAGGCTGTGGGAGGAGAGAGAGTCCTTGAAGCTGCATCTCTCAGCCTGCCACAAGGGTGTAACTTGGGACTGTTGAGGTCTTTCCGTATAGTTAATACCCCAACTTCCAGCACCTCCAGTCTGATCCCAAGTTTGTTTGTTTTTTTAGATTTATCTATTTTTAGAGGGGGAAGGGAGGGAGAGAGGGAAACATCAATGGGTGGTTGCCCCTTGTGCACCTCCCACTGGGAACCCAGCCTGCAACCCAAGCACAGGCCCTGACTGGGAATCAAACCAGCAACCCTTTGGTTTGCAGGCCGGCACTCAGTCCACTGAGCCACACCAGCCAGGACTGATCCCAAGTTTAAAGACAGTATTAACCCAACCAGCAGTTCTTGCTACCTCCCTAGAAGAAATCAAGACCACTGTTCCCTGTCATCCCTTTCTGTCTTGTAACCCAGTCAGCCCACTATCTGCTAAACTCAGGGCCAGGACTCCAGTGAGCCTTTCAGTTAGGGACTTACTCCAGAACCAAAAAGAGCACCAAAGGATTAAGTTAAAGAGACAGGGCCAGTTTGTGGGTTGGGAGCAAATCTAACTAATCATAGTAGGTTGTGGCTGAGGAGACTTAGCCCTATCTGTGGAGAAACCAAAGGGGATAGATGGCTGCACACCCAGAAGAATTCATTTCTTGCCCTCTCAGGTCTCTGGACTGACTGGTCTAGGAGAGACCACAAAGTGTGTGCAGACAGCTGATGGAGATCTGTGACAAGACGATGGCACCTCAATTTCTGCACCCAAGCTCTGGGGCACAAGTCCAGGCTGGAGGGTGGGAGAGAGACCCTAAGGGCTCTGGTACTAGAAGTTAAAGATGTCTCTGGGTTGTGGCCACCTTTAAAAATGGATCCAGGGTCTTGAGTCATTTATCACAATGTCTAAGTCAAGAACCCTATCAAAAGTGGATTACCCTGTCCAGCCCTGGGCCTATACCTCACCAGGAAACTGTCGGAATTCCTCAGTATCCCCAAGTGAAACCCTGAACAGGAGGGAGAAGCTCCAGTGGTTCAGCCGGAGAGGTGGAGAGGTGGACTAGTTTTTGCTCTTGGAACTGATGGTCCCTCCTGATAGTTACAGCATTCCTGCAGTAGAACAAGATGCCAGGCAAAGGTGTGAGTCCCTATCTCAAGAGAAGTCCTGACCCATAGAAGGTAACACAGTGGAAAATGCTGTAGAAGGCACCCCTGCAACAACCAGATAAGAATTTATAATTACTGGGTTATGACTCAGTTTCCATTTCAAACATATAACAGGACTTGGGGGATGAAGTTCCCAGACCAGGAGTGGGAAATTCTTAAAGGTGTCAGGGGCACTAAATTTAGCAGTCCCCGTCCCCACCTCACCCAACCCCTCCACTCACCCCCCCACCCCCCAGACAGTTCCTGGCTTCCTGAAAATAACAGGAGAAGGAGCATTGTGTTGAGGCAGGGCGGTGAGAGGAAGAGAGGAGCGAGGGCTGGGAATGGGATTAGGAGAGAAGGGACAGGAAGTAGGTGGGAGGTTGGGGCTTTAGCAATAAGATGCAATGTAGAGGGTGTAGGAGTTGTTAATGAGTATTACTGAACCTGAGTGGGGAAGGGGAGTGTTCCTCCAGGCCCACAGTGGAGAGAGGCTGGAATTTGAATAGAACAAAAGAGAAGTAATTGAGCTCTTGAGTCTGATGTCTCAATAAGCCAGAGCCTGAGCCTGGAAACTCCAGGCCCCTTTTAGCAAGAAACTGGCATTTCAGGGACAGGACAAGGCAAAAACTGAAAGATAAGATTTGTTGGTTCTTTTATCTGATAGCAGTAACCTGGCACCAAAGAACTTTTATCTTCCTTCATCTGCCCCCTTTATCCACCCCAGCCTTCCTCCCTGTCTCAGCTTCCCAGGGAGAGCAGCCCCCACCTCAGCATTTCTAAGCTACCCCCAATACCACCAAAAAGGGCCTTCCCCAGCTTCTCTGAATGTGACTGGCCCCAGGCAAGACTGCCTCAGCCAGAAGTGCCTGCTTTAGGGACCCATTCCCATCAATTTTTCCTGATAAGTCAAGTTGGCTAGGGCAGGAAGTGGGGAGGGGAAAAAGAAAGCAAGTTGGTGCTGGCTTGCCTTCTGCTCCACCACAGCCACAGCACCCCCACCAGAATTTGTGTGTGCTAGTATGATTGGAATATTGTGGAAACAACTGTGCGGGAGTGAGGCTTGAGCATAACTGTGGCTGTATGATTCTGTCTATGGTTGTCTGACCATGTGAAGGTGATCAAGTGATTGAAGTATGACTGTGAATGTGTAGCTGTGGGTACATGAGTATGAATGTCCATCACTGGATACCACTGAGGATCCTTGGCTGCCCTTATTCAGTCACTGTACCTTCAGGTCCCACATCATGCACTACCCCTCCCCCCAGCTTCTCTGCCCAGGGTTTAGGAGTCCATGGGAAATGGCAATCCCAAAAGAGGAAGAGGTCTGTGGCATAGGTATGGTGGCAGCTAGGGCCCAGCAGTGTCACAGGATGAGCAACACATCTTCACCTGCATCTGACCCACCTGGTGCCCCAGGTAAAAGGCACCCAGATAAATGGTAGGGAGGAGAAAGAAGGAACTATCCAGGCTGAGCAGCATGAAGAGGCCCTCACCGATCATCGGCTTCCTGCAGCTACTGTTGCTTCTGACCCCAGACCCTGCAGTAGGTGAGTGCTTGGGGGTCTAGAAGGCCAGGGATCTAGGTTAATGGGATGGAGGGAAAGGGGGCCCAGGAAATCCAGCTTCCAGCTGTCTGATGGAGGGTTTTGGGTCTGGAACCATTTGAACATGTGGCCCCATTATTCACTGGCAGTACTACTGCCATCCAGCACTACCTGCTGTACTCAGCTCTCCAGACAGGCACTTTCAGACACGCTACTGAGGAAGGTCACCCGGGTGCAACTCCAGGAGGCTGATGGAGACTGTCACCTCCATGCTTACGTGTGAGCTCTGACCCTGCCCCTGATACTGACCTATGATTCTGGCCTCAGTCCCAATCCCTGATGCAGATCCCACCTCCAGCCCCAACTGATCATTCTGATGCCAACTCAGGTTGTCCTCTAGCCTCTACCCCTAATTCCTAGACTCTAACCTAATATCCAAACTATACCGTGGCTTTGGACCTTTCCTTTCCCAGGCTTCACTTGTCTCAACGCAGTGTCTGCATCCACCCACAGAACCGCAGCATGGCTCGCGGGTTTGAGCACCAAGGGAGGAAGCTCCAGGGCAGTCTGCCCAACCTGGATTCTGGGCTGGTAGGGAAAGTGGGCCAGGACCCCCAATAGCCAAAATAATAAAGCAGCATTGAACAATGGTCTCTGGTTGTGATCTCCAAATTCTATGCATTCTGTGAGCCCTGAGTCTGAAGCTGGGAGACACGTCAATAAACAGAACAACTTCCTGATTCTCTTTATTCACACCTTCACAACCCCCACCAGGGGCAAGGCTAAGAGCCAAGGACCCACACATACTTCCCAAGTACCTACATACATACATACATACATACATAGAACACATGTTCCTTATCTCACATCCACACATCCACATACAATCCGCTGGTAAACTGGCAAGTTTGGAACACAGTCTCATAGAAATGGGCTCCAAAAAAACTTCAGCTGAGACACCTCCCCTCATGAGGCTCCACTGTCCTGTCTGGGTTCTATCTGCCCATCCATTCACACCAGCAAGACAGAGTTACAGGTGAAATTAGTTGAAACCTTCCTGGGTCCTCTATAGGTTTGGGGCTCCTAGAAAAAGCAGAAGGCAAATCAAGCAGAAGGAGATAGTAGGACTGGATCTTGGCCTAGATACCCTGAGTATGAGGGAGGAGACCCAGCTCTGATGCCCAATACCCTTAGGATGACTGGGGTCTTTGGCTCTTAACCCAGGCACCTAAGATGACAGCGCAAATCTCCAAGTTCAAACTTCCTAGAAGTCCTACTCACCTGGAAGCTTGTCTACTGGAATCATCGGGGCCAAGAAACCAGGCTTTTGGGGTCCATCCTTCCCATCTGGTCTCAATCTCAGCCTGGAGCAAAAAGGCAGCTGTTTTCCTGACAATGAGGGGCATCCCAGTCTCCTCCAAAAGCATTTATTAGTAAAGGGTCAGGAGAGGAATCAGTGAGAATCATGAAGTTGTGCAGAAGGGAAAGTAGTTCCAGAAGCAGATGTGTTCAGTGGGAAGTCATGATGGGTGAGAAAGGATGTGATCTATGGTTATCAGTGTCCGTGTGGGGCCAGAGGCTGTGACACCAATGACAGTAACTTACCAGAGCCCCAGTGCCAGGGCCCCCACTGCCAGTCCCAGGAGAGAGAAGATTCCCAAAGATGCTATCACAGCCACCTGCTCCAAGGGGTCCCTGTGAACTGAGGGGGGGAGGGGTTCACATGCCACTGTGAGAGTGAACCTGACCAACTCAATGCCCCCTTCTCTCTGAGACTTTCCCATCCTCTACCACCTTTGCCCATCTACCCCAGCTCACCAAGCAGCTGTGGGTCTGGCAAGAGGGAGGGCCTTGGGGGAGCAGGGCTGTCCACCGGAGGCTCCTCCACCAACTGCGTGTGTGGCTGACTCTCAGCTGTTATCTCTTTTGGTAGAGGGCCTGCAGAGAGGCAAGACATGAGAAGAATTGTCCACATGGGGTAGGGGCAGAAGCCAGGGCCTAACTTAAACACGAGGCACCTAGGAAGTGGAGCCTGAAAGGGCAGGGCCAGTTTCTGGGGATGTAGCAGGGGTGGAGGCTGAAGGGCAGGGCTTAAGCTAGGACAGGGCTGCAGGCATCCAAGGCTAAAGCCTGGGACAGCAATTGCCACACCTGTGTGGATGGGGCATGTGCCACGCAGCCCTGTTCCTGCTGGCCTGTCCAGCTGATCAGTGCCGAGGGATGGGGCCTCTGCTCTTTCCCTTCGCTTTGTCTCTCACCAGTGCTCGGAGTCCCCCAGGCCTCGGGGCTCCAGGCGCTCCAGGTGCCAGCATCCAGAAAGTCCCGGGCACTGACCCGCACAGCATGGGGCAGCCCAGCCACAGCATCTGTGATCACCTCCTCCAACCCGGCTGGCTCCACCTGGCAGGGGAGATGGTTCATCACCATCACTGTGTTATCCAAGTTGTAAGTGCTGAACTTACCTGTCCTCCAGCCCCAGTGTGCAATCAGCACCCCTTCCTCCCTATCCTGTCCCTGTCAGCCTGACAGAGTCACCTGGGCCTCAGGTAGGGTGACTAGTGTCAGGTCTACACCTAATGTGTGGAAGACAAAAGTACACAGTGGTTACACAGAGAGGCTGTGTTGTCAGACTGGCTGGATTCAGATCTTACTGGGTAACCTTGGGCTTCTCTGTGCCTCAGTTTCTTCATTGGTAAAAGAGAGGTGAAAACACCTAAACAGGATAATGCATGTACAACGTGTAGCTCAGTGCCTGGTATGCAGACAGTACTCAGCAAACACTGATCATTATCTGAGGCAGCCACTCCCCAGACGTGACACAGCCCATCTCTGAATCTCCAGAGGGGGGAGTTCACTAATATCTTTATCTGGGTAAGAGTGCTTTGTGTCTGGGTATATGTGGATGTGCCTCCGGGTAAAAGGCGCTTCTTTTCCAATTTTAGTTATGTGTGCTGCCGAAGCAAGCATGACACTTCTTTTCCTAGAAAAGTCATTTGTAAAAACCACTGCTGTCTTCCCACAGATAGGCTTACATCAGAGTTACACAGCCCCACAGGGCAGAGGCTTGGTCTGTTGGTCCCTGCTGCAATCCCAGCACCCATGGAGAAGCCTCTCCATGGGGAGGTGACAAGGCTTCAGTGATCTGCCAGTGCCAGAAATCCATGCAGAACACCCAGGAACAGGAAAACCAGAGACAGGACCCACACCCCCAAACTGAGACACACTCCAGCCCTCACCATGGACCAGGCAGGATGCTGCACTGGACGGTACTGCAGCCGGAACTTGAGCAGGAAGTGGGGCTGACGGGGCCAGGAGGCAGGGTATGTCCAGCTGGCACGCAGGCGGCGGGGGTAGCCAGGTACTGATTCTACCCGTAGTCCCTGGGGCGGGTCAGGACGCACTGAGGGTGGTAGAGACACAGAATCAGTGCTCAAGACCTGTCTATCATCCTTATAAAATAAGCTGAGATCTGGGGACAGGTTTTTGAAAGGTTTATTGAGTGTATTAATGAGTGATTCTGCTTTCTATCCAAGGAAGGTGATGAGTTAGCACAAATGGGAGCCCCATCCCATGCACAGATCAAAAGGAAGGAGGGGCCAATAAGGGCTTCCTTCCATTGGACAGGGAGGACTTTCAGATATGGCTGCCATCAGCATAGGGCCTCTAAGCAGAGAGGCAGCTCTGGGGCTGGAAGCCTGGATGGACTTATGGGAGAGGGCAGTAGCAGCAGCCTCTAGAGGCTGACATAACCCTGCCTCCTGGGCTCTGATCTCTTTGGCTTCTTAGTCTCCACAGGGACCATCTATGTGCCAAAATGGGGATCTACGTTGGGAGGAAACTGTTTGGGAGCTCTGGGGAGTTCTGTGTTGGGACAGCTGTACTCTGGAGTCTGTGTGGAGTCTCTGTGATGGGGATTTGGGGGAACTGGAGCGGTGGGTACTCACAGATGTTCTGCAAGCTCACATCCAGTAGGCGTGTGCTGGCCCCCAAGGGGTTCACCTCAGTCACGTTGATCCGGTACTGGCTCCAGAACTCTGCCCCACGGACCACACAGCATGCAGCCCCTGGGGGGTCCTGTAGGCATGGCCAGGGCCCTGTAGATGGACTCATCCTAGGAGAGAGGATGTGGTCTTGGGCTTTGGAAATACTCATTGTGGCATCCAGCTGGAGCCCCCAGGCTCTCCTTCATGTCCTACCTCTGGCCATCAGCTCCTGGCACTGTCTTCTTCCTGGTAGGGAGGGAGTCATCTGAGGTCAGAAAGGAAAAAAGGGTCCCCCCTCTCTTGAAGGACTTCCTCAGGACTTTCCTCCCAGCTTCCTACCCCACACTGTGCCAGCACACCCAAATGTATAGACCTACACACCCCATCATGCACACACCTGTAGGAAGTGAGGTAGCGGGTGGGTAAACCGCTGACCTGGCTGGGACTCCAAGTGCAGGAGAAGTTTTCGTAGTCAGCTGCTCGGCAGGAGACAACAGGGCGGGCTGGGGGGTCTAGAGGCAGAGGGTACAGATGGAGACTGACAAGCCCCCAGTCTTCCCATTTTAGAGGGCTTACTCAGGACCTTAATTCCCTCAAGAGCCCCATGTCTCATTGTTGCCAACCAATACTCCCTCCCCAACTCACAGCCCAGCTGCAGGGTCACCATGCCAACTGCACCATCCAGGGTCCGACAGATGTAGGTGCCCTCATCAGTGCTGTCTGCCCGGGCTAGGACCAGTTCATGCCCCAGCCCAGAGTCAGGTCCTTGAAGCAGCCTTGTCTCCCCATCCCGAAACCAAGACACGGGGGCCCTGGGTGAAACAAAGTGATGATAGACAGAGGGGAGGTTTAAAGTGTAAGTCAGACCATGCCACAGCTCTCCACTGGCTTCTCACTGCACTTGCAATTAAACCCAAACTCCTTTGCTGACTCCCCTAGTGATTTTGCCCTTGCCTTCATTCCTTCTTCAGCTCCTCCCTCTCCCCCGTCACCTACTGCACTCCTGTCCCGTCCAGTTAGTCTTCTTTCTGTTTAAAAGTGTTGAGGTCATTTCCACGGAGGGCATTTGCACTGACCTTTGTCAGGAATGCTTCCGCCTCAACCTGTGTTTGCCTGCCTCCTCCCTGACCTTCACAAATCAAAGAGGTCTTTCCTGATTACCAATAAAAAGGAACCACTCAGTTATCCTCTCCCAGGGCGCTCTCTTTTGATTTTCTGCCCTGCAGGTATTACTACCTGGCAAGATTCTTATTTGCTTACTGTCTGTCTGCCCCATCAGGATATAAGCTCCTTGAGGCCTGACATCTTGCCTGGCTTATGCACTGCTGTATGCCAGAGCCTAGAGTAGACCAGGCACTTAGCAGTTGCTCAATACATGTTGGTTGAAATTTTCTGCTGAATAAAGATGGTTTGAAGATTAGGACAGATAAGTTTGAAGATTACAGGCACAGGGGACAGGGACAGGAGGGGTATGAGGACCGGGCAGGGTCAAGAAAGGGTCATGAGTGTCATCCCAACGGGCAGGCGGGGCACTTACCCAGCAGTCACTCCAGGGCAACAGAGCGTCATGGGCCTTCCAGGCTGCCCATACTGGACCCCTGTAGAGGGCACTTCTGAGGGCAGGCTCTTCCTTTCCCTCTCCCCAAAACCCCACTTTGTAAGAGTGATGGGGTAAGAAGTAGAGTTTTAAGCCCTGGGTAGGATCATTGGGTCTGAGTGTCATGTTATAATTTGGAGACAAGAGATCAGAGGACAGGGTAGAGGGGATGTTGCCAGGTTGAATTCAGGGGCAGGGAGGGGGCTGGTATCACAGTTAGATATGGTGTGGGGGCCACAGTGAGGGTGGCAAGTCACAAGTTAGAGTTGGGGTCGTACATCAAGGTTCTCACCTGGGGGGCCCCAGGCCTGGGGGCAGGAGGAGGAGGCAGACACCAGGGCTGTAGCCACGGCCACCAGGACCCTGCTCAGCCCTGAGCAGCTGCTGCTCATCTGTGGAGAGAGAGGCATTTTTAGTGATCTCCCATCCCCAAGATGGGAGGCTAAAGCCTGCCTCCTTCTCTTCTAAACTGGGGCTTTCTGGAAGGAAGAGAGGTAACAAGTAGGTTAAGAATATCAAAATTCACTGAGGGATCTTATCTAAGTTCCCCCTTTCCACTACACACCCCCATGCCGTGCACTCACGTGCACACACATACACAGTACTGTGCGCGCGCATCCACGTAAACATACACACCCTCACACCCTCCATCTCAGCCCTGGGCTTAGGGCCCAGAACAAAAGCCGGAGGCGACAGACTGTGCCAGCACCACCCCCCTGCACCACCCTTGGCGCCCACCCCTGGCACCAAGTGCCAGCACCAGCTCAGTCATTCCTATTAACTCCTCCAATCCAGCTGTTGGAAATGCTCCTGTCCACCTGGCCCAGAGCTAATCATGGCCTCTGACCGCCCTGAGGCAGCCCTCATCACCCTGGAGCTGTCATGGTGGGTCTAAGCCCATGCTGTACTCCTGCCATGGGGCCAAGCTCTGCTCTGGCTGCCAAGCCTCTTCTCGCCTGGGCCTGCCTGGCTCCCTGCTCTGGCTCCTTGGGCCACACATCTGGGCCGACACTGGAGTCTTGTTGGTCTCAAGCCTATGAGGCTGGATGGGACTAGGGTGCATGCTGAGGCTGTAGAGTTAAGCAGATCCAGATGCCCTGGCTGCTGCCAGAGGCTAGGGGCAGGCGGGGAGCCAGCAGATGGAGACAGGGTGGCGGGGAAGGGAGAGGAGGGTGAGAGGAACTGGGAGTCTGCAAGGACAGGGGCCTGGGCTGGGGTCCACAGGACCAGGAGATACTCAGAGATCAAGACTGGAAGGAGGTGGGGGCTCAGTAAGGTGAAGGCTGAACTGGGGCAGCAGGAACTCAGGAAGGCAGAGGAAATAACCAACCATGTGTGTATGGGGTTTGAAAGGGGCTAGGAGAATGCTAGGAGAGCAGGGTTCTGGATGGTAGAAAGCAGGAGGAAGGAGTGGGGAAGTGACATGGGGACAGAAGGGGCAGATGGAGACAGGGCCCCGCTGGGTGAAGGCTTCAGAAGAAGAGTAAGTACAGACCCCTAGCCAGCAGAGGAAAACAGGAGCCTCCATGTATCTGTGCGTCTGTTGAGTGTCTAGCTCTCCCCTGGCCCCCAGCCACGTTTACCCTGCTCAGCCCCACCCTACCTCGGTGATCCCAGTGGCTAAGTGTCCATGGCCTCCAAGACTTCCTCCCACCAGCTACAGCACCACAGTCTCAGCTCCACAGTTCTGAGACCCCAGAATCATCCCCTCCTCCCCCTTCCCTGCCCCCGCCCCTCTGAGCCCTGGAGCTCAGCCACTCATAGCCAAGCCCCCTCTCCCCTCCTTCTTCCTCCCCCCTCCATTCTCCTCCCTCCTCCCCTCCCACCGTCCTCCCACCCAAGGCTCTGGGAAGGGAAGAGGCCTCCCCCCAGTCTGGAAAGGAAGCCACAGGCACAGCCAGGGCCAGCAAGAGGGAAAGGAGGGCTGCTTATGTCCCTATCAGTGATAGACTCCCTGTGTTTTCCACACAGCCAAACACAGCCAGTCACGGGTAGACTCACTAGGCACGGTCAATAAAAAGATACTCTCCTTGAACAAACAAGGACACAATCAAGTGAAAAAGTCAGATACATACTCGTGCTCCCACTGTTTTCACTCCCCAGCAAAGATTTCCTTAGGGCACAGCTGGCTCTGTTCTGAGGGGAAGGGAGGCCCCACGTTGGGGGATACAAAGAAAAGCCAAAGAGTCCAGTTTCCCCTCCCCTGGATGTTCCAGCCATTTCTTACCTCCCCCTCCACTCTTTGGGCCCCAGCACCAGGAAATGCCTTCAGTCCCTTGGTGCCAGATACACAAGACCCACACTCACCCTCAGACACACACTCCCAGATACAGCCACTTGCAGTCACACCAACATCCTCAGATACCCTCACTCAGACACTTACATTTACCCTCAGACTCAGACACTTACATTTACACATACTCGTACACTCACACAGTCACACGCACACTTAGCACACCACCTCTGGGATGGGGTCATAACACTTCCTAAAAGCAACTCCTTGGGGTAGTTTAAGCCCCATCTTCCAGGGAGCTCTTATCATGGCAGATCCCGCATCTCATCACTGTTACAGGACGACAGGTAGCCAAAAAGACAAAAGGGAAGACGGGAGTCAAGCACAGCAGTACAGAGACAGAGACGCAGCGAACCTGAGAGGCGGAACTGAGAAGCAGATACGCATACATCTGGGGAGACAGAACTGTGAAGAGACACAGAGAGCCACAGCTCTAGGAAGATGGTAGTGGGGGGAGAAAAAGAAATATAAGGAAACTGAGTCAGACAGGAAAACAGAAAATAAGAACCAGTACACCAGAGAGAGGGATTCTTGAGCACAGAAAGGAGGGGAAGCCAAGGGTGCTGGGTCAGTCCCATTGGCTATTGAAGCGGGACCCCCAGATATAAACACAGCTCCACTCCCACACCATCTCACAGTTAGGACACAGGACACACAAGTAGTACAAGTCTCACTCTTGCTCTACTACTAAAGTCACACATTGGTGTACACAAATGCAGCCGCCCACTCTTGCACTGACTGAAACAACCTTAAACCCCACAGAGATCTTCCCAAAACATTCCCCGATGTGGTCACAGGCCCTCTCACACACACCAACACACCAACACAATCTCTCACCAAAATCTGCACATGACAGATACACATATAATCCCTTGCACAGCCGCATGCACAGTGACACACTTAGCACATTAGGCTAACAGTTACAACAAGTGACACAGCTGCAGAGCCTCACGCAGACATCATCACACACTCGACCTCACAGCCACACTCACACTCACACTGACAGCCTGTCAGTCACTGAGCCCTTAACCGTTCACTACCGTGCCTGGCCCTCTCCTTGGCAAGGCTTCCGCGTGCACACCCACAGGCCCAGGTCTCACCTTCCGCGGCCTCCGCCGCCAGCGCCCTCCGCCCTGCCCTCTGCCCCGGCCTCTACTCCCTCCTGCCCTGGGGCCCCGACGTGGGGGTGGCTCCGCCCAGGCACCAATGGAAGGAGAGGGGTGAAATAGGGGGGAGGGGGGAGGCCCATTGGAGCCTCCAACTGCCAATCACCTCCTCCCCCACCTCTGCCGGACACTTCCTGTCCCGTCCGGGACTGAGACTGTTAGGGGACAGAGCCCCGGGGCTGGATTCCTGAAGGCCTGTCCTCCTGGAACAGCAGGACTGGAATCTCTCAGGCCCCTCCCTCAACTTATTGCCCACAAAGAAAGCCTTAAATTCAATGGCTCAGGAGCCAATGGACAGGTGACTGGACAAGCAGAAGATGCCCAGGTCCAAATAAGGAAGAATGGTGTAGGACAGTGGTTCTCGAACTTGGCTGGACATTGTGGCTTTAAAACTGCCAAGCCACACTCCAAAACAATTAAATCAAAAGTTCTGGAGGTTAGAACTAGGCATCAGTATTGTTTAAAATTCCCCAGATGATTCCAAAGTGCAGCTGAATCAAAGGTGTACGGTTAGGCATGTGTGTGCACATGCCCTAAGAAACAACCACCCATCCAGGGTTCTCACCCATTGTCCAGTCACTGGGGGCTTAAGGAAGACACGTGTACCATGTCTGTCTGTGCTCCTTCCAGACCAGGGTAATACTCCAAGTCCCAGGTCCTTTTCCCCCAGGGTCTTGAGAAAGAAAGAACCCTGGACTGGAAGGCAGACAGCTGAGGTTCTCCTGGGCCAGGTCACCACTATCCGGCCGTGGTATGATTTCCCTCCAAGACACTCAATTCCCTTAAGAAAAGAATGGAAACAAACAGCATTCTGGCCATCCTTGCATTGTTCCCCAGCTTTATCTTTACCTAATAAACCCTGGAGGACACTAGGTGGCGTCAAGTCTCCTGGTTTGCAAGGCTCATTGTTCCCACGTGGTAAGGTAAGTCTTACCAAGGAAACAGGTCCCGAGGGGTGAGGACAGACCAAGGGTCAATCCATGAACCATCCCATCCTCCGGGTCCTAAGGTTCCTCGCTCTGGCAGCCCCTTTCCTGTCAGAGCTGGTTTTTGCCTGGTGCAACTACCAAGACACATGCCAACAGAGGTGTGTAGAGTCTGTACATACTTGCCTGGTTGTCTGGAAGAGTCAGGGACACAAAGCCATGCACACGTTCCCTGCCCACTCCTTCAGCCCCTGTGGGATGGAGCAGAGCCAAGCTGCAGCCACTCACAAAGCCAGGGTTCTGGCCAGCAGCCCAGGGTCTGGCCACTGACCACTGGGACCAGGATCCTGTTCACCCGCTCCCCACCAAACCTGCAGGCCCAGGCTTGCTGAGCTGACACTCTAGGGGTGGTGGTGAGGTGGCCTCTGGCCTTCTCCAAAGCCTCAGCCACAAACAAGAACACAGGATTTTTTTTATCATTTTCTTAAACTGAAATGCCTTTGTTACTCTAGGAGTAAGAGAATCCATGGACGAGACATAATACTGAGTATTAATTTTGTCCAGAGATTTAGAGAGGAAGATTTTCATCCTTAAGTTTTTGCACATCTATAAGCAAAGAAAGTTGTGGCTGGAGTTGTGCCTTCAGCCTTTAACCTGACTCCTGAGGGTTAGAGTTCACACTCCTCTGGCATTAGAATATGTGATTAAAGTTTGAGAAGCACAGTTTTATTGATTCCACATCTGCCCAAACCCTACACCCTGGTTCTCTCAGGGGGAAGGCCCTGGGGTCGGCAGGGTCAGGCGGTGGCTGCTGTCTCCCTGTCCTTCTGTCCCAGGCGGTAATGAACCTCAGGAAGTGCTCTTAGTCTCTCTGCAGCCTGAAAGGGAATAGGGAAGGTAAGAGCTGCCCAGAATGGTGGTATAGAGTTCTGAGTGCCTAGGAGACACTAAGGGAGGGCTTGTGGGACCAGGAGGCTGGTGATAAGAACCACTGGAATAACCAGAGGATGAAGGAGTTGAGCAGCTCCTGAGTCCTTAGGAATGCCCAGGTTATGGGGGCTCTCAGGGTCATGATTGTTGGGATCCTTTGAGAAAATGGGACCTAGAGTGCTCTGGGTCCTGACCTGCTCAGGGGTGAGGTCCCTCTGAGCCTGGGCAAGCATTTCGTAGCCAACCATGAATTTCCGAACAGTGGCAGAGCGCAGGAGTGGAGGGTAGTAATGAGCATGCAGCTGCCAGTGGTCCCAGTTGGCTCCGGCCTCTGATCCTGTGGGAGCCCCTGACAAGAAGAAGGCATAGATGGCGGGAGATGGCTCTTTCTTAGTTCTGCAGCCCAGGCCCTACTCCCCAACCAGACTAGATACCTGAAAACTACATTTCCCAGCATTCTCTGCCAGAGAGTAGACCAGGTATTGGAAAGCATAGCAGGACATATTTTCACCAAGTCCCTGCCCCACCCTTAGTCCCAGCAGCCCTCCTCTGGATACTTCCCCCAGCAAGCGTTCAAAGGCCTGCCATAGGAGCCCAAAAATGATGTTAGGGCTAGATATGGTACTCAAAAAGCCTCACCGTGCCAGCCCATGGAGTAGGGAAAGGATGTCTCAAACAGGTTGTCGTACTTGGTCAAGAGCTTCTTCATGATGAGGGCTAGATCTAGAATCAAAGCCTGACTCTCAGCCTGGGGCCTACATATTGGCCCTACCAGAGTAACCCCCATCCAGAGCCTGGCCCCAAAGTCCCAGCTGGGAGACTCACCATCACGCTCAGCAGGGGTCAGCTCAGGCAGCCGCAGTACATGCCGACGGGGCAACAGCAGCGTTTGGAAGGGCCATACTGCCCAGAAGGGGACCAGCACTAACCAGTGCTCACTGGTTAGGACCAGACGTTCCTGAGCAGACCAAATGGAGATGAGGCCATCAAGGCGGGTGTTGGGGGTCAGCAAATAAGCAAGGGAGGCAGAAGAAAAAAAGGTACACAGAATCTGATGGCTTCTCACCACCTTCATCATTATCACCCAATATAAGTCACCATCACTTTTCCTTTAGATTACTGCTGTAGCCTCCTAGCAAGTCTCTCTATCTTCCTTCCACCTTCTTCACACACCTCTCTCTTTTGGGGTGAGATTAGGGATTCCTTGGGGACAGGATCTAGCTTTCTCCCACCTTCCTGAGCAGCTCCTGGTGGCCATATTCCATTAACAGGGGCTCTCTGTGCCGACTCTGATAGGCCCGCTGAGATTTCTCCTCACGCTGGGCAATATCTGGCAAGAAACTGCTGGCCCACACCTGTCAAGGAGTAGGAGGAGAGAGAAAAAGGCAGGTTATTCACTTCCAAGCCTCCACATCACTAGTATATTCCCTCTGTCCCATCTCTTACTCCAGTTCCCCTCTCCACAGTGCTCACTTAGACTCAATCTAGAAATGCACTGGAGCCCCTGACACACCTACCTGGCAGTGGGGGTGGGGGTTGGAACAGCCCATCATGGCTCCTTTGTTTTCAAAGATCTGTCAGGTAGAGGGGAGGGGTAGGGAGGTTTAGTAACCAAAAAGACATCAAGTCAACCCTTCCAAACCACACCCTGTGGAAAAAGGAATGCCAGTTCCCAGAACCAAAGCTGCACCACCTCCTCATCCAGAGGAGTGGGCAACCTCACAGACCTGAACCCAAGGGTACTGGGCACCCAGGTCCTCTGTGACTGAGGCCCACACATCGATGACAGCGCGGATCTCAGGGATTGACATGAGTGGCAGCGTCACATCCGACCAGGGGTGGAAGCACAAGACCTTACTAAGTAGCAAGGGAGGGAGGGATGACAGAAACACAGGGCTTGGATGTGCTAGGGGCAGGGCCCAACCCCAGTGCTTGGTCTAGGCCCTGGGTTGAAGGTTACAAGAGAGGAAATCCGTAGTTACCAAACACCTCGGGCAGCCTCCGCTTGGAAAAGAGGGTGATCACTGGGTCCTGAAATAAAGGGGTATCACTCTCTGCAACAGAAGTCCCCATAAGAGGTCCAGCCTCCCTTCCCCCCAACAGCAGCTAGAGCCAGGTTACCTGGATTGGGGGCATCAGGCTGCAGTGCTGGGAAGTCGTTGTCAAACAGGAAAGTGCCATCATAGTGGGGATTCACCTACAGACAAGGATGGGCTAGAAGCATTCACTGCTCCATACCACCAGGCATCTGGTAGCCTTCAATGGCTGCTCAGCCTACAAGAGGCTGAGGATGGCCCACTTTGGGGTCAAAAAGACTTGATGAGATACGACCCAGAAGGAGGTCCACTACCCTGTGGGTGAGGGGCAACTCTAAGGGAGAGCTACTTCCCCAGTCCATTCTGCAGATAGGCTCTACAGGCTTACCTCTCCATTGGCCCGTGTGGCCCCAGGACACAGAGGGTTGTGGGGGTCATAGCGGGGCACTGTCTCCAGGAGTGAGGGCTCTACTTGCCCCTGCCAGGGCCGCTTCATGCGGTGAGCTGACACCAGCACCCACTCATCCTGTAGCGGGTTGTAGCGGATATGCTGATGCTCTGGGGGCAAAGAGTTAAGATCAGTCAGCAAAGTTCTCTGTCCACCTCTCCAGTGGGTCTCATCAACCAGCAGGCCCAAGCTCGGAGGCACCCCGTTGGCCCTGTCTGGCTCAGGAGCTAAGGGACCCGACTTGGGCGTTCCCAGCGCTAATTAGCCTGCAACCCATCACGGGTGTGTCTCTTCGGGGCTCTGGCCTGACCGGGTGGGCGCGCAGCTCTGGGGATACGGACGACAACGTCCTAAGGTAGGAGGGCTCGGCTCCGCGTCCCAGCGAGTCCCGGCTTCCCTAAAGTTACCGCTCGCTTGGAAGGTCCTGCCGGTGGCATCCGCCTCTGACGCCTGCTGGCGCTGCTGAGAACCCGTTCCGCTGCAGGACATGAGGCCACCGTAAGGGAGCTTCTGAAGCTTCTACCCCGCTGCCTCTGCCCATCTAGTTCTATCCAGCCCCGCCCAACCCCTGATGATTGGCTAGCCGCCAACACGTGACTCTGAGGGGCCTACCAGACACCTGGGGGCGGGGCTCAGGACGACCTAGCCTTATAGGGGGCGACTTTGGTGATTCCAGTACCAAAACCAGTAGCTGGGAAGAAAGTATCTGTGAAGGCTGCCTACTGCAGATTCCTTCAATCCAGAAAGGTTGCAAGATTTCTTTACTGCTTTCAAAACCTTACAGGCAAGGAGGGGCTAGAAAGGAGTATTTGAAGTCATGAAAGGCAAGGACCTACATCCTAGAGTGCTCTAGCCAGCAAAGCTATCATTTAGAATAGAGGAGCAGATGAAGTGCTTCCCAGATAAGGTCAAATTAAAGGAGTTCATCATCACCAAGCCCTTATTATATGAAATGTTAAAGGGACTTATCTAAGAAATAGAAGATCAAAAACTATGAACAGTAAAATGACAACAAACTCACAACTGTCAACAACTAAACCTAAAAAAAAACCCCCAAAACAAAGCAAACAACTAGAACAGGAACAGAATCACAGAAATGGAGATCATATGGAGGCTTATCAGTAGGGGTGGGGAAATTGGGGGAGAAAGGTACAGGGAATAAGAAGCCTAATTGGTAGACATAAAATAGAGGAGGTCAAGAATAGTATAAGAAATAGTGAAACCACGGTTCGATTCCCAGTCAGTGCATATGCCTGGGTTGTGGGCCAGGTCCCCAGTGGGGGCCATGTGAGAGGCAACACACATTGATGTTTCTCTCCCTCTCTTTCTCCTTTTCTTCCCCTCTCTAAAAATAAAGAAATAAAGTATTTAAAAAAAAAGAAAAGAAATAGAGAAGCCAAAGAACTTGTATGTACAACCCATGGACATGAACTAAAATGGAGGGCATGCTGGAATGTGAGGAGGTGCAGGGTGGAGGGGGAATAAAAGGGAGAAAAAACTGGGACAACTCTAATAGCGTAATCAATAAAATATACTTTTAAAAAGAATACTGCTGTCATTAGCTTGATCATTTATTCAGCAAATATTTGCTGATTTTCTACCCTGTGCCAGGTACCTAGGCTCCATGTGATGCAAAGGGATGCCCCAGTATACACAAGTCAGGCATGGCCTCTGCTGCCCTGGAGCTCACATTTTGGGGCAAAGTAAGACTATAACCCTGGATCCACAATCACCTCACTTACCTGCTCAGTGGGCATGGTGGAGGAGAGGCAAACTTGGGGGCGAGGGGTGATCTGCCTCAGCTGAACCCTGGCCTCAAGTATTACTTACTTGGAGGAGTGCGTACTACACTGTAACTATCGCCACCAATCAGCAGAAACAGGTTTGGGAAAATAGGGCTAAGTAACTATGAATGGAAAGGAAGCCAGGTAATAAACCTGGCAAGTTTATGTTTGGGGGCGGGGGTAGATGGCACATGGCAGTGATTGAAGGTAACTACACAGGATGGTCTGATCACAAGTTCCTTACTAGACTTTCCATGGAGGGCAGTCATGTCCCAGACCTATAAATAGCTAAAGGTCGATCTTTACCTTAAGTGAGCTCTGTCCATTATCCTTATGCATCTAGGATAACAAAGCTTTGAAATGTCCGGGTAATTTTCTTTTCTAAACCCGTTGAAAGCACAACCACAGATACTGGAGCACAAGACCAACAAACCCTTTATTGCTGTCTTGTTCCCGGAATACCATCTCTATGTACTGCAAGTGTTAATTATTAACTATTCTGTGCTCACCAATGTAAAAGAAGTATGTGTTTCTCCATTTTGCTTTTTACCCAATCCTAGAGATTTCCCCACTTTGCTTTCTCCTGCCTCCTTAATCTACCACCAATGGAGTTAATGTAGCTTTCTTACATTTCCTCCTTGGATTCTAAATGCACAAAAGGAACTGCAAAACTGCCATTCTCTGGAGCATTTCTCAATCCACTTAGATATTACTTCCAGGTATATCCTCAAAATTTGGCTCAAATAAACTCTTATAAAACTTTTCTAAAGGTTTGGACATTCTTTTGTTGACATAACCATATTTCTTTTTCTCTCTCTCATATGCACACACCAAAAGCACAAGAAGTGGGTGGAGTAAGAGGGCTGTAAGAACTCTGAAAACGTGGAAAGACAGGACCCTCAGTAGCTCTAGCAACCATCCTGTGGAATCAGGGGTGTTTGCACACCCCCTTCCATTCTCCAACATTTCCTTGGACCAAACCAATTGGCTATAACATTAGAATAAAGTTCAAATTAATCCACCCCCCCCCCGGAACTTTTAAAGACATCTAAATATTGTGTCTGAACATCTTCCCCATTTACAGTGGGAAGCAGAGGCCTCAAGTTCACCCAAGGGAAATAGAGGACAAGTGGCCAAGCTAGGATTTGAACTCAAATTTCTAGTCACTTCCCATTGCTTTGAAATGCCTCTGAGACTTCCATAAACGTTGAACTAAAAGCTGGGCAGTAGCAGAGAGGCCCCTTCCCCTAAGCCAGACCAGGCCAAGCCAGGAGTTGTGCAGCTCAGATGCAAAAACTAGCCCTGGCCAGGTAGCCCAGTTAGAGCATCCTCCCAATACACCTCCCAAGTTGCAGGTTCTATCCCCAGTCAGGGCAGAAGAATCAGCCAGTGAATGCATAAATGAGTGGAACAACAAATTGATCTCGATATCTCTCTCTCTCTCTCTCTCTCTCTCTCTCTCTCTCTCTCTCCTTCCTTCCCTCCCTGTCTCTAATCGGTTAAAAAAAAAAAAAAAAAAAAAAAAAAAAACTGGGTCGTAGGTCATTTACTTAATCTCTGCCCTAGAGCTCTGTGACTGGAATCTGAAGAGGCCACCAGGTAGGGGGCAGGGAGGGGGGGAACTGAGAAATGGAGGGTGGGGGTTACCAGTTGGCTGGTGGCTCATGGTGAGGGGAGAAGAAAGGACAGAAGTTCTCTTTTCTACTCCCTGAGCTGTCTTTGTTGTTACAGTGGCTGGATTTTGGAGGCAGCCCCATTTTCTCAAGAATACCAGTGCTTTAGTGTCATTCCCAGGATCATGCCAACTCCTGACCCCTCCACAAACATCTCTTCCAGACTGTCACCAAAACTCTCCTTTTCCTGTGTCTCCCCAAGGTCACTTTCTGGGGGAAGAAGAGAATGGCTGAAACAGGGCCTACCCAGCCCTTTCCCTCAAAGATCCCAGAGGTGTGATTTCTTCTCTGATATCTAAGGAAGGTGTCTGTGACCCCAATACCTTAATCCCTGTCCTTAGACCCTCTTAAGGCTGTGGGGAGGAAGACATTTTCCTCTGCCCTTCTAGGTTCTTCAGATCAATCTAATAAGCAAGTCAACAAGAGACAGATTAACAAGAGAAAATAACTGAATTTAATTACATAAGGATGTATGACATGAGAGAGTCAGACAACCCCATACACAAGAGAGGTTCAGAGACCGTTACAATGAGGTATTTATGGCATTTTGAACTAAGGGTGAGGTAAGTTACCTTGGGGCTTCAGAGGGGAAGAAGGTCATTGCAGAATCAGGGCAGATGTTCAGGAATTAGAAGCTTGCCCTGCCGTATAGATAGGTCATGAGAAGTTATTTCTGGTAATAAGTCTTATTATGGGCAAGGCCCTGAATTTAAATTCTTTCAGGAAGAGGTCAAAGTTTTTCGTGAGCCCTCAGGGTCTCGATTACCTTCAGTTCAAAATAATTCACGAACCAGAGTGGCATATCTTGAGAAGTCCTACTCTGGACCCTTTCAAGGCCAAAGGAGACAATTTGGGTTTTGTTTGTTTTTAAATAGTGTGTGCCAAAGAAACTCTCTAAAACACCAAATAGGGGAGGTACAAGCCTACGTGGTCCCAGAGGACTCTGCCTGGACCAGGGGGGCAGAGGCCAGATTTTGGGGCTATTTCCTGCTATTCGGGGTTCTTAGAGAATGGTCAGCTCAGGAATATCACAGGAGCCAGAGACTAAAAAAAGTTCCCTCAATTCTGAATTCTCCTCTAGGTAATCCTTTCTTTATGTTTCCCTGCATGGCGAAGATTTTCAAAAAAATGGTCCAACTTCCCAGCCTCTACACTTACCTGCACAGCACACGGGAACATGTCTTTTGCCCTGTGTTAGTCAGAGTAAATAATCTCAGTTGCTGTAACAACTCCGGAACTCAGTGGTTTAGCACCACAGTCCACTGTGGGAGAGAGGAGGAGCTCTATCCCATGCAGCATTCAGAATTCTCCACTATCTACTTATGACAACAGATCAGGGAAGAGAAAGTAAAAAATGTCACAGAAGATCTTAGGAGCCAGACCTGGAGTGGTGTACATCATTTCTGCCTATATTTCGTTAGCCAGAACATAATCACATGGTCTTATCCAATGACAGAGTAGACTGTGGAATGCAATCTGGCTTCATGCCCCTACTGAGGAAGCTAGTGACCAGTTCCCATCATGTTATTGGATGGACCACTCGATTATATTTGACTGCGTTGACCCTTTATTTCATTACTCCCATGTGTGAAGCCATGCTCTTCCATTCTCTTCTCCTTTGTGTTTTATTTATGTAACTAACATGTATGACACCACATGCCAGGTACTAATTGCTTTATAAACATTAACTCATTTAATCTCTTTAAGTAACTTGCCCAAGATCACACAAGTAGTAGGTGGCACGACACAGACTTTTAATCCAGTCAATCCAGCTCCACTGCAGTATGCTGCTTCTTTTTTTGTTTGTTTATCTTCCTTTATCAGGCAGTCCTCTGCCATAACCCTCATTTGGTTTACAGGGGCTCAGTATCATATTTTGTGCTTCAGAAGGAAGAACGCATTGTAAGCCTACGCTGTCTCTCTCCTCGGTGCCTTTGCTCTTCGAGTAGGTCTCAAGGGCTGGAACGCCCTTCCTATCTCTCTAAAAGACAATGCTCAAATGTCACCGCCTCCAGAAAGGATTCCCTAACACCGCCTCCAGAAAGCCTTCCCTTCTCCCACTTCGAAGAAACCCCCCTTCCATCTTCTGTGCTAGCAAAGGCGGGCCTTAAGAATCACAAGTCCGGGAAGGCTCTGCTTCCGGGCTCGCCTGTTTCACTAGTCAGTGAGCCCAGGGGAGCGTTTTTTCTGGGTCTCACCGCCACCATACCCTAGCCCCAAGTGGACTGGCGCTCGGAGAGACCCTTCCTGAGGGTCCTAATATGAGGAGCTGGGAGGGCTTGGTCCCACCCCATTTACCTTGTGCGCACTGCGCTGCCCTACTCCCTTCCAGCTCTCTGCTCCCAGGAAGGAAATGGTACAACCCGGGGGGCGGTGCCTGGATGCTCTGACACTTCCAATTGGCCTAGGAGAGCGGTACCAAGGCGGTGGCGGGGGAACGAGTCCTGAACGGTACCCCGCTGGCTAGGAGGCAGTGAGAAGCTTAGCCTCGGGCCCTATCTCCTTTCAGTGCTGCGTTGTGCTAGGCTGCCCGCGGGGATGCAGTGGGCCGTGGGCAGGCGGTGGGCGTGGGCCGCGCTGCTTCTGGCTGCCGCAGCTATACTGGCCCAGATGGTCTGGCTCTGGCTGGGCACGCAGAGCTTCGTCTTCCAGCACGAAGAGATCGCGCAGCTGGCGCGGCAGTACGCGGGTGAGCGAACGAACTAACGGATGGAGGGCTGGGCAGACCCGGGCCGAGCTGGGGGATTCTGGGGCGCCGTTCCCTAGTCCTGGACCGGTGCTGGCCCTAATACTCCTC
Organism: Anoura caudifer; assembly: GCA_004027475.1. Taxonomy (NCBI): domain Eukaryota; kingdom Metazoa; phylum Chordata; class Mammalia; order Chiroptera; family Phyllostomidae; genus Anoura; species Anoura caudifer. Next base: position 87,953 of record PVKU01003143.1, read on the forward strand.
TGCCCCTGCCAGGGCTGGACCACGAGCTTGCCTTCTCTAGGCTCATCGTGGAGCTGCGGCGGCTGCATCCAGGCCACGTGCTGCCCGACGAGGAACTGCAGTGGGTGTTCGTGAACGCGGGCGGCTGGATGGGCGCCATGTGCCTTCTGCATGCCTCACTGTCCGAGTACGTGCTGCTCTTCGGCACCGCCCTCGGCTCTGGCGGCCACTCTGGTCAGTGCTGGCGGCCGGCTGGACTGGGAGGCTGGGGCTGTACAAGGGCTCATGCGGTCGTTTCTGTTTGGCCAGGCCAAGTGATGACGCCGATACCCTGATATTCGGTGTCCATCTGATTGTCCCGCAGGACGCTATTGGGCTGAGATCTCCGACACCATAATCTCTGGCACCTTCCACCAGTGGAGAGAGGGCACTACCAAAAGTGAGGTCTTCTACCCAGGTGGGTAGGGAGGTTCTGTCAGAGAAGTGAGTTCCTTTGTTTTGGGATGCCATAGTTGGGGGAGAGAGCCATGGCATGTGAACCGGGTGCGTGAGGGGCCCTCCCCCTGGTTCCCCTATTCCCGAGGTAAGCTACAGGTGGTTTTTTACTAACCCATATTCCAGCAATTTGGGGGGAGACATTTGGGTAATCAGAAATGCTCTCATATCTCTAAAGGCAAGGCAGACTGTTGTCTTCCTTTTGTATATAGTGAAATATTTTACATAAAAAGTAGAGGTTTCGACTTCAAACTAAGTTTGAGGTTGAGTGTCACAAGCAGGCAAGCATTGTAATTGAATGGAAACCACTCAGAAAACCTCAGAAGTCTTATCACTACCCCTCCGTATCTAGGGGGCCCAGCCCAAGTTTAGCCAAATTTCTGCTTGACTGAGGCTTGGGAGTGTAAATTTCCATGACTTCTGTACAGTAGCCCATGGCCAGGTGAGATGCTCCTCCTTGGCTTTCCCCCAACAGAGGACATGAGCCAGGTGATGCCACAGAGGAAAATTTAGGAGTTGCCATCTTGGCCTCTTACCCCTCCAGATTGGCGACCTGTCCGGTGAGGTCAGGCCTTTTCCTTTCCTGAAGCTCTCTCCACTCCCCACCACTAGACAGCCATGGGCAAGGGAGGTTGCAGCAGTGGAAGGGCAGGGCTAGGCTCCTCATGTGGGTGCTTCCTATCCCCCAGGGGAGACAGTGGTACACGGGCCTGGTGAGGCAACAGCTGTGGAGTGGGGGCCAAACACATGGATGGTGGAGTACGGCCGGGGTGTCATCCCATCTACCCTGGCCTTCGCACTGGCTGACACAGTCTTCAGCACCCAGGACTTCCTCACCCTCTTCTACACTCTTCGCGCCTATGCTAGGGCCCTCCGGCTTGAGCTCACTACCTACCTTTTCGGCCAGGACCCCTGACCCATCAGGCCTGGAGGAGGACCTATGGGTGGACAGGAGCGGGCAGGCCCGCATACATCCATTTGCTGGAGCCCATGTGAAAAGATGGACATACAACATGCAGATACTGAGTTCCTGCTATACAAGCAGGGACATACATGCTTATACCACCAAAAACAGAGACGTATGGAAACATAGGGGGCACACATGCAGATACCTGGATCCCATATGTGTGGCAACATCTTGCATTCACACCCATCCATAGAGGGAGCCCCATGTGTATTAAGAGGTCCAGTTCATGTTCAAACATATAACATAAGCTTGACTCATTAACTCAGGCCTTTCCAGAGCTTCCCTTCCTCCAGTCAGGGCTCTGGAGTTAGGGATGGGGGTGGGTATTACACTTTGCCTGGGTCTGACCCCCCCACCCAGCAGCAATTGGGGAAGGGGTGAGGAAGAAGAAGAGTTGCCTTTGGAAGCCCCCTTCACCTGCAGCTATGATGCCCTTTCTCTGTCCTCACCATACGCCTTACCCCTGTTCTGTTCGCTGCTATGCAAGTGCCCTCATGGCCTATCCCCCACCCTCTCAGTGAGCAAGTCAACCTGGGAACCAGAAGAATGTGGAGAATGCTGAGATCAGGGTCCCTCCTATCCTGAAAGCCCCCCATTTCTCTCTCAGGGGTATGGAAGGGAGGCTGGCCCCAGCCCAGGATCCACCTCTGAGGAGGGGGCCTGCAGAGGTGGGCTTAGATCCAAGGGGCCATTCCTGGCCTACAGAGATGGCCGTTTTTGCGCATACATACCCATCACAGCTTTCAGACACTGCCTACATTTTCTGTCCATCTGTGTATCTGTTAATAAAGACCTGTTGAACAGTTCCATTTCTTTGTGTATCTGAGCAATAGGAAAATGTGCTAACTCGTGGGAATCCCCAAGAAGGCCTCTCTCTCCCTTGTTTTGTGATTTTTATGACAGTGGCTATATAATTTAGTGTGCCTAGTCCCCAGAGTCCAGTTCCAGGTTGAGCCCTTGAGACCAGTGTGTTTAATAAAGTCTTCACAAGTTTTGAATGTGTCAGTTTAAGAAATTCAGGGTTGGGTGAGGTGTACATCTCTACCTTACCCCTGCTACTGCTGGTCTGGAAATAGTCCTGGGAGTCCTACCATGGAGGGCCACAAGATGGCAGTGTGCACCCACATTTGAACTGAAAGGACTTGTTTAACGTCTCAATCTGCATTTTTCTGGGTTTTAGGGTATCTTGTCCACCCTGGCCCAGACAGTTTTTCTCCAGTCTGCCTTCTCCAGGACCCCTCCCTTCTGTGGAGGCTCCCGGGGGTGAGGACCAGGCACACTATCTGGTGATGTCTGAGGTCGATGGAGCTGGAACTAGTATGAGGCACGCGAGGTGTTTAAGGTACACTCCGTGGGGACCCTGCACGTGCCCTCTTCAGTTTTGTGCTCTGGTCACATCACTAGTCTCATCCTCCTCCTCCTCCTAGCCCTGCTCTGACGTTGAGGAGGGCCCAGACCACTAAGGATTTTTGGTGTGTTAAAAATGAACATTGTTATAAAATATATATTCTAAAAAGTTGACATGAACAAAAACGCAGGAGATAACAGGTATAACCATTTGTAAGCAACATCAGAGGTTTGAATTTGTGACTCTGAGTGAATATGAGGCCCAGGCAAGATGGCTGTCCTGAAACCACCACCGCCATGTTGGCCATGACAGGTCCTGGCTGGCACCCCTCCTTCATGGATCACGGGTTGCAAAATCAAGCCTCCAAGGACTTCTGCCACACTGTAACCCAGCTCTGCCTCTAGGTTCACCATACGTCTATCAGGGATACCCCAGCTTCCCTGTCATCCCTCCCTTCCACATAGGACTCGGCTCCTGGGGTCCTCCCCATCTCTGTTGCTGAGCCCAGGATTATTTCTTCTTAACTTTCATTTGATAAAAATCACTCTTAAAAAAAAAAAAAAGACTTTATTTATCTTTAGAGGAAAGGAGAGAAACATCAATGTGTGGTTGTCTTCTTGTGCACCCTTAAATGGGGACCCAGCCTGCAACCCAGGCATGTGCCCTGACTGGGAATTGAACCAGCGACCCTTTACTTCAAAGGCCAGCACTCAGTCTACTGAGCCACACCAGCCAGGACTGATACAGTCACTCTTAAAATACTTGGTTTCCAGTACACAACTCCTTTTCCTCCTTTGCTAGATCTTACCTGTTAAACCTTTGTTGACTTGCCAGGACCTAATTCTCAGACTTCTGCCTACACCCCTCCCAGGTGATCTCAATCATTTCAAGACTTTAAATACCATCTAGTATATATATCTCCCCCTGTGCCCAGTTTTATTGAGATATAATTGACAGTATAACAGTTTAAGGTATACAACAGAGATACATGTGTATAATGAAGTGATAACCACAATAAGTTTAGTTAACATGTAGCACCTCACATAGTTAAAATTATGGGAACTTTCAAGATCTGCACTTTCAAGATCTACACTCTTAGCAATTTTCAAATATGTAATGTAGTATTGTTAGCTATAGTTACATTATATCCCCAGGATGTATTTTTCTTATAACTGGAAGTCTGTCCTTTTTGGCCACCTTTACCCATATCACCCACCTCGGGCATCTACCAGTCTTCTGCTTCTCAGACTTTGGATTTTTGATGCTCCACATACAAGTGAGAATATAGAGTATTTGCTTTTCTGACTTTTTTTTTTTAATTTTTTATTTATTTTTAGAGAGAGGGGATGGGAGGGAGAAAGAGAAGGAAAGAAACATCAATATATGGTTGCCTTTCATGCTCCCTCTACTGGGGGCCTGGCCTGCAACCCAGGCTTGTGCCCTGACTGGGAATTGAACCAGCAACCCTTTTGTTCTCAGGCCAGCACTCAATCCACTAAGCCACACCAGCCAGGGTGCCTTTCTGACTTATTTCACTTAGCATAAAGCCTTCAAGGCTGAATAAATATGATGGAATATTATTCAGCCATAAAAAAGAAAACCCTGCCATTTGCAACAATATGGATGGATGTTAAGGACCATCTATATGTGTTGACTCCTAATTTCTTGTTGCAGCCAGATATGAAGCTCCAGATATCAGCTTCATATATTTAACTGTCAACATCTCCAACTGGTTGTCTAATTGGCATCTCAAACTTGAAATGTCCAACATAAACTTATTTCTCCCACTCCTGTATCTCCTGCAGTCTTTTACTGTCTCAGTTAAGGATACCTTCACTCACCCACGTGCCCAGACCAACAGCCACGGAGTCATCTTGGATAGCTCTTACTCTCTCACGTCCCACATTCAAAGCACCAACAGATCCTGTCAGTTTTATCTTTGAAATATATCCAGACTCTAATCACTTCTTGTTACTTCCACTGCTACCACACTGGTCCAAGCCATCATCATCTCTTGCCTGGATTACTGCAATGGCTTCTTAATTGGTCCTCATCTTTGCCCACAGTATGAAGAGGTCAGCACACAACAGCCAGACTCAGCCTTTCACTCTCTGCTTGGGCATTTCTGTCAGCTTTCCATATCATTCGGTCTTTTCACTGCCTCCAGGAACCCGTTCTAGGGCCCGTGTTAGCTCTGACCAAATGTCCGACCATTCGCCTCAGCAACCCTGTTCTAGCCCAGTGGCCACCCTGCTTTTATTCTGACATGTCAAGCAAACTTCCACCTTAGGATATTTGTATCTGCTATTTTGCCTGTGATTTTCTCTAGGTATCTCCATGGCTCTCTCCCCACTCCCCACCCCATTCAATTCCTGCTCAGAGTCCTTCCCTTAACATTTGTCTATTAGGAGCCCTTCTGCGGTGGTTTTAAAATACCACCATAAAGTTTTTGATAGTTTAAGAGATAAAGCCTAATTCCTTTACCCTTGAATATGAGCTGGAGAATATATGTATTCCTCACCCAGGGGCATGTCAATTGATTTTAGAGAGACAGAAACATCAATGTGAGAGAAACATTGACTGGTCGCCCTCCGTACGCACCCCAACTGGGGACAGAACCCAAAACCTAGGTATGTGCCCTGACTGGGGATCGAATCTGCAACCTTTTGCTGTAAGAGACGACACTCCAACCAACTGAGCCACCTAGCCAGGGCTTAGTGATATATTTTTAACAAATAATATATGGCAGAAGTGACAGTGTGACTTTCAATCCTGTGCCATAAAAAGTATTGCTGCCTCTTTAGTCTGGTCACTTTCCCAGGCAAACCAGCTGCCATGGTGGAAGGATGCTTGGGCGTGAGGTCCACCTGAGGAGAACAGCCTTGTGCCAACAGCCACGTGAGTGAGCCATCCTGGAGATGGATCCTCCTGTCCCAGTCCAGATGACTAGGACCTTAGCCAAAATTTTTACTACAACCTCATGAGAGACAGTGAGCCAGAACCATCCTGCTCAGCCACTCCTGATCAACAGAATTGTGAGAAAATAAATCTTGTTTTAAGCTGCTACTTTTTCATGTAATTTGTTACACTGTAATAGATCACTAATACGCACTTCCCTCTCTAGTCCCCCAACCCAGATTTATGTCTCTTCATTTCACTTACAGCCATCTGACAACATTCACCACTGAAATTATACCCTTATAACAGGGACTTTGTTTACTCCTGTGTCCAGCAGTGCCTCGCAGAAAGTAGATGCTAGTTAATGTGGAGGTCTGGCTCTGTCTGTCTCTCTCTGTCTTTGTCTCTGTGAGGTATAGGATCAGATGGGGGTTATGTGTGGGTGTGAGAGATGGCTTTTATCTTCACAGATGAAAAGAGATAAACCAGGTCCCAGTTAGGCTATTCCTTCCCGTCAGCCCTTTCCAGTTGTACCACTTGTGGCTCAGACCCCAAAGGAGGGTTTACTATGTTTGATGGGTTCTTTTTCCTTTGGAAGTAGCTGCCCGGTCCCTTGCCCCTCTCCTCCCCCTCAACCTCCTGCAAAGCAGTCTCCAAACTCTCAGAACTGGAATTCCCCAAGCCAGTTTCCACCTTTCCAAGAGGAATCTTACCACCGGTCTCTCTGGATACCTGCTCTTCAAGCAGCCAGGGGAAGCTGTGTGGGGAAAGAGAAGCAAGCTGGGTACAGGAGTTCCACAAATCTCTACCCACTGCCCTCTAGTCCCCCAGGAGACTCCCAGGACATGATTTCTGCTTCTGCACATTTAATGATTCTCCCTTCTGTGGCCCCAGCCTTAGAGAGGGCTGGGGAGAGGAAGGGGCCTGACTGCCCCAGGACTTACCACACAAAGCTATATGCTATGTGGTAGGGGACATCAGTGCTGAAGGTGATTGGATCAGCAAGTGGGAAAGGAGTCTTACACTTAGGTCTCAAATGTGAGTGGGAGGGCACTGGCGTGAGCCAGAGGTGTGAGCAGGACTGAGCCTCAGTGTGGCCAAGGATGGGCCAAAGAGAACAAAGACTTAGTTCCCCAGTGGGAGCTGGGCTGGGGACAACGGTGGAAGCTAGAGACAAGGAGAGCAGATGTTGTGTGTGTGTGTGGGGGGGGGAGTGTCATCCTGGTGAGAAGAGCTGGTGGCTCAGGCCAGGGCAAGCTGGGTCTGAGAGGGGGAGACTGATTGGGGTGGGGGTGGGGCAAGAGAAAGGAAGCAAAAGTCACACCTGAATTTCTTCCTCCTGGGGAAATGTTGTATCTGGGAGGAATCTTGCTTCACTGGGTGTAAGGTCAGGGGATGATTTCCAGTGCTGGAGTGGGTTTGACACAGCACTTCCACACCCATGCCAGGTGTTACCCCTACAGACACGTGTTCTCACCTTCCAGTGGCCCTCCTGCTTTGGCAGGTTGATTTCCCCACATTCAGGAAGAAGCTGGGGGATGTATGAGGGGACCAGAGAGGACCGGGGTCCAGGGTGCTCAGAACTGTGACCCACCTTCAGGACCCCCAAATAAGGAACAGCATCTGGAGTATAACTGGGGGTGGGGTGGTCCTGAATCAGTTGGCTGAAGCGGTGGAGATACAGACCCGGGAGTCCTGCACACATGTGTGGAGGATATGTGTGAGGATGGGCAAAGTGCTGATCACTGTTGAAATTCGTGACGAGTACCAGAGATTCACTATATCTTCACTCTTTTTGTGCATATGTTTGAATAGATCCGTAATAGAACGTCAAAAGAACTTTTTTTAAAAACTGTGCAGGCCCTGGCTGGTGTGGCTCAGTGAATTGAGTGCTAACCTATGGACCAAAGGCTGCTGGTTGGATTCCCAGTCTAGGGCACATGCCTGGGTTGAGGGCAAGGTCCCCAGTAGGGGGCGCGAGAGAAGAAGCCACACATTGACTTTTCTCCCTCTCTCCCTTCCTTCTCTCTAAAAATAAATAAATAAAATCTTTTTAAAAAACTGTGCGGTTGTGTATTTCTGTAGCACATGCACTCTGCTGCAGGTGTGGAATCAGTGCAGAGACCTCTGTGTGTACACAGGTGTGAGTCCACCACCATTTGCATCTAGTGTGAAAACTGCAGCATACATGCACTTGGGACAACATCTGGGTAGGGAATGGGGAGAAGTTTCAGTCTGTCCAGACTCACCCCAGCATCTTGCAGAGTGATTCACTTCATGATCAGGGGCCATTGGCGCTGTAGTGGACATATGTGAAACTCATACGTGAAACGGGGCAGCTGTGTGCCTGAACTTGTGACAGGGTGTGTTGGTGCGTGAACACAGCTGTTTGTGTGTAAATGCGTGCACTCACCAAGTGTGGGTTTGGGGGGCACGACTTGTGAGGTTGGGCAGGGCCCTGGTCCTGAGTCCAATAGTCGTAGGTAGACTCCTCACTCCTTTTGCACGATTCCCCGAAGCTCTCCAGCGCCCCCTCCCCACGAATCTGGCTGTGTGGAGGGTGGGAGACACCTGTTGGGGGGCTGGGAGCGACAGAGCCCACCGGGGCCTTTCTCCCTGTGTCCCCGCCCGCCCTGCCCCGCTCGGGTCCCGCCCCCGCGGCCGCCGCTAGCAGAGCGGCGTGAGCGCACCGCGGCCAGAGGAGCGCACGGCAACAGGAGCGCACAGCGGGGAATCCCGCGCAGGGAACCGAGCGGAGGCTGGGGCCGCCCGAGAGGCGGGCATTGCATAGGGAGAGCCGTGGAGACGCCGGGGGCAGCGGGCCGCGCCAGGCTGGTGAGTGAGGCCGCGGGGTGTCGGGAGCCAGAGAGTGGGCGTCGAGACCCCGCCGCCCCTGCCCACCTGGTTCGGTGCCCGTCCTGGGCTCTGCTCCCGCCGCCTTCTATTCCTGCGCTCTAGTCCTTGGTTCTAGTTCTCTGCGTCTCTCCGACTGTTTTCCCTGTGTCTCTGTCTCTCCCCCTCTACCTACTGTCTCGCCCTACTATCTCTTTCTAATCTCTCTCTTCTGTCTCTGTCTCCTGCCGCGTCGGTCTTTCTCCTTCTCTCTCAGTCCCTGTCTCACTAATTGTCTCTCTGTCTGTGTCTCTCTTTGGACGGCCTGCCGCTCAGGTCTTTGATATTTATCTCTTGCTCCCCCCCCCTTACCTTCCCTGTCTCTCTACCCAGTATCTCCATCAATCTCCCCTCTCCCCAGCTCCGTCTCCCCCTTCTTGTCTCTGCCTGCTGTCTCTGCCTCTCTCCGCCTCGGTCCCTCTCAGTCCCCGTCTCTCCCCACCTCTATGTCCCCTCGTCTCTGTCCCGTCTACATTTCCGTCTCCACAGTTCCTTGTCATCCCCCCTCCACCCCCGTCACATCGCGCTCCTCGCTCTTCCCCTTCTCTGTTTCTTGGTCCTTGTCACCCTCTTTGATCTGCTCGGTCTCTACCTGTCCTCCGTCAATGCCCATTTCTGTCTCTTCGGCGCTCTCTCTTTTCTACCTCCCTATCAATCTCTGGAAAAGCTATCTTTCTTTCTCCTTGTGACCCCTTGCACTTCCCTGAATCCATGACCACCTTCCCTTGCGTTGGGGGTTGTGGAAGCAGCGTGGGCCCAACACCCATAATGCCCTCCCCCACAGTCGGCCCTTTCCTCTGGGCCCCGCCTGGTGCCAGCCACCCCACCAGCGGGCGGACTGCGTCTGGAAGCTGTCATGGAAGCCCTGCAGAGGCAGCAGGCAGCCCGACTGGCCCAGGGGGTGGGGCCGTTGGCCCCTCCACGCCCATCGCCACCGCGGCCTCCCTTGCCTGGCCTCCGGATTCTGCAGGCCCCAGAGAGGGCCTTGGGGAAGGTTGGGGCTGAGGAAGAGGAAGATACTGAAGAGGATGAGGAGGGGGAGGAAGCCGGGGTCGAGGAAGAGGCAGCTGAGGAGAGTCGTCCAGGAACCCAGGGCCCCAGCTCACCTTCCAGCCAACCCCCTGGACCTCAGCCCCATGAGTGGACCTACGAGGAACAGTTCAAGCAGGTAGGACCCCCTCAATGTCAGACCCTCTGGTCTTCCTTGTCTCTGGGCAAAAACAGAGCCTGGTGATTAGTAGCCTGCCCTCTACAAAATGGAAAGACAGAGACGCAGAAACCTAGAGAGAGAATGGAGGATAGATAGTCATGAGACACAGAAAGAAGTATACAGGCAAACATTAAGAGGTGCTGAAGGCACCCAGAAACATGGAGGCTGACAGATTGGTGAGGCTGGAAGGAAAGTAGGAAGGGTGTAGGAGTCTTTAAGAATTCTTTTGAGGGAGGGGGATCTGATGACTGAGGATTACAATGCCAGCACCATCCTACCCTACCTTCTCCCACATCAAGTCACAAGGTCATATTTCAGTGACCAGTGGGGATGTCTTGGGCTGCCTTCTTCTGTCTTTGGAAGCAGAATGGAGGTTGCCACCCCTTTGGCAAGCTGATATGCCCCTCGTTTCTTCCTGTCATAATCCCCTCATTCACATCCTCTCCCTGGCCTGAGTTCTATGGGTGACAGTTCCTAGCCTGTGATGGCCATGACAGCCGAACTGTGACTAACGAGCCCGGTGCAGCTGGGAATGACTGGATCTTACTCATAGGGCCATATTTGAGTTCTTCCTCCCTGCAGAACCCATCTGGACATTATTCTAAAGCACTACTCCAAGCTGTCACTGTGAAAGTATTCTGCTGTGTGATTCTAAGGGTGGCACCTGCAGGGTGTTGGTCTTGGGTGTTTTCCAGAACTGCTCATCTGCGGTTAGTACTCTGTGGTGTTAGTGTAGAAAGAAGTATTACTCAGGGCTGTAATACTCTGGAGAAATGGCTGTAGCAACTATTTCTCCTAGGTCTAAGTCTGGCAATTGTTACTTGGACAGTGTGTGTGTTATTTGTGGGAATCCATCTAAGACATAGGGCCCAGTTCTTGTGGGAGCATAGCTCTAAAGGTGAATCTCTGAGGTGTGTTATGAGGGGGGTTTTGTTTGTTTGTTTGTTTTTTACTGAGTGTTCTTATTGGGGGATGGAGTGTTACCTGTAGGTGTTACTCAGGGACTCTTACTCTTGGGTAAATGACTGTTACTCTAGGGATTGTCCCTCCTGGCAGGTATTTGGGAGATGATACTGGAGGTGGGGCTCCAGGTGGGAATGTGTGGGATTACCCGCTGGGCTCTCCAAGTCCTGACCCTACAGGTCCTGGGTGATGCAGGGCCATTGACTCTGTGGCAGCTTCTATAGTGGGCAGGTCACTGTCCTCAGAAGGAGATCAGACCAGAAGGTGGGCTGAGGGGTCCCAGGTTTCAATCCAGAAGCTTCTGAGCATATATCCTGTCTGAGGGATGGGTTAGAGTCATCATCCCCAGCCCTGATGTGCAGAGATGCGAACGAACAGCCAGAAGCCTTTGCAGGAATGAACAAGAGTGAACAAGTGCCTCATTTAAACCTGTCAGTCTCCTCAGTGTGGAACACAGCTCCAGCCCTACTTCCTCCCTGCACTCCGTGCATGCCATGCACCGGGGAGGGCAGGCTTAGCCTCCACGGCTTCCTGTCTTCCCCCACACCTGAGATGGGTGGTCTGACCTACATAGGACACCACTAGCCAGTAGAAGGTCTCTGTGTGTACTAGAAAAAAGTGCCCCCATACCTACACCCAGGGGGAGAGAACCTAATGTCTGGGAGTCCACATTTCAGACCCAAGCTACCCCTTCAGCTGGGGACCCTTATTCAGGGTACAACCTGAGTTGGGGTCCCAGGGGGTGGGGGGTGAGTGGAGCTAGAAAATGACCTCAGTCCTTCCCCAGCTGTACGAGCTCGATGCAGACCCCAAGAGGAAGGAATTTCTGGATGACCTGTTTAGCTTCATGCAGAAGAGGGGTGAGTGGGTGATGAAGGGAAGGGCCCCCCACTTACCAGGTTGGGTCTTCTCTGCAGAGGCCTGCAGAGGCCTGAGCACCTATCCTTTGGGCCCTCAATAACATCTTTAACCTCTGACCCTGCCCTTCTCCTCCACCCAGCAATTAATTAGTGGCCAGCCCACTGGCAAGTTAATGAGTGTGGGATCAATTGGGAGGGTAGGATGGGGAACTGGTGGGAGGCTGGCCTGTTGGGGGTGGGGGGAAATTCCCAAGAATAGAGGACTGGGAAGGCCTTTGGTCCTCTTTCACTGACCCTTCCTCCAGCCTTGTCACTCCTCAGTTTCCCCTTGCACCAAGCAGGGGACATCCAATGTGCTCTACAACAAGAAAGACTGGGATTAGACTGAAGGAAGGACTTCTCAAGGGGTAGGCTGGGGACTATGTGAATTGGGGCTATGGAGGAAGAGAAAATCCTTCCTAGAAATCTCGGAGCTAAAAGAGAATGCAAGAAGGGTCCAGCAGGGGATCAAGATGGGTGGCAGTCCATCACTTAGGCTTCTCCCCAGATTCATGTGTCCAAAGACTGACTCATTATCTCTCTCTACAAAGCTAATTAACTCACTCAGAGCGAGACCTGATAAGCTGCTAATTAACTGGCTGCATTGCACCCCCCCACCCCCCACCCCTTTCAGTGCAGAAGCTGGCCAAAGTCCCTCAGGCCCTCACCCCTTGCAGGGCCATTTCTAAGCAGGGATCCTCAGTGGGGCCCCAGATCCCTTTGCTCCTTAGGGAGACCTAGTCATTCTGGTCCCACTGCACCTTCCCTGCCCTTTCCTTGAGGTCTTCCCTCCACTGGAGGTTGGCTAGGGAGGTCTGAGCAGGCCCTAGCACTTCCCCAACCAGGCCCAGAGCTCTGCCTCCCCTGAGTCTCCCTCCCTCAGCTCCCTCTGCAGGGGGAGGGGGTCTCGCGGGGCCGATAATTTTCCCCCATTAATCAGGCCGCAGCTAATTGTTCGGGTCCAAAGGCGGCAGCGGAAGGGGACGGGATCGGTAAGGAATTAACTGGGGCCCATCGCTCAGCGCAGACAGGCCCCTTTGTCAGGCTTGGCCGGCGGGGGCGGTGCAGGCCTTGGAGTTGGCGAGCCGAGGCAGGGCCTGCTTCCTCTCCCATCCACCATCTTGGGGCTTCAAGCAGCCACAGGGGTCGCTGCTTAAGGGAGTTGGGCTCTTCAGCACTGTCAGGAAGTCCTTCCTACGGTCTACCCCAGGGGTGGGCAAACTGAAGCTTGCAAACCAAATCAAGCCGCCTGCGAGTTAAGAATGGTTATTGTGCTTTTAAATAATGTAAAAAACTAAAAGACAAATAATATTCCAGACGTGTGAAATTCGAATTTCAGGGTCTATAAATAAAGTTTTATTGGAACACAGCTGCACAGCTGCTGTCAGGCTACAGTGGCAGAGTGGAGTTCAGAAGGGACCCTTTGGACTGTAAAGCCTAAAACATTTAACTTCTGGCGCTTTACAGAAGTTTGCCTACACCTAGTCTAGCCTCCTGTCCTTCCCTGGGAGCTGTGGGCTCTGCCTGGCATACCACCACCTCCCCACCCCTCCCTCTTCCCTTCCTTTCTCCAGGTCCCTCCCTATATCCCGGTGTCGTCCAGGCAGCTGACTTCTTCAGTCGTCGAGGATGCCCGCTGACTAGGTCTTAGTCTTCTAGTCCTGACTTTCTGCCCAACCCCCACCAGGGACACCAGTGAATCGCGTGCCTATTATGGCGAAGCAGGTGCTGGACTTGTACGCGCTGTTTCGCCTGGTGACAGCCAAAGGCGGCCTGGTGGAAGTCATCAACCGCAAGGTGTGGCGGGAGGTCACGCGCGGCCTCAGCCTGCCCACCACAATCACGTCGGCCGCCTTCACTCTACGCACTCAGTGAGGCCAGGAGCTCGGGCCCTAGGCAGTGGGAGGCGGGGGGAGAGGAAGGGATGGGAGGGCTCAAGGCGCGAGTGGCGGGGCCATGGGGCGAGGCGGGCCGCTGGGCGGGCGTTCGCGCGTAGGCCTTGATCAGCGGGGCCCAGCTTCCTCGGTGCACAGATCCCGTCCACCCCTAGGTACATGAAGTACCTGTACCCATACGAGTGCGAGACGCGGGCGCTCAGCTCCCCCGGGGAGCTCCAGGCCGCTATCGACAGCAACCGGCGCGAGGGCCGTCGACAGGCTTACACCGCCACCCCGATCTTCGGCTTGGGCCGCCCGCCCCCTCGGAGCACCTCGGGTCCTGGCTCCGCCCTGCTGGCGCCCACGCCAGGTTCCCGCCCAGTCCAGGGCTCCGCCTCTGGTCTGCCGGCGCACGCCTGCGCACAGCTGAGTTCGAGCCCCATTAAGAAAGGTGTGAAGGGGGAGGGGCTGAGGTTTGGAGGTCGCTGAAACGTAGGGGTACGCTGAGACACAGGGAACATTAAAATATGGGGACTCTGAAATGCAGGAGGCATTGAGGTATGGGGCAGTAGGGACTGATGAGGCGCTGAGATTTAACGCACCCTAAAGATTAGGTCTCCTGAGGTTTGGGGTCAAGGAAGCCTTGGAAGCTCTGGAGTAAGGGTTACTGTGGCAAGGGGCTGAAGGTCCTTTATCCAAAAGCCATTCCATTCCACACCTGTCTACCTATGGTTCCTATTTGCATGTGGTCTGTGCCTCCTGTGATCTGGTTTACTTAACAACTGAGAACAAGGAAATCCTCTAAATTGATTTGGACCAACCTAGACATATATATTGCTCTTTTGAGTTCTCCAGTTCAGAGGCTATAGGCTGAGACTCTGGATGGGAGTGGAAATTGAACTTGGTGCTTGAGCTTGGGTGACCGATCTCCTTTGGTCCCAGGCCTGGAGGGAGAACCAAATGCAAAGATTGAGTGGGTTGGGCCAGGGGAACTGAATGACCTGTTCTTCCAGAGGAGAGTGGAATCCCAGCTCCTCGACTGGCACTGCCTGTGGGCCTGGCCTTGGGACCTGCGAGGGAGAAATTGGCACCAGAGGAGCCTCCAGAGAAGAGGGCTGTGCTGATGGGGCCCATGGACCCACCTCGACCTGGTGCACACCACAGTTTCCTGCCCCATGGCAAGGTTCCCCTAAGGGGTGAGGAGAGGCTTGTTCTGATAGGTCTTTGGGCTTGTGTACTGTGGGAGGACAGATCCATTACCTAATAAGCATTGGAGGTGGGGCAGATAGACCCCTCAGTAGACAACTGTGTGATTACCAGTGTGGGGCAGAAGTAGAATAAAGTGGAGGATGTCTATAGAGATGGAGGGGGAGCTCATAAGTCTGCACTTTGATTCCCAAAAATGTGACTCCCTTGCCCCCTCTGGACAGAAGAGCAGCTGGACGGGCCTCTCAATCTGGCAGGCAGTGGTATCAGCAGTATCAACATGGCACTAGAGATCAACGGGGTGGTCTACACTGGTATGGGTACCACAGACTGTCTACACTGGCATGAGGTCAGGGGTATTTACATTGGCATGGGGACTTTAGACTTTTTCTACTAGCATGAGATTCAGAGATATCCAAACTTGCATGGGTAATATGAGGTTCAGGGGATCGCTCCACTGGCATGGGTTGGAGGGGCTGTCTACATGGCATGGGGTCCTAGGCATGACCTCTCTAGCATGGGTACCTTGTGATGCCTACCTTGTCAACGGTCTGTGTATCAGTGTAAATATTTATTGTTTACCTGTTCGAGGGTATCTATATTGGCATAGGAGTCTCTAACTGACCGAAGGGTTTGGTCCTCATTGGTTTGTGGCAGAGGTATGTGCGTGGTGTTCTAGCAATCAGGTCACTAACTTTTGTTTCCTTCTGTTTCCTTGCCCTATCCCCTCCTGCTTGTATTCACCCTTTATCATTTCCTCACCCCTTTGTCAGGCATCCTCTTTGCCCGTCGTCAGCCTGTGCCAGCTTCCCAGGGCCCAACAAACCCTGCACCCCCAACCCCTACAGGACCCCCTTCCAACACCTCACCCTGAGAGCTCTCACTTGGAATTAAGAGTCCCAGCCCATTGCTGTGGGGAGGGGCAGGAGACACCCCCTCCATCTTGATTCTTCCAGGGGGCCCACCCTAGGACCTAACCCTGGGAGGTGACCACTACACCCCTCATGTGGACTTGAAGCCAAAGAGTTTTCTTTTGATGTTACATCTACCTCATTGTAAAGGGAGGGCACTTCCTCTCTGACCAACTCCAGCATCTACCAAGGAACCCTGCCTCCAGTGACCCCTGTGTCAATGTCATCTCTAGGACCCTACCTCTGAAGTCAGACCTGCTTCTTCTCTTCAGGAGCCAGATGAAGGGTTGGGTTGGGGTCTTGTGAAGGAGGTGTCCCTCAGGTCACATCTGGATAATAAAGCTACATTTCCTCCCTCTCCAGTGCCTCTTTTACTTGTTTGGATCTGGGGGTTGGAAAGGAATGGTGGTATACACAGGCTGCGTTAAGCCAGGAGTTCTCATAGGGAAGACAGAAAAGCAAGGGTCCGTGAGAGTAGAAAGGTTTGGTCTCATGAATCAGACTGCCCGAGTTCAAATTCTGATTCTGCCACTATAGTACTGAGATGCCCTCGACAAGGCACTTAATCGCTTGAACCTTATTAGACTCTAAAAGATGGTATTTCACAGGGTCTCCTATTGATCTGTGGGGATGGACCAATCTTGGATTAATGGGTGTATTTATATGCACAACTTCGGGGAATGGGGTGGGGAAACCTCTTTGGTATCTTAAAATTAGAAGAAGAAATGCAAAGGTTGTCTTGACAAACGGGAGCTGGGATAGGGTAGGGCCTGACAGGTAGCCGTTTCCTAGGTAACCAGACAGCTTCGGACTCCTTTCGCTGGCCCAGCCGGTTGCTTCCGGCACTGATGGCCTCAGTCGTGGCGTCACTTCCTGTATTGAGGGGCGCCAGTGCACTCGGATTGGCCACACTTCTTTATTTGGACGGACGTCCCGCCCCAGGCTATTCCCCAACTGAGGCGGAACGATACTATGGCGGCTGTGACTGATGTGCAGCGGCTACAGGCCCGGGTGGAGGAGCTGGAACACTGGGTGTACGGACCGGGCGGGTCGCGGGGCTCGCGGAAGGTGAGCGATCTGCGGTTCAGTGGTCTCTTTCTGGGGTACAGTAAGGGCGGTCTACCGGCGTGAATCTCGGGGTGGATGACTTTCCAGTCCCATCGTCCGCGGCCCGGCCTTTGAAATAACAATGGTCCGAGACCTTCAGAGCACATTGGACTCTCGGGGTCCATACCCATGTAGGGAACTGCGGGTTATTAAGCCCGCTTAAAATGGGCTCAGTGTGAACTGTGACTAAGACTCCACCCCTACCCTTTCGGGCCAGTTGGGAGACTTAACACCCGGGGGAAGCTGACCAATGAGAGTTCCAATAAAAGCTGAAGTCCACATTGGAGGGCTGTCATGGAGCCCTATGTAATTAGTTGCTAAATGAATTGTGCAGAAAGAGGTCCTTGGGACTTAGAGGAGGCACAACAGAAGTGCTTAAGGAAGTCCCTGGGGAATGAGGGGTAAAGTCTGAGAGGCCCAAGATTAGATTACTGGGTGTTCCAATGTGGACCAGCACTCCTTCACACAAGTTACTGAATTTTGACAACTCCGATGATCACCTGCCGTTGTTACTATGGGAAGACCTTTCACTGAAGGCAGAGTGTCAGGAATACCTTGTAATTAAGTGCATCAGAGGTAATGATGTCTGTTTGTACACATACACATTTGTGGAATTAGTTGTCACTAGCTGTTTGTGCCCCATTTGAGACTGACTACTTAAAGCATTCTCTCTCTTTGACATATATGATGCTAACCTACTGGTCTTCCTCCTACCTCTCTAGCTGCTGCTTCTCAGTCTTATTTGCCTTGCCATATTTTTGACCCTTGAATTTTGGCATTCCTCACCCTCTGTCCTAAAACCTGGGTGAGATCATTCACTTCCATTGCTTCTCCATCTATTTGGCCCTTAGATGTTGGAATTCTTCATCCTCTCTCCTTAAAACCTAGGTAGGTTCAGTCAG
Source organism: Anoura caudifer (assembly GCA_004027475.1). Classification (NCBI taxonomy): domain Eukaryota; kingdom Metazoa; phylum Chordata; class Mammalia; order Chiroptera; family Phyllostomidae; genus Anoura; species Anoura caudifer. Next base: position 105,607 of record PVKU01003143.1, read on the forward strand.
AAAGGTAGGAACCAGGGAACATACAGCATATGGTAGAGCCATAAACTCTAAAATAGTTCATTACCTTCCCCAGACTTGACATTCCCCAAGGAGGACATAATTATCTCCCTCTTCCCACTGAGGATTCACAGAAGGTGGGGTTACATCTCCTTTAATAGAAGAGAAAGCGACCAACCTAGATTTCTGGGGCAAGAGGGTTTGGGAATCTGAGGAAATGAGGACCTCTTCAAATCCTTGAACCAAGTGGTGAATCTCGGAAATAACTTTTACTCTCCTTGCAGGTGGCTGATGGCCTGCTCAAGGTGCAGTTAGCTTTGGGGAACATTGCCAGCAAGAGAGAGAGGGTAAAGATTCTCTACAAAAAGAGTAAGTGTTTGTATGGGGTGCCTGCCTGTCTTCTTTTCAATGCCTGTGCTTCCTGAGACCTTCACTCACCAGGTCACTGGAGTTGCCCTTTGGGGATATAGAATGTGAAGATATTTCCCTGCTGAAATGGTGAATTGGGGTGTGTGTTCTATTCTGTGGTTAGGCTTCAAGTCCATTACAGTGACCTAAGTTATGGGATAAGAGCTCTGTCTGAAAGATCCCTTCAGTGAAGGAGGGAGAAGGGGTGTGGGATTTCCACAGGCAATGGTCAGAGGCAGGAATTTAATTAGGCACTGAGAGCCCTGGCCTTGGCTCAGCCATGCCTTTTTGATTGTATCAGAGCTAGCAACCTGCTCAGTAACTAGAAATTAGATAAAGCTCTGGATTGTCTTGGTAGAACTGAGGGGCACAGGGCCTTCCACCCTTGATGAACATAGGTCAGTGGGAATACTGAGGGCCCAGAGTGGTGGAGGCAATTATGCTTCCAGCTCTAGAGTTTGAGGTCAGCTAGCAGGTGAACAGAGGGGAGAGACAGGGAAGTGGGAAAAGGGGTCCTGGTAAAGGCCTGCTAATAGACACTGTGGGTATCAGCTCCTCACTCAAGGCTCTCCCCAGGGTGGACCATTCCCCCAATATCCTTCATAAAACAGATCCCTGTTATTCAACCCTATTCCATTTTCCATCTTCCTACTTTTCTAGTTGAAGACCTGATCAAATACCTGGATCCTGAGTACATTGACCGCATTGCCATACCTGATGCCTCTAAGCTGCAGTTCATCTTAGCAGGTGTGTACATGCATCTGGGGATATAGATTGTGGGGGAATTTGGGCACAGAGATGGCCTTCCTGCCAGTCCTAATGGATAAAACCCTGGAAACTGCGCCTGGAATTCCGGCTGTCATCTGGGCCGAGGCCAGAGGTCATCCCATGGTTCTCTAGTAGGTATTGGGTGTGGTATACTTCTGAGCCAGCTGTAGTCCATGGCACTAGCCACAGTAGAAGATGTTCCAATGTTCTATCAATGGCCTGCCTCTAGGATTTTCCTTTAGAACCTTCTTCACTTCTGCTCACTAGACCGAGGAGCTCCTAGGAAAGGGTGGGAGCAGAGAGTATTGCATTTAGGAGAGGAGAACATTGGCATGAGTTTCAACATCTTTTTTCCATGTGAGAAAGCTCTGGGATTTCAGAGGTCCAGGTGATGTCTGCTCATTATTCAACTACTCCATGAGGTAGGGTTTGCCAAGCACCTGTGTTTGTTCATACATTGAAAAGATGTTTAATGATCATTTACTGTAACCTGATTATCCTAGGTGTGAGGTATACCACAGTGAACCAGAATGTCCCTGAGCCATTGCTATGGCTCAAGCATCAAGTTAAGATCTTCTCCAGAACTGACTCGAGTCCAGCTTCTCCATTCCTCCCTGTGGCTACTGCCTCAGTGTCCATCCCCTTGCACATGAACTGTTGCAGTCTCCTAAGTCCCCTTCTTGACCTTTGTCTTACTCATCTTGCATGTGGTCCAGTATCATGTCTCCAAAACACATTTTCAACATGAGCCTTGGTCTGCTTTGGAACCTCAGTGTGTGTGTGTCTCTCTCTCCTTGCTAGGATAAAGTTTTAAATCCTTAGCCGGCCATTCAAAGCCTTCTACAGTCTGCTGGATCTACCCTCCCACACAGCTCTGTCTCCTGTGCTCTCCCTGCTCCAGTTCAGCAAATTGAATTCTTTTTCCTCTACTAATTAACGAGTATTCTTGCCTCCAAACGCCTGACATAACAGTCCTCCCTTCTTTAGTTCTCTTCCCTTTCTTTGCAACCATTGAAATCCCCTGTGCAGGGCCACGCTCTCCTTACTGGACGCTTCTCTTACTGTCCCAGTTCTCCACAGCTGCTGAGTAGAACCTGCCTGGCAATCTGCCTTGTCTCCTCTTTCAGACCTTCCATTCCCAGGAGCTCTTGGTTGTGGGAACCTAAGTCTGAATTTATTTGTCTCCTGTGGCCTAGGAGAGGCTCAATGAATTTGTTGCTAGGAGGCTAGAGGAAGAGGCTTTAGAGTTAAAATTTGGAGGAAGGTGGGATTTGGAGAAACTTGGAGGCTCCTTGGGTTCAAGATGGGTCTGACCAGAGGCATTCAGGAGAGGTGGGGGCAGAATAGGGGGAAAGCGCCCTGAGAGAAGGGGCCAGTGGGCAGAATAGCTGCTCCAAGTTCCAGGACACAGCCATCTCCCTTGCCAGGTTCTTAGCTTCTTGCATTGGAGTAGCAGTGCCCAGGCTCCCCTCACTGCAACCATCCTGTCTGTTTATACCTTAGAGGAGCAGTTTATCCTCTCCCAGATTGCACTCCTGGAGCAGGTGGAGGCTTTGGTGCCCTTGCTGGACAGCGCTCATATCAAAGGTACCTCTCCACTACTCTGCCTGAGAGGTGGGTGGATGGGCAGGGCTTCCCTGTACCTCAGGTTCCCTGGACTTATATGCTAGTTCTGCTCCTTGTCTTTACCTCTACACCGGGGGTACCTGCCCCCTCACATTGGGACTAAAATCGCCAGGCAGAGAGCTCAGTTTCAGAACCCCAGATAATTTGGGCCTAAGGACAGTAGTATAATCCCAGCAGCCCCACCTCTGGAGATTCCTTCTACCTTTTACCCCACCTCTCAGCATCTGTCCTCAGGGTGCTGCAGAGCCCAGATCTTACTGTAAGAGTCTTTGCCAGGTATGTGAATATGTGTGAATTCTACCTGCCACACTGCTAAGAGCTGTCTCTATGCTTGGGTTTTGACAAGCAGACAGTGACTTTAATTGAATTCAGATATCCATCTTGTCTGTCTCTGGAGGTATTTTTCCCAACTCTCCCTCCCTGCTCCTAATCAGCTACCTGCTAAGCATCTGACAGCCTTAAGCTTTGGGCCTAGCATGGTGACCAAGGCTTTGGGTGTTGGATTGCAGGTGGCCAGCTTAGAGACCTGGCATTTATCCTCAACCTTCCTGCAGGCTCCCTGTTCCCTAGGACAGACAGACCTGGTCCCACTGGGCCAAGTGCAAAGGGACAGATCCCGTGATAGGCAAAGCTCTTTTTACTGTTCCCTACTTACGGTACTGGAGTAGAGGTATGGGTCAACTCTGGGGACCCCAAGGTTTTGTCTTCTAGGGGCTTGTATCTTGCCCTCCTTTTTGGGTCCTAGAGGAAGACTGTAGTGAGCAGGAAGCCCCACCACCACCTCTAGCTGCAGCGGTCGATGAAGCCTGGCGTTTGTTTAGTTTCTCCACTCAATACTCTAATCCTGCCAAAGACCTAATAGACTATTGAGCAGTCCCGGGGGAGGGCACAAGCATCATCGGGCAGTGTGCGTTGTGTTTTACAGCCGTTCCTGAGCATGCCGCCTGCCTGCAGCGCTTGGCCCAGATTCACATCCAGCAGCAGGTATGGGAGGGCAGAGGACTAGAAGGGAAAGTGGAGGTGGTGAGGCTCCTAGCCCCCACCCCTGCTGCTTGGGGAAATAGCCTCACGCTCCTCTGGTATCAGCTCCAGAGGAAACTTGGGGGTTTATGCTTTATCTTCCATCTGCCTTAGAGAGGGAAGGGACTTACCTAGAGCCACATTCAGATCTCTTGCCTCCCAGAGGAGAGCTACTCTGAGACACCAAAAGGTCGATGTTGGGAGGTATCCAAGAATTCCTGGGGATAGTATGTCCTTGACTGTGGGTGGAGGACCTGTTTTTTTTTCTTGTTGTTGTTGTTGTTTGTTTGTTTTACTATTCCCAGGGTCTACAGTAAATTCGAAAAGGGTTCAGAAATAGGGCACAGGGGAGGAGACATATATTAGCAGTTATGTTTCCTTAAATGTGTGGTCCGCTACCCCTTCCATCAGCATTAAGGTTGCTGTTAGTGTGCCCATCTTGGAGCCTCAAAGCACCCCTTTAGAAATTTGTTCCTTTTGACTCTGGGGTTAACATCACCTTAACTAGGCTCTTTGAGGGGTGAGGGTCCTGATGAGGCAGGAAGGTTAGTGGCAAGTGGAGGCTTTGTCCAACTCCTTTCTCTTACACCCCACAGGATCAGTGTGTGGAGATCACTGAGGAGTCCAAGGCCCTCCTGGAGGAATACAACAAAACTGTATCCTTTCTGCTCAGCCAGGCCCCCGAGGAGCGCTATCTGAAACCCTGTGTTTTTATTTCATCTCTAGCTCCGCAGTCTCATCCCACCCCAACCAGCCTATTCTCCTGTTTCCCTGCCCTTTTGGCAGATGCAAAATATCTGCACTACCTTACTCAGACTCCTGTTTTCACCTTGACCTGCAACTAGACATTGCTTCTCTCCAAGCAGTTCGTGCAGTGGGATGAGCTACTCTGTCAGCTGGAAGCCGCCAAGCAAGTGAAACCAGCAGAGGAGTGATGGCTGCTCCTCATCCCGGGGTGAGCCAGAGCAGCCAGGCTCTGGGGCCCTGTGCCAACCTGCCCTTGTAGCAGGGCAGAAACAGCTCTGTATTTATTGGATTCACAGCCTACCTTCGCACTCAGGTGGGGCGTTGAGGTCACAGGTCTGGCTATGTGAGATTTCCTCTTTGCACTCCCTCCCTTCATCAGTGTCCTACTCCAGTGACAATAAACTGTAGAGATCACTGAAGGAGTGTGCCTGCTTCTTGATCTAGGATGGGGAGGGAGGTGAGGATAGAGGTGGTGGAGGGCAGAGTTGTCAGTCTTCCTAGTGATTAAACCAGGAGCTACACTCATCCTGGTCTGGCTGTCTGGGAGGTGTAGGGCTCTTGGGACGAATGTTCTCATTTGGTCCATATGAGTGGAACATTCACTTATGTTTCCCTCTTCATGTCAGATTGCATGCCAGGTGGAGAGGACACAGGATCCACCTGATCCCTGTCCTGTACAGGTTGCTGTGAGAGAATCAAGGAAACGGGCAGTCCCACCAGGTGGGCACAGGGTCCTTTTGGACACAGAATAAACAGATGGAGGAGGCAGCCCTAGAGGGTAATATACAGGGTTTTGAGAGCCCAAGGAGCAGCATTTGCAAAGGCAGAGAGGATCCTGGAAGTTTCTCGATTGGTAGCTTTGTTATAAGCCGAGAATGGAAGACCAGAGAGGTTCAGATACAGGGGTATGGCCAGGGTGGAGGCGGTGGCGGCGAGGTGGGGGGACTCCTTGGGGAATGAGAAGGAGGAAGCCCGATGGAGCAGACTTCAGATTGCCACCTTACTCCACCAAGTGTTTGCTGCCCCCTTGTGGTCTCAGGGAGTGCCGGGTCTCCAGACCCCGTTTCAACTTCCGGCCGCATCACCCAACCCGCACGGTCTCACGGGCATCTAAAATTCAGTGAATTAAGCCTGAAATTGGGTGTTATCCTAGACTCTTCTCTCTGTCCAAACAGTCACCAGCTCCTCACCTCACCTACCTACTAGTATCTCCCAAGTTAATCTACATTTCTCCATTCCCACTGCCATTTCCCTGGTTCATTCTTCATTCGTTCAACAAATATTTGAGTGCCTATTATATGCTGGGGCACCTGATGGGTCTCCGTGGCTACACCTCTGGGAACAAGCGACCAGGAGTTACCAGCGATTGTGGCCCGATTTCCCCATCCCACCCCCTCCTTCACTGCAGCCAGAGTGAGCTGTGCATATGAACTATTTTGACTGACCCCTGATGAAAACCCCCATTGGCCCACCAGTGCCGACTGAATGAGGTCAAAGTTCAGAACTCGGTGACCAAGGTATTCGCCCTCCCAGCAGCAGCCACTCCAAATGCAACCTCTTGTCCATGTCCAAAGTGAAACCCGCAGCTTCACCTTTGCTATTGTAGTTTGATCAACAAGTAATGCCATCACTGCCATCTTCTAAGAGCCAAATCCTTCCCATCCTTTGGACATGGGACTCCTCAGACGGCCGCTCCTCTCCCCCGCAGGGTTCTCTCCACCCCAATAAGTGTGCCCTTCCCGGAGGGAGGCACAGCACAGACTGGGGGTGTGCTTTCACTTCCTAGTTTCAGTTATTCCTTCAAGGCCCTGCGGATCCCGCCCCCAGGTCCCGCCCAGTGCCCGCCCCTCCCACCCGTGAGCGCGTCCGGGCGCGCTCCCGCGCTGCACGCCATCTTGGCTCCGGCTCGAGCTGGAGGCGAGCGCTTTCGGGGCGGTGAGAGTCGGAACCTAGTGGAGTTGAGGGGCGCCTGGGGGTGGGGGTGGGGGGGGAGGCGGCGGGGGACAGGAGAGGACAACTCATTGGCCGTGCGGGGAGGGGCAGTGGGGGTGGCCCGCGGCTGTGGGGATGGCAGAGGCCGGCGGGCTGGAGGTCAGGAGTAGCCCAAGCAATCCTCCGCGTCAAGCCCCTGTGCTCTGAGTTTCTCAGGTGACCTGGGTTGTGGGGGGTGACCCTGGGAATCTCTCAGAGTGAGGGGTGCTTGACCCTGTCCTGGGGATTTCGGAGCAAGGGAGGGGTCAGCTCTGTCTTTGAGGAGCATGTTAATGAGGTCTTTAGTCTCATGCATTGGGGAGCTTAGGACATAGAGGCCTAGCCCTGTCCTCTGGAAGCACGAGGTGAGGAAGCCTTGTTCTTGTTGGTAAGCCTGGGGTGAGCACTCCTCAGTCTTGTTCTCGGGGAGTCTGGGGTGAGGGCCCGGACCTTGTCCCAAGAAGCCCAAGATGAGGGCGGCTTGGTCCCAATCCTAGAGAGCTTGGGATGCCCCGCTGTGAGAGGTTTTGGACCTATCTTAGAGGGCCCAGGGTTTGGGGAATTTGGTTCTGTTTCCGTCTTGGGCAGAGGGAGGGTTATGGCCCTGTCCAGGGTAATGGGGGTTTATGGGTTGTAGACCTTCCCAAAGTGAGGCAGGCATAACTCCTGTCCTGAGAAGCTGGGAGTGAGGAGTTATGTCTTGTTCTTGGTAAATCTGGCCTGAGGAGCAGGGCTTTGTCCTGGGGAGCCAGAGTGACGGGATGGCCTGGGGCACATTGCTGAGCATTCTGACATTTCCCTGCAGTGGGCAGCAAGATTCCCAGAACCAACAGCTAGCAGGATGGAGCACTACCGGAAAGCTGGCTCTGTGGAACTCCCAGCACCTTCCCCGATGCCCCAGCTACCTCCTGATACTCTGGAGATGCGAGTCCGAGATGGCAGCAAAATCCGCAACTTGCTGGGGCTGGCGTTGGGTCGGCTGGAGGGCGGCAGCGCAAGACATGTGGTGTTCTCAGGCTCTGGCCGGGCTGCAGGGAAGGCTGTCAGCTGTGCTGAGATTGTCAAACGGCGGGTACCAGGCCTGCACCAGCTTACCAAGCTGCGCTTCCTGCAGACTGAGGACAGCTGGGTACCAACCTCACCGGACACAGGCCTAGATCCCCTCACAGTGCGCAGACATGTGCCTGCAGTGTGGGTACTGCTCAGCCGGGACCCCCTGGACCCCAATGAGTGTGGCTATCAGCCACCAGGGGCTCCCCCTGGCCTGGGCCCCATACCTAGCTCCAGCTGTGGCCCCCGACCCCGAAGAAGGGCCCGAGATACCCGGACCTGAACACCTGAGCAAGCTGTTATCCAGGCCTGAATGTCTGGGATGGTTGTGCCTTCTCTGAAAAGCCTCTATTACTGCTCAACATCTCCAACAAGACTTGAATCCACAGAAGTAGGCCTCCTTGTTCTGATTCCCCTTCCCTCTGGCATATTGAAAGGGGTCTCAGCCTGGGTTCTGGGTTGCTTAAGAAGGGCTTCCTCTGCCTTCTATCTGCAGTGCCTCTGATCTGCCTTCTGACAGAGGTCCAGGGAGTGGGTTAGGAAATAAAGGTTCTGCTGGTTTATCTGATGAGCCTCTCTCTGCTTGGCCTTCTGTGTGGAGGTGGGGTTAAGAGGGTAGGAGTCTCTCTCCTTGTCCCCCAGGCTGGGGGACAGGAATAGCAGGCTCAGGCTAGTGCTGGGAGGATCTAGAATCATTAAGCCGCAAGCCATACCTGACTATATCTAGACCTTTGGGTGGTCTACCATGTGCTTTGAGCTGGTTTAGGGACTCTGCCAGGTCAGACCTTTTTTTGTCCTTGGCAGATATTATAGTGTTTATGATTATAGTCGAAGACACCAGACTGTCTGGATTTGAATCTTGGTTCTGCCTCTAGCTTATTAGCAAGCCACTGCTTTGTGCCTTAGTGATCTCATTCATAAGACAGGATATAGTGCTTACCTCATAGGGTTTTTATGAGGATTGAAGGTAGAAATGCAGACATATAACTCTTAGATACCACCTGGGCACATAGTGCTGTGTACATATTAATTGCTTAATTATTAATGACTTCAGCTTACAAACATGCTTTTTCTTATCTTAAAAACATACCTCAGCCCTGGCTGGTGTAGCTCAGTAGGTCAGCCTGGAAACCTAAAGGTCGCTGGCTCAATTCCTGGTTGGGGCACATATCTGGGTTGTGGGCCTGGTTCCTGGTTGGGGCACATCAATGTTTCTCTCAATAACATATCAGTGTTTCCCTCCCAAAATACGTAAAAATCTTTAAAAAGGGAAAACACCTCAATCCCATATCTCCCCTCCAGTTCTCATCCTTGCTTTTTTTTTTTTTTTTTTTTTTTTTTTTTTTTTTTTTTTTTTTTTTTTTTTTTTTTTTTTTTTTTTTTTTTTTTTTTTTTTTTTTTTTTTTTTTTTATGTCATTGCTCTTTTCTGTCTCACCCTGGCCTTAGTCTCTTAGATTAATCACAGTCAGGTCAGGGTCATAAGGAGAGAGGTAAAGATTGCAATGATAGCCAGGGAGCTGCAGGTACCAGAGCAGGGTTGTAGGTAGTGGTAGACTGAAGAGCCAATGGAGGCTCCCACTGGATTTTTCTTCAATTACAGTTGAGGTTCAATACACTGTTTTAGGTGTGCAGCATAGTGGGTGGACATTTATATATAACTTATGAAGTGATTCCCCTGATAAATATTCCCACTGGATTTCGAGGTCTTCAATGTGTCCAGTAGCCTGGGTGTCTAGTCACCAGGAAAGCACAGAATTAGGGCTCTTGTAAGCTCATGATGTAGCAGGATGGGCTAAGCAATTTGAGTGTTGAGATGATGTTTGGCTGAGTGTGGGCAGGAGGGTTGAGATGTTGGGGAAGATGGAGTTGGGGCACTTTAGGCCTCAATAAGGTCTTAGAGCAGGGATGAGGGGACCAGGGCCAGCAGGTGGTGATCAAAACTTTGAACACTGCATCATCCTTTGCTTTCAAAGGTAGGTTCCCCAGAGTGATGTGGAAGACCCTGAAGGAAAGGCAGGTATTGGAGATTCAGGGGATATTAGGAAAGACAAGAAACTCAGCAGCTGCCCAGCCATGTCTTTGAAATGTAGAGGGTCATGGAGCATCCAATATACCCTTAGAGGCTGTGGTGGTGACTCAGGTGTCTTGCTACCAGCAACTGCCCAACTTCTCCTCATTCGCTCTGTGGCTAATTCAGGGTTTTTCCTCCCTTCCAGTTTCTGTATATTGCCTTTTCTCTGAGCATCTCTGCTGGTATGTCTTCTGCCATCAACAGCTCTTTGAGTGTCATTGGTCCCCAGAGCTTTGGGACCAGGCTACATGCAGACAATTGCTCTTTGGCCCAGCATCCCATCCTGATCCAGCCCTACTGAGGCTAGGGTGGAATGAGCATGTGTAATAAGCATGGTGCCCTGTGCTGAAGGAATGATTCAGTAAGGTGGCATCACAAGCTCTGGGAGTCCTAGGAGGGGCTCCCAAATGGGCAGCTTGTCATTAAGGCACCATCTGGATCTCCAGGATGACAGGGATAGCTGGGGTCAAAATCAGTTGGGAAGAACAGTCTGCAAATCAGAAAATCAGGACATGAACCACAGGCTGAGGGCGGTTTACATGTGATTCCTGGGCCTTTTCCTTCCTTTGTCTCTATAGGGCCCAAATAGGGCCTACAGGAGGAAATTCAGGGAGGGAGCAGAGATAGGTGAGGTCTTTGGTGGTTGGAAAGCCTGACCAAGCTTAGGGTGTAGGGGGGAGCATAGAATTGTGTATAAGTTCTGATTCAGTTTTTTTTCTTCCTACTTTATTCTTAAGCCACTCCAGTATGGCTTTTGCCTCCATGTGTTTGTTAGAAAAGATTATGCCATTTCTAAACAGCTCTTTCAAGAAGTTGCATTGTGAATTAGGGGTGATAAACAGCAGGACAGGAATGTAGACTACAGGTAGATTGATTGATTGATTAATTTGGAGTTGGCAGAGACTTGAACATGTTTGTAGGCTGTTGGAGGAAGCCAATAGGAAAAGAGATGAAGGATGCAGGGGATTGTGGGTAACTCAGAATGAAACTCCTGAATGGGTGAAAGGGAATGAGACTCAAAAGTCTGGAGGTAGGGACCTCCCAAAGGAAAGAGGTGAGATGATTTCTTATAACAGGAGGGAAGGAGTTAAGGGTGGATATGAATGCAGATAGTGTGGAAGTGAAGGTAGGACATGAGTGATTTAATAATTCAGAAGGCTTCTATCTCTAGAAGCAGGAGTCCAGCTCTGCTGCTGAGAGTGCCCTGTGCTGGTGGGAAGGAAGGGAGACAGTTGTTGCAATTGGGAGCGATAACTAGGGGGTTATAGGAGGATGGCCGCACAGGGCTAAAAGCCCTGTTGTGGCTGGTGACCATGAAAATGTAGTGTCACCCTGACCAGTTTGGCTCAGTTGATTGGGCCTTGTTCTATAAAGCCAAAGGTTGCTGGTTCAGTTCCCAGTCAGGGTAAATGCCTGGAGTGCAGTTGCAGTCCTCCCGTCAGGGTGTGTATGAGAGGCAACTGATCGATGTCTCTCTCCCTCTCTTGCTCCCTCCCTGCCCCTCTCTCTAAAACATAAGTAAGCAAAACCTTAAAAAAAAAAAAGAAAATGTGATCATCAGTCTGGGTGTAGGAGCTCCAGGAACATTACAGGACAGGTGAGGACTCAGAAAGCATTGTTGCCTTCTTCCAGACTGAGGGTAAGACAGGCAGGAATGATGGAAGAACAGTGAGGAGACTAGCAAGAGAGTGTATGTAGTAAAGGACCAAGGAACCCAAATTCAATCTGAAACGAAGTGATGATAGAAAGGGGCAGGAGTCAGTAGCCTGGAGGCCCCCATGAAAATGTCTGGAGTGAGATGGAATAGTTGAAAGAAGTAGGAGAGAGTATTGTAGCTGTTTCAGTTTCTAGGCTGCCGAGAACAACATACCACAAACTGTGTGGCTTAGAACAACAGAAATTTACTGTCTCATGGTTTTGGAGACTAGAAGTCTTGAAATCAAGGTGTCAGCAGGGCCATTTTCTCCTGAAATCTTTAGGGGAATCCTTCCTTGATTCATCCTAGCTTCTGGTTTACCAGCAGTTGTTGGCCTTCTTGGCTTTTAGAATCACTACTCAAGCCCTGACAGGTGTGCCTCAGTAGGTTGGGTGTCATCCCATAAACCAAAGGGTCACTGGTTTGATTCCTGGTCAGGCTACATGCCTGGGCTGTGGGCCAGGTCCCCAGTTGGGGGCCTGGCAAGAGCCAGTCAATGTTCTCCCTCCCTTCCCCTCTCTCTAAAAATAAATAAATAAAATCTTAAAAAAAAAAGAATCATTACTCCAGTCATCCATCTTCACATCATCTTCCATTTATGTATGTCTGATTCAATGTCCAAATTTCTCCTTTTTATAAGCATACAAATCATATTGGATTAGGGCCCACCCTAATGACTTCATTTTAACTTGATTACCTCTATAAAGATCCTATTTACAAATAAAGTCACATTTTTGGGGGGTAAAGATTTTATTTATTTATTTTTAGAGAGAGGGAGAGAAACATTGAATGGTTGCCTCTCACATGCCCCCAACTGGGGACCTAGCCTGCAACCCAGGTATGTGCCCTGATTGGAAATTGAACCAACAACCTTTAAATTTGCAAGCCAGTGCTCAATCCATTGAGCCACACCAGCCAGAGCTAAAGTCACATTTTGAAATAATAGAGGTTAGGTCTGTGGCCATACCACCCTGAATGCACCTGATCTCATCTGATGTATTAGAGGTTAGGACTTGAATGGATCTTTTGGGGAGGGATACAATTCAACCCATAACAGTAGCTAAAGGATGAGATGGAAGTGTCAGTGGCTTTAGGAGTTCTGGGAGCTGACAGGACTTGGTTGTGAGAGTGGATAGCTGGGTGGCCTGAAGGAAAAGTTACTGAAGATGAGGTTGAGGATATAAGGGGCCAGGGAGGGTGGTAGTGTGTGGGTTAGGGGCATGGGGGAGCATCCAGGTGGGTGACAGAGTCATCCAGCATGGAATGTGCTGATCATTTTTAGTACCTGCCTTAGAGGTGGCATGTGTAATGAAGACTTAAGAACGCAATATAACTGGAGGAGTTACATACTTCCCATATCCAAGCAGGCATTGAGTTCTGCTAGTTTTGCTTCCTTAGGTCTCTCTCCATTCCCACAACCTCTGTTGATTTATTCAAATGTCACCTCAGCAAGGACTATTCTGACCACTTTGTTTAAAATTTCCGTCAAGCACTTTTGATCTTCTTTATCCTGTCTCTCCCCCTTTTTTCACCTTTTAAATATAATTTACTACTTTAGTGTTTTTGTATATTGTCTGTCTTCTCCTGATGAAAATGTAAGCTCCAAATGGACAGCAATTTTTGTTCACTGATGTAACCTAAGACTCTTGAACATAGTAGGTGCTAGCTACATATTTAATGAATGAATGCATGCATGCATGCATGCATACTGAGCCTCCAAGTGTGTGGACACACCCAGACCTATCATTCTGCTACCTTAGTCTCCCCATGCCCAAATTCATTCACTGGATGGCCTTAAAGGACCCCCTCTTGGTCACTTCCATGGCTCAGCCCATCTTTGATCTGGTCCCCATGGACCCTGGGCTCTGGCCACACTAATGCCTCACTCTTCCCACAGGCCATGAGATTTCTCTGCCTCTGTGCTTTTGCCATCCTGTCCGCTTGGAACTCATCAAGAATGTTCAAAGGATACCATTGCTGGGATTTGAGTACTCCTCGGTACTACTTCCCCACTCCTCTCTGTTTGTCTGGACCACCAACCAACCTGAAGCTCAGGGATCAAGCCTGGTTCCTAGGGCATCTCCAGTTCCCACTTTGGTGCTTGCACTGGGAAAGTGATTCTGGCTGCGCTTCTGAGTCTGACCACTAGGTGGCAGCATTTGCAAAGGGATAGTCCATCCCTTCCCTTTGCTGAGTTTCCAGAGGTCCCCAGGAGACTCAAGACAGGAGCCTTAAGTCTAGGCTTGAAATTTGGCCTTAGGTAGACTCAGTGACCTCTTGGTTATTAAAACGAAAAGCAGTTAATGATCATCCGCGATGTAACAAATATCGTCTCTGGTCTTGGAACCTCCAGATCCATGAATACTATAACCACATGTATAGATAATTTCACTATTGGTGTGATGAGCTCAGAGATTAGGGAAGTTCATTAGACTTCAAGAGTTCAGAACCCCTTGTCCAATCATCAGGGACAGGCAAAGCTTCAAAGAAGAGGAGGTGATGTTTGTGTAGAATCTTGAAAAAGAAGTGGAAAGGACATTCTGGATAAAGTATAGGCATGAACTAAGACATAGAGGTGAGAGGAACATAGAAATGATTGCTGGAGCTTAAAGTTCAAGACAGGAATATGAAGAATGAGTCTCAGAGGTGAGAGTGGGCCTGATTGGAAGGGCCTAAGAGCCTGACCAGGGAGCTTGGACTTTTTCTTTAGGGTAATAGAAAGTCACTGAAGGCTTTAAGAAGGAAGTGATATGGAATATAAGATTAGTATTAGGTAGCTCTGGCTGCTACAGTGTGGAAGGTGGATTGAGGGCACCGGGCAAAAGAGCAGTGAGGAGGCTGGCATAGGGATCCAGGGGGAGACAGTGAAACCAAAATTATGGCTGGATTGGGCCCTGGAGAAGCCCCTCCCAGCCCATAAGAGATTTCAAGGTCTGGCACTTTGAAAGGGTTCTTGGCCCTAGCAACCGCTCCCCCACCATTTGAGCCACCTCAGTCCTTCTGTTCCCGAGGCTCCTTTTGGCTCTATTCTGGCTGTGATTATTCTGGCTAGAAGCACGGTCTGTCAGTTTCCATATGGAGGCCACAGCATCCTAGGTTCCTCTCTCTAGATCTGTCAGCCTTGAGCTCAGCTTATACCTGTGATCCTTTCATGCACTCCCTTCTTTGACAGAAACACCAGATGGAAGTGTGACTTAGGAGCGTCCTTCGCCAGGGAGCCAGGGTGAGCACTAGTCACTCCTTGCACCAGAGTTCATGTGTACACATGTGTGCATGCATGTGTACCATTGGCAGGACTGATGCTGAGGGAAGGGCATCTCTGGCAGGCAGAAGGGGATCACCTGAGGAAAGAAAGGTCTGGAGGTAAGAAAGTACAAGCATTGTTTGGGGAACAGGTGGCAATGTTGTTAGGGCTGACAGGGACAGGGCCTGTGAGGTGGGACCTGTAGCCATGACCTTGTACTGCAAGCAGGGGGCACCATAATCAGGTTTTGAGCAGGGATTGGGAGAGTCACCTTCACTCACAGCCTCATGAATATGCACAGACCTGTTGAATTATGCAGAAAGATGTAAATATTATGCAAATTTTGTACTGCCCTCCCTGTTGCTATGGAAACCAGAGAATAGCAAGGGGGCCAAACCCTGGGTAGATCAGGCTGGAGAGGCTGGAGATTCTCCTCTGTTGTCCGCTTTTCCCATTCCTGCTGTTTCGATCTCTTTCTTTGCCTCTCTGTCTTTGTCTCCCTTTGCCTTGCTCTCTCTCCTTCTCTGCCTCTCTCCCCCTCTCTCTGTCTTCTTCATCTCTATATCTCTCTCCTGTTTTTTTTTTTTGTCTCTCAACCTCTGAGTTTCTCTGTCTGTGTCTGTATATCATTGACTCCATGTCACCGTTGTCCTGTGACTCTGAGACACCGTTTCTCTCTGATTTCACCTGTCTCCTTATCTCTGTCTGTGTCTTTAATTCCATGGCTCTCCCTCTCTCTATGTCTCTGACTCATATCTTTCTTTCTCTGCATCTCTATTTTTGTGCCTGACTCTGTCTCAGACTGTCTATTTCTTGATCTCCCTCCCGGGTTCTCTTGCCTCTCTTTTGCTCTGATTCTCTCTCTGAACCTTTTATCCCAATGCTTGTCTCTATCTGATGGGAAGGACAGGAAGCTGCATATCTGTACTTGCCTGATGGACTGCTCCACCCCTGGCCCAGCGTTCACACGGTCAAGGATTCCTAGGTACTCTCCCCACACAAAATCCTGTTTTGCATCTGGCCCCTGTCACAGTGTTGTCACAGGACCCCTGTGACAGGCATAGGATAGATACCAGGATGCTAGGGCTCCTGTCCCAGCTCTGCCTGCTGTGACTCTGCCTAGTGTTTCTTTCTTTCTTGATCTGTAGCCCCAGCTCTCCTTAAAGCTGGGAAGCACGTTGAGGCAATGATGTTTTGGGAATAGGGACCTGAGAGGTGAGTCTTAATGGTTCACACATCTGGCCCTTTGCCCAAGGGCTGACGTGAGGGGTCTGGCTGGGGCCCAGGTATGGGGGTGTCCGGGGCTAGTCGAGACCAATCCTGGCCCTCAGAGAAGACTCCTTGCTGAGCCAAAGAGTCAAACAGGAGCTTTTCCACAGTTTATCTATGCTCCTGCCTGCTACAGTCAGCCATCTAACTCCCTGTTTGGGGTCCTTTGTTTGCCCTACCTTCATTTGCTTTACACTTCTAGAGTAGCTATTCTACACCATTGTCTGACCTCACAGATCCACAGTGACATAGAAATGACATCTGGACTTTTTGTGTGTTCCCCTCCCCCACAAAAAGGGGTTCAACGAACGTTGGCCCAGGTGAAGAACGCAAAATTCTTTAATCCCATAGTTTTCTAGCCCTGACAGCCTCAGTTTAGGGCTGGAAAGTATATGCAGCTGCCAATGTCATGGATCAAAGTTCAGAGAGATAGAGACAAGAGAAGCTGGATCTGTGGAGGCATCATGGCTCCATTCAGGGTTTGGGATGGGGTAGGGGAAGCTCAGAGCAGGACTTGGGGTAAGGGTGGGCCAGAGTATTTTGAGGCAGGTGAGCAACATTATGTAGAGGTGGGGGGCTTCCCCTTTTGGTCCTGGACTCTGGGCAGATTGCCTTACCTCCAGGCAGGCATTAGACATGGGGGGTCTGGCTTGGGCCCAGGTGTGGGGGCGGTTAGCGCAGTTGGGGCAAGTCCCCCTTTCTCCAAGAGGCTGCCAGGCTGAACCCCCAGCTTTCTTTCCCCGCCACAAAGGACACAGATACCATCGCTTTTCCCATCGACTGTGATTCACCCGTGTTCAGGCCCAGGCGTGATCTTGCTTCCAGGAATTCCATGTTTGGATTAAAAACCTCCCCAGACATCCCACCCCACCCAACTCAGGCCAATTGTGTCAACAGGGGTTGGAGCAAGGTCAAACTGGGCTTTTGGGGTGTGGGGGTTTGGGCAGACCCACACTCAGGGAGAAAAAGGATCAGGAGAAGTAGAGAGACAAAGACTGAGAGAGAGAGGATGATGTGGGTAGAGAAGATGGGGAGGAAGATTGACGGAGAGAAGAAACAGACTTCAGTGGGGAGAAAGCCAGAGCCTGCAGGTGAAAAGGCCTTTGGTACCCACCAGGCTGGTGCTAGATACTAGACTGGATTGTCTCATTTAACTGAATCTTTGCAAGAGTCTTAGGAAACAGGCACTGTTAGGATCCCATTTTACTCATGAGGCACAGAGACATTAAGTCACTTGCCTGAGGCCACAAAGTCAGCCATTGGAGTTAGGTGTTTGAATCCTTTGGTCTCACCGAAGAGCCAGGGAGAGAGACAGATGGAGAGTGAGAAGCTGGGTGGGATTCTCACACCAGCATTCATGGGGAATCTGGGAATCCTGGAATCATCGTCAAGCAGCTGTGCAGGGGGAGGCCTTCCCGTCAGGCGACAAGCATGAAGCTTCCTGTCCTTTCTGTCAGAGAGACACAGAGGGGGAGAGCGAGATAGAAGGGGAGCTCTAGGCCACAGAATTCCTTCCTCCTTCTTGCCACCCTGGTGTGCAACCTGTCCCACCTGTGCTTCAGATCTGGCCCAGCCAGCACCTTGTTCTGGTGGGCCCCAGGCTTTAAGACTGATTCTTTCCTCCCACACATTTATCGAGCACCTGCTAGTTGAGAGATACTCCTTCCTGCCCCACATCTACCTCTCTCTTTTCTCGTTCATTATTGAGTGATCCTTCTCATTGTCTAACTTCACCCCCACCCCAATAGGTTCTGCAGTAAAGGATTAAGATTAGAATTTGGGGACAACTTCAGTATGGGGGTGGTTAGCCTAATATACACTGAGGTAGTCCGAGCACAGAGAAAAGGTTCTTGAGGGCTGGCTTTGGGTGCCTTCTGGTTTAGAGAAGGTGGGGGCCTGGAGAGCTGAGCTGTCAGCAGTGGGGAGGACTGGGGTGAGAAGAAAGCCAGGAGCTATCCTGGGGAAGCTGGGGAGTCCACGTTATGGTTTCTAATATCTGAGCCCTGGTTTCAATTATCCCCAGAGCTCCCAGGGTTTCTTGACCACTGCAGGCTTCCAAGCTAGAGGAAAGCTCAGGACCCTCCTGGGAAGGCAGGAAACCAAGGGCTCAGGGGTGGAGGTTTGGGGGCAGGGCAGCTTTTTCATCCTCTTCTTCCTGTGCCTGGCTGAGAGAGGACCCTGGCAGGGCTCTGGGGACAGCAGGGAGACTGGGGCAGGGGGCCCTACACTGTGCTCACAGGTACCTGGTAGAGAGTATACATCAGCCAGCTCCATAGTACCAGCTTGGTTCCACTGGCCCCACCCCACTCCTGGCCGCTAAAGCCCAGGGCTCTTTTGGCCTTACTGAAACTGGAAAAGTCAATGTTAGCGCTGCCTCTCACTGCCAGAAGCAACAAGGATTGAATCTTTGTGGGCACTTTATTCAGATGCCAGCAATCTGAGAAGACAGCAGGTTATAGTACCCTCGAAAACCATCTTAACATCTCATCTTAAGCTGATCTTTTTACAGGGAGAAGAAAGGGTAGGTAAGGAGTTTGGGAAAAGAGGTTAATCGATAAGAATTGTAGTCCATCAACTGCAAACCCTCTCCAGCACAAAGGTTGGATTGCATGTTGACCGTCTGGAGTCATGTGGGTCAAGTATTTCAGTTCCTGGAATAACAGCTTTGCACAGGAATTAGTCACTTGAGCCTATCGACTATAACTACAGCTAAAACCTTTAAATCTTGAGTTCCCATGTCATTGCCAGGCTTCTTTTTGGTCTTGTGACAGTCTTGACTCCTGGCTCTCCTTGTACCTCTCTGTCTTTTAATCATGGTTCCCAGGATTTCAGTTGCAATCCTTTCCTCCCCTTCCTCTCATCACATCCTCTCCCTGCTCCCTGATCTCGCCATCTCCCAGCACCCTCACAGTGCGCGGATCAGTCTACAGCTTTGATGAATGCCCACACAACCACCACTAGTACAGAGGGTACGGAGGACACTGGGAGCTATGGGACAGGGACAGCACAGCCAGCCCTGACTCAGCATCCTGTTCTCCCCATCCTGTCCCTACTGGCCATCATCACACAGAGCCTTCACATGGATATGTCAAGCCCCAATTCTCTCTCCAGCTCAGTGAATGGCTCCATCATCTCCCAGCCATTCACGCCAAAAGCCCTGGAGTCATCTATGGTTTTGTACACAATGTTCCCTCTCTGCCTGGCACACAGTAGGTGCTAATAAATGTCTATGAAACTGAATTTAATTCTCTTTTGTCTCTTGATCTACTCTTTTGTTTCTGTTTCCCTGAGCCTGGGTATCTGTGGCATTGTCTTCAAATCTCTAACCGTTCTCTGTCTTCTGAAACACAGCAGTTGAGTTTGGGGGGTGGGGGTGCAGATTGAGAGTCTCTTTTCTTCCCTCTCTCCTGGCCCACTAGAGTGCAGGCTGTCTGGGAGTGGAGCTGTGGGAGATGAAGGGAGGGAGCCACATGGCCATCTGTCCATCAGTCCTGTTTGGAAATCAGGCCTTGTTATCAGGGAGACAGCTCTACAGCAACAGGGGTCAAGGTCAGACTCTAGGCTGGCACTGGAAGGGGACAATCCTTTGAAGACATATGCTTCCTCCACGAAGAATGGGAGGTGAAGGAGATCAGGGCCATTGGGGTGGGAAGGAAGGAAAAGAAGGAGGGAGGGATGGAGGGAGGGACTTTGTGCTTCTGAGCAGGGAATTAGTTTCATGCAAATTTTTGCAACACAAAATGAAAAACTACATCTGTGATTTTGTATATCCATGCCCCTGTTCCTACCTTCAAACATGTATATTTGCCTACCAGAGGTATCTAACCTTTTGGCATCTTTGGGCCACACTGGAAGAAGAAGCGTTGTCTTGGACCACACATTAAAATACATTGCAACACATAATCACAAAAAAATCTCATGTTTTAAGTAAATTTACGATTTTGTGTTGGACCCCCCTGCTAACCCCTAGTTTTCTGTCCTCTCTCGTGCCTCTCTCCCTCTGGAACTATTTGCTTCTCTTTCCAAACTTAACCCACACCCCAGGATCACCCAGGGGAGGTTCTTGGGAGAGTAGCCACTGAACTGTGTCCAGGGGTTCTGTTCCCTGTGTAGAATGACATGAGGGTTCCATTAGGGGTAACCCTCTCTTCTGTCTTCAGCCCCACGGCCCTGCCCCAGGTCAGGCTGGACATGTCTCTCCTATGGGTCACAGCAAACACCTCCTCCCTGGCAGCTCCACTTCCAGACTTAGCCTTTCTCACCCCCCTCTCTACCTGGCAGCCTCAATGATCTCTCTAAAACAAAAATCAGGTTCTGTTCCTCACTTACTTTATACCTTTCTAGGCCTGCGTGGCCTTGGCACCAAAGGTACTTCAGGATGTGGTCTCTGAGCCACTCAGCCTGCTTTCTGGGTCTCTGTTTAATCCCTCACTAGATACCAAACCCTCTTTCCCATCCCTTGAGTCCGAGAACCATTCAGATGGGCTTCCTCCCTTGTGCCCTAGGGCTTTACTCCCCCAGGTCAATGTTGTCCTGCTTGCTTGCTTGTATCATTCATTCATTCAACCCTATTTCAATGGTTAGGAGCACCTGCTCTATGGCAGACCCCGTTCAAGGTTCCTGAAGATGGAGTCCACAGGTCTGCCCTCATGGAGCTCACAGGCACCACACAAGGAATTAGGGAACTAAGTGACACACCGACTACTCTAAGGAAAAAGAGTATGGCACCGTGGGAGAGGACAAAGGGCCTTCATCTATGCTTCCCTTAGATGATGCTTAGGCTGGCACCTCTTGCCCGAGGGAGCTATAAAGCCAGACAGTGCACCTGGAAAAATTATATACTCACATATTTTGGTTAGTATACATCTTCCCTGACTAGAATGTGAGTCCCATGAGAGTAGGAGATTTAAAAAAAAAAAATTTTTTTTTTAGGCTGAAAGGAAACAGTAAAGTGCACAAACCTTAAGTGCACAGCTCAAGTTTTGACATATCCCTTGGACCTCCCCCACCCAGCAAAGGTAACTGCCATTCTAACTTCTATCACCGTAAATGAGTTTCCCTGTTTTGACTTTAATTTAAATGAAATCACTCAACATGTATTCTTTTATGTCTGGTTCTTTTTTGGTCTTTGCTCAACATTTTGTCTGTGAGCTTTACCTATTTTTGTTGTGTGTCACTGCAGTTGATTCTTCTCCATTGTTGTTACTGCGTCGCAATTCATTCATTCATTTGGGTTGTTTCCAGCTTGAGACTATTATGAATAAAACTGCTATGAGTGTTCTTGGTAAACTCTACAATAATTTCTTTTTAAAAAATATTTATTTTATTTTTAGAGAGAGGGGAAAAGAGAAAGAAACATCTGTCAGTTGCCTCTCACACACCCCAAACTGGGCACCTGGCTTGCAACCCAAGCATGTGCCCTGACCAGTAATTGAACCAGTGACCTTTCCAGTTTGCAGGCCAGTGCTCAATCCACTGAGTCACACCAGCCAGGGCTACATTAATTTCTTTTGGGTATATATCTAGGAGTGGAATTCCTGGGTCATACATATGTTCATCTTAGTAGATCCACTTTTTAAAAGATTTTATTTATTTATTTATTTTTAGAAAGAGGGGAAGGGAGGCAGAAAGAGAGGGAGAGAAATGTTGATGTGAGAAACATCAATTGGTTGTCTGTCATACATGCCCCAACTGGGGACCGAACCTGCAACCCAGGCATGGGCTATAACTGAGAATTGAACCAGCAACCTTTCACTTTGTGGGACAATGCCCAACCGGCTAAGCCACACTGGCCAGGGCTTCATAGAGAGAGAGGAAAGGAGAAATGGGTAGAGAAAGACAGAGACAGAGACAGAGACAGAGACAGAGACAGAGACAGAGGGGGGAATATTGATTGATTGCCTTCTCATTTGCAACTCAACCTGGAATCGAACCCACAACCTGGGTATGTGCCCTGAATGGGAATTGAGCCTGCCCCCTTTCTTTCAGTCTGCAGAAGGATGCTCCAACCAACTGGGCCATACCAGCCAGGGCTCAGCTTAGTAGATCTTGCCAAGTAGTGTTCCAAAGTGGTTGTATGAATTTACACATGTGTGAAGTTCTAGATGCTCCTCATTCTTGAAAAGGCAGGCATTTTTGTCTGGTGCACTGCTGTATCCAATCACTTAGATCAATGCCAGGCATATGGTAGGTGCTCGATACATATTTATTGACTACTTTATGAACAGGGGAGCCATCAGCCCTACTGGGATCTTCTCTGGCCCTGGAACTAATCTGCTGTGTGTCTCTGGGCAAGTGACTCTCCCTCTCTGAGCTATTTCTGTAGTATAAGGCAACTGACACTAGAGGCTTTGCCTTCCATTGCCAGCTGGGTGCTGTGAAAGCTGGATACCTGTTTGTTTGTTCATTCATTCACTCCATTTGTGTTTATTAAGGTCCTACTATGCACCTGGATGGTGAGGATAGAATCTGTGACATGCCACTTACAGCCTCTTTCAGGTCAGCCAAAACCAGGGTTCACTGCCCATCTTGTCCCCAACTCATCCTTCTGGAGCCTGCCCCACCCTCCTCTGTCCAGCCCTGACCCCAGGGGGAGGGGGTCTGGACCAAGCCTACGGATGGAAAATGTGATTAATAATCAAAAAAACATCCAAGAGGAAGAGACCAGGAAAACAACTTGGGGAAGGCTCCTCGCCCAGGGGAGGGGGGCCTTGCCCTGGGCCTCAGGACAGCTCCGGCCGCCCTCCTGCCGCCCTTTCTGGGAAGTTGCCAAAGGAGTGGAATTTTAGCCAAAAGTGAAAAAAAAGGCACCCTAATTATTTATTAAAGAAACATGCCCCCCATGTAAATTATGCTTCCCCTGGGGGCTGTCCCCCACTCTATTACTTCCCTCCTAGTGATCCTCCTGCTTGGTCAGGCTGAGGGGCCCTGGAGACACTGGGCTGGGGGCAGCGGAGGAATTTCAACATGAAATGTTTTGTTCATTAACAGAGAACATAGGGGGAAATTCCCTTTTTGCCTGGGCCTCGGCAGCCCAGGCAGATACTCAAAAGCTATTATAAAAAATAGAGTCTGGGCTGCAGAGTGAGGGGGGGGGGGGTCAGTTGTGGGGTGGGCATGGCTGTTCTTTCCCCTTCTCTTAGATTCCTGACTTCCAGGGGTTTCCTGAACCTTAATCCTTCCTCCATTTGGGGCTTTCATTTTCAATGTCTCAGGTTGCCCTCAAACTTCCTTCTTGGCAAAACAGGAGGAACTGAGGTTAGACTAGAGTTAGAACTTCCAAATAAGAAGGAGGGAAGGATGTCAAAGAGAGGAAGAAAGGCCTTGGATCTTTCAAATGATTTAGAATTCTGAGAGAATATTTTGGGATCAGTTGGCAGCAGATTTGAGGGAGGTCTGGAGCAGAAGTGAAATCACCTCTTTCTATCCAGGGTGGTTTTCTAGGGCCCCAGTGAGGAGGAAAGAGGAGTCAGCTCCAGAGAATTAGGGGCAATTTCAGGCTGAATACTTTCATTCTCCCATTATGGCTTCAAGCCTCTCCCACTCTGTACCTTTAGGGAATCTTTGCTGTTTTCTGGTGCCAGAGGTTGGAAGGTCAGGGCACACTTAGGCGGGGATCCAGATGACAGGATTCCAGAAGGGAATCTGCAGGATGGGGGCGGGGTGCTGTGAGTGGGCCTTAGGTGCTGCCCCAGGATGGTGCTGGGAGCTGCTTTAGGATGGGAAGTGAGTCGTCCTGGGGTGGCTTGGCTGGACTCTTAGTGTGTGTGTAAGGGGGGGGGTGCCCTGGGCCCCCCTCCCTTGCTCAGCCTAGGGCCGTGTCAGGATCGGGTTTCTCGGCGCCTGGAGCCTCCGCGAGGCCGAGCTGTTCCCGGGCCTCCGCCAAGCCGCCCGGGGCGCTGGCACTGCGTGAGGAAGCAGGGGGGTTGAGGGGGAGCGAGGGGGGACTGCGAGGGCTTTTACGTAACTGCCTCCCGGAGCCCGCCCTGCCCCGCCAAATCCCAGTGTGGGACTCTGTGTGATTGAGAGTGTGTGACTCTGAGTGTGCCTGTGTGACATGCGGTGTGACTGACTCTAAGTGTGGGTATTGTGTATAAGTGTGATTCGGGGAGTTCCGCCCTTCTGGGACCTCTAGTTCCCAGTTCCGAGCAGGGGACCCTGACTCCCACTGGGCCACATCGAGATTAAATATAGGCGTTCGACTCTTTGAGACTGGGTGTGTGACTTTACATGATGAAGTGTTTGACATTTGTAGGAAAAACACAGCCTGTGTGTGCTTGTAACTGTATGTGTCCAATGGCGGAACTTTTCTGATGGTATAGCAGGTTAAAAATAATCACTGGTTCCGAAGGAGCAATGGAAAAGGTAGATTATAGGAGGTGGAGCATGGGGCAGGGGCTCACACATCAGTAGGAATAGGGAAGGGTCCTTGCTACGCAAAGGCTTGGGATGGCACAGTTGACTCCTGAGGGCGGGGGATGAGAGGTGGTCCAGATTTAGGTCACCTGCCAGGGTGAAGGAGGGTGGAGCCAAAAGTCCTGCCTGCCACAGAGCCCCTCTTTTACGGTGGGTATAAAACTTCAGGGACACAAAGTCAAGGAGAACTTCCCCCAATTTCCCAAGACCTATTAGGGTTATGAAATCTGGGATCCTCATTACTTGCAGGGCACCAGAGCTCCCAACTGGGGGCGTTATTTGTTGCTGCCTCTTACGGGAGAGGCATGGTGAAGATGGGATGGGAATGACGGGAGGGTGTCAGGGAACTTGGGTTTGGCTTAAAGATAGAGAAGGGGACTGGTGCAAAGCTGGGGAGACCGGGGATAGGGGAACCTAATAAAGCTAGAGAGGAGACAGGACCAGATCCTGCAAGGGCTTTTAAGCCCCATCTAAGAAGCCTGGCTTTGTCCTCACCGCAGTAAGGTCCGGGAGTGTTCAACACCGAGGCTTAGGAAGCTCAGAAGCTCGTGTGTAGATTAGGCATTGGAGGCAGCAGGAGCGGAAACCCACGAGTAATCTGTTGCCTAGTTCAGGTGGAAGGAGAATCGCTTCTCGGCCAGACGCTGGCGACGGCAGGGAGAGGGGGCTGCACCCTGGATGTTTCGGAGGTGGGCGCTGCCTTGGTGCAGGAGCCGCAGCCAGAGGAGGACCGCGCGTCCCGTACTGCCCACCAGGTGTCGCTGCGGCCCCGGGGAAGCGGGCGCGGTTGCAGCCACCGGGTGCTGCGCGGGGAGGAACTGCTGCTGGACAGACGCCGGGATTCCGTCCGACGTGCGCCTCTTGTCCTCGCAAATTCTCTGACACATATATGTGTCGGGCTCCCAGGCCCCAGTTGCTCCGCGCGGGCCCTGCCCCGGCACCCACGGATTTAGGCTCTGCCGACGGCAGTCCCCGCGTCCCCGGGCGGAGACAGAACTCGCCACTACTCTCAACCTGGCAGAAGGAGGCTTTGTCCGGGACGCTGGAGGATCCCGAGGTCAAGTCAGTGAACCAGTTACCACCTGATCGAGACTCCTGCTCTCCCTGCAGGAGAGGAGCAGCCCCCTGAGCACGCAATCACGCCCCAGGCCCAGTTTTGGTGCAGGGGGAGGGGCAATTTCTGACCCCCAAAGATATCTTTGCTCCCGCCCCTGGTCCTTCCTGGTACTTACCATCTGGTCTTTGTCTGCAGCCCAGGAACCTAGAGGATGGGAACCTGGAGAGGCCGGCTAGGGGACACTTACTGTGGGTGCGGGTGGGCTGCTTTCAGCTGGGCGCCACTATTTCGCTGTGTCCTTAAACCCCAGCCAGCCCTCTCTGCGCCTCAGCCCCGCTGACCCCTGCTGGTTACACTGAAGGGATTCTGCGGCCAAGGAAGTCAAAGTGAAAAGCCTGGAGGTGGCGGAAAGGTTTTTTCTCTGCAATGGGCTTCCCTGAGGCATTTGTTAGGAAAGGGCCTGGCGCTCTCGGGAGCCTACGGGGGGAAGGGTGTGAGGAAACTTCGAGATATTTCCTTCCCCTCTCCGGCCCCCAGCCCTGAAGCAGCTCCCTGGAGGTTATGGGTCAAAGGTCAGGTGAAAAAATCCGTGGGATGGAGATGGGAGTGGGCCACTAGTACTCCACCTCTGGCATTCACCCTTTCTGTTGACTTCTCGCGGGACCTCAGAAGTTGGTTGGGTTGTCTAACCTTAATCTCCCCAATGTTGTAACCAGACAGAGGGCAGGGTGGGGCGGGGGAGCCTGAGCCAGAAAAGTGAGCCTCTCCTAGGAGGCCCAAGCTGGGAAAGGAAAGCTGGAGGGGTGAACCTCCTGCTTCGAACTCTCCTGTGGGTCCAGGCATAGGGGGTACTTCCTCCCTACCCCCTTAAACCCAGTGGAGATTTTTCTCCAGGCCAGGTGTCTAGGGGGTGAGGAAGGAGAGGGGAGTTGTGAAACCAGAAAAGTCGGTGTTCCTGCTGCCTGTCACTAACAGAACCAATAAGTAGAGACAAGGATTGAATTTCTATGGCTGCTTTATTCAGATGGCCGGCAATCTGAGAAGATGGTGGGTTATGTACCCTAGAAGACCATCTTACATTTCATCTCAAGCTGACTTTTTTTTTTTTTTTTTTATAAGAAGAAAAAGTGTAGGTAAGGGGTTTGGAATTCAGGGGAAAGGTTAATCTCTGAGGCTAAGCAGGGCTGGGCCTGGTTAGTACTTGGATGGGAGATTAAGGATGCAGTTTCCCAATATTCCTAGCATCCTTTCACCAGTTGACTCGTGATTCTTTATCTGTGTCCTGGGTGAGGGACATCTCTCCCTGGAGCACAATGGCTCAGATACCAGTTTCATTGCTTGTCCTCCTGGGGCGCAAAGGTCAAATTGCTTGTGGGTCCTTTGGAGTCAGGGTGGGTCATACCTTAAATCCCTGGAACAATAGCTTTTTACAGACACTGATTATCTTAACTATTAATTAAGCTTAACTATAACTTAAAACTAAAAATTTTTCCAACTCCTGAGTTTCTCCATCAGTTGTACTGGTGTCACCAAGGATTTGGTGAGAAGCAAGGACCTGGGCTCCCAGCCTTCTCCATTTGGGAGCGTGGGAGCGGAAAGCCCCCTTGGGCTAGGGATGTGTGGTATTCCTGGGGGCTGTAGGACTAAGGGAGGGGCCAGACGGCTGATCATCTCTGCGGAAAGTGGGGCCTGGGCACTCTGGCTTGCGCGATCCTCTTATGGAGATGCCGGCAGGAGGACCCCCAGTGTTGGCCCCGGTGTGCCAGGGTGTTTATAGGAGGCAGTCCGGGCCTGAACGTGCGGCAGAGTGTGCAGCAGAGACCTGGCCAAGGCTGAGTGAGAGAGCGAGTGTGAATGAGCGACCCCGAGGGATGGGTGCGCGCCCAGCGGCCCTAGGGGATCTGGCGGAGTGGGTGTGGGTGTGTGTGCGCGCGCGTCTTTGAGACCCGCGGTCGGAGCGCGGGGATTACAGCCGTCTGGAGGGCGTTCCGGAGAAAGGGCGAATGTGAGGGGGCCACGCGTGCCAGTGCGGGCAAGTGTGTCAGCGGCGAGGGGGGGGGCGCGTGCCAGCTCGAGGCGACTGGGAGGGGGGCTCACAGGCCTGCGGAGGCTGAGTGTGCCCGAGCGAGCGGGCTGCGCGTGCCAGGCGCGGGAGCGGGCCAAGGCGAGGACGCGCGGGGGCTGTGGCCAGGAGGGGGTCGTGACGCGCGGCCGCGAAGGCTCGGGGAGACAAGGCGCGAGGGGGAGGGGAGCGAGGGCGCGCGCGGCCGAGCGGGCGCCCGCGGTCACATGGGCGAGGGAAGGAGGGAGGGAGCGCGCGAGGGAGGGAGGAGGATGGGGGGGTTAAAGCCGCCGAGCGCGGAGGAGCCGGTGCAGAGCTGGCGGCGGCGGCGGCAGCTCCAGCCGGCGCGGCGCAGGGTTCGGCGGCAGGATCCCCGCAGCGGTGCTAGCTTCGAGCTCCCTGCCTCGCTCCCTGCCCCGGGCTATAGAAGGAGGAGGCGCGGATCCCCAGCGGTCCGAGGGCGCGGTGAGTACCTCGCGGCGGATCTTGCGCCGCCGGACCCTCAAACCCTCGGGTTGACGGACAGATCCGCGGCCCTCGTGCGCGCGGGCAGAGGGAGGGACACGCGTGGGCCCGCAAACGGGTGGGGGACAGGAAAGTTCACAGGAAACTTTGCCCGTAAACTCAGGAGCCGGGGCGCAGGAGAAGAAGCCCCCCCACGTCCAGGCAAGCCCGGGGGTTGGGCGTGGTGGTAGTGGGGGCGGACAATAGGCTTGGGGAGGTGGCCGGGGTGGATTGTCCTAGCATCCCTGTTCTCCCTCACCCCTCAGCAGTGCGCGCGGGGTATGGGAAAATTCCGGAGCTGGGGGTCGCAGTGACCCCCGCGCACCCGGAGGCGGCTTCTTTCTCCCGCAGAAATTTGGACTTAAAAGCGCCCAGGGGTGTGAACGGATGCGTTTGCCAGTGTCTCTGTGTCCGTGTGAATCCCGTGTGTGTGTATGTGTATGTGCATGTTTTAGCGTGAGCCAGTCTTTGGTTTCCTCGTGAGTATGCCTGATGTCTGTCCACACAGTGGGGCTCCTCCAGTGTCTCTTTGTAAGTCCCCAATGCCCGTGTGGGTACGCTTGTGGTGTATTCCCGTCTCTTTTGTGAGTCCGCTCGTGTGAGTCTCCTCCAGGGCGGTTCAGTAGGAGCCGGCTTGGGTGTCCCTGTGTTGTTCTGAGTAGTGTATCTCCCGTGCGTGGGGGCTGGGCCGCGGGGAGGTCATCAGACGGACAGCTCTCCTCCAGCTCCTCTCCTCTCCAGAGCCTCTCCTGCGTCTAGCTTTCGCACTGCTCGCTCCTCGGCCCCCTCCCCCCTTCAGTAGCTTCAGGCGGGCAGGACTATTTCACGCCTTGTTGAAAATTCAGGATTTTCTTTCTCTTTCCGTCTAGTCTCTCTTTGAGAAGCGTCTGTGTGTGTCTTGTGTGGCTGGCAGCTTGTCTGCAACACTGAGTGTGTGTGTCTGCATGCCTCTTTAGGAGTGTGTAACATTAGTTGTTTTGCCTGTAATGCATGCTATAATTGTGTTTGTGTCACTGGGGCTGTTCATGTGGCTGTAATCGATGAGATGGTGGGAGTCTGAAATGCTGGATGTGTTTGTGCATCTCTAATTGCTGTATGTCCGGGGGTTCTGAAACACTGAATGCATTTCCATGTGTCTAATTCTGGATGTGATGGTGTACCACTGCTTGTGTGGGGCTGGGGCTTCAGCAACTGGAGAGTCTTATGGCTGTAGGTACGGCTGGCCTGTGTGTCTCAAAAAATTATGCTCCATGTCTCCACTGTCAAAACCCACACAAGTCCTCTGCACTTGTTCTTGGGGCTCCTGGTCAGGATTGGTGACATAAAACTAAAGTTCACACTCCATCAGGGTCAATACTCCAGCTGGGACCCTAGCCTTATAAAGACTAGGAGTTTAAAGTTCACATTCAGGACTTCTTGGGGTTCTGGACTTCATACTCAGATTCACACTGAGTCACTTACATTCACGTGGACTCATACTCAGAATTACACCAGGACAATGGGACTCACTCAGATTCATACTTACATTCTGGTGCTCATATCCAGCTATACACTTCAGTTCTCGAGTTTACACTCAGACCCGTGCTGGGACCCTCGGCTCACACTAAGATTCACATTTCTGTCTGGACTTAGCTCATAGACTTACACTGAGACCTAGAGCTCCAAATCTCATTGGGGTTCACAATTGGACTCATGCTAAGACCCTGGGGTTTACTCCATTCACACCTACATCCTGAGGCTCATACTCAGAGTCACATTAAGACTAGGGGCTCACATGCAGACTTCTGGGGAGCCTGGGGCTCACGTTTGAACTCGAGGACTCACATAGGACACAGGTTCACAGGCTCAGGCTTCCATCCTGGAGCTCACACTGAGACTCAAACTAGAACTCTAGTGATCACACGCAGGATTCTCACTTCCACCCTGGGATCACTCAGGGACCCAGTGCTCACACTCAGACTTACAAAGAAACCCCAGTGCTCATATTCAGAATGCCCTTAAGATTAGGGGCTGACACACTTACTCTAGAACTCTAATGCTAATGTATGCTGACCTGTATGGGAATCCTGGAGCCACACTTATAGTCCTGGGGCTTAGAGTCACATGCACACTGGGACCTGGGTTCACACTCAAACCTCTACTTCCATCTTCAAGTTCATACTCAGACTGATGTCCCTGGTGATGACATTAAACTTGCCCTTCCATCTTGGGGCTGATACTCAGACTTGCAGTAGGTCCCTAGCACTCACATTCAGAGTTACTGCTTCCATGTTGAGGCTTTCATATTCCCATAGGGGCCTTGGGGTTCGCCCAAGTTACACTCTTAACTGGGGCTCAGGCATTCAATGCACACTAGGACTGTGGTGTTCACATTGTTAGTGGAGTGTGGAACTCATGTTCAGATACACCCATGCTTTCTTTTGGTTTATGCTGTATATCAGGACAATTGGGGTGAGAAACAGAGACTGCTACAAAACCTGTCCCCTCCAAAGGCTGGGTGGGGAGGGGAGGGGATACACGGGTGGTCACATCCTCACTTGGGCAGTGGGCTGATGGAGAGGGTGGTGGTAAATGCTGACCCAGTTAAACATTTCTGCCTTTACTCCCCCAAGGAGACTAGGCTCTTGGTGGGAAGGTCTGAGTAGCTTAAAGTTACAGCGGTAATCTGTGCCCTGAGAGTCTCCCATGTGCCTAGTTTATGCACATTCCCCCAAAACAGTTTTGGTCTATTTCTTCTGTGGTAGAGATGGTCAGGTGTGGTGAAATAAGACTCACGTCCGCCCAAGACATCACCCCTGTCCCAGTGATCCCTCCAGTGGGAGGGAGTGAAGCTGATCTGGTGAGGGGTAGACCTCTGGTTCCTTTGAGTGTTCAGGATGTTGAATCTCTGATTCTAAGGGAGGTTGTGGCCCCTAAGAAGGTAGCTGGAGGAAGAAACTGTATTGGAAACCAGCCTCTCTTTTCTACCCTGGCTAGAGAGGGGTAGAGGCTAAGTTTTGTTACCGGATCAGTCTCCTGGAATGCCTGTTGAGCCTTTATCCCATCTCCAGGGAATGCCCAGGGTTCTCCTCTCTACTCCTCAGAAGAACAGTAGCCCCTGGGGGGTGGGAGGGATGGGGCTGTGTTGGGTGACGTTGTAACCAATCCTAGGACTCTACCTCCTTTGGAGTCACTGTCTGGGCTTTAGATGCCTTCCCACTATGGGACCAGCGGGTGGGGTGCGTGAGGTACACTATCACCCCTTGGGACCCCAGGAAGTCAGGACCTGGCCCTCAGGCTCTGATGACTGAGCTGTGACTGCTTCCTGTCCCTGAAGGGGACACATGCTCTCCAGCCCCCCCCCCCATGGGGGTGGGGGGAACTTCGAGGCAAGATGCCCTGCTCTCTGCCTTTGGGGAGTTGAAGTGTAAATGAATCTGAGACATATGGAGTGGATTTTCTTTGAAATGCAGATGGGTTAGGGGGGGACCATGTGTGCCTGGTTTGGGGGGGGTCTCGGAGAGCAAGGAGGCTGAGAAGAGAGAGCTGACCCCTTCTCCAGACGGACTATGGGACATCAGCTGTGTAAACTCCTGTGGCCCTGGATGACCACACCCACCAGGGCTCCTGGCTTCCTGTGGGGAGGAGCTGAGAAGGCAAGTGTTCCCTCTGGGCCAGGAGCTCTGAGGTCATCACCCCCTTGCCTCTGCAGAGGGCAGAGAGCCCCCAAAGAACAGAGCCATGCTGGTTTGGGGGTCACCAGAGCCAGGATTTCGGGGGGGGGGGCGGCAAGGGATGGAAGGAGGAGCTGGGACAGATGTGAGGACAGAGTTAGACCCTGCCGCTGTGGGGAAGCAGCTCCAGGAAGCTGGGGCCAGAGCTGTTGTGGAAGAAACTGAAGCTAGATTGTGGCGGTGATGCTGGTCAGCACAGGAGCTGATCCTGGGGTTTAGGAATGGACTGAAGAGCCCTCAGTCCTGCAGGAAGATTGTTTTTTCCAGACGGGGGCAGTCTGTTTGTCCACCATACACTATACTTTTCCCTCATAACACTCAGCAAGTTTGCATAGTAATTGCCCAGGAACTCTGTGGGAGACCCAGGGGCTGGGTCTGCTTTGCTCCCCACAGTACACTGCCCCTGGCACAGACCTGATACACAGGAGGAGGGCAGTGTTGATTAAACAGTCCATCTTTTTCTCTCCCATCAGACTGAGTGCCTCTCATGGGCAGAACCGTAACCCCAACTCCCAGCGTAGTGCCTGAGAGGAGGTAGGTGCTCAATATATGTTAAGAAATGAATCATCGAGAGGGGACTTCCTGGAGTTTGTGGCTTGAGACCCAACATCCTCTTTTGTACACCCCTATTTGGCTTGAAGGATCCCTGAGTAGTTTGCAGGCTAGACTAAAGGAAGGACTTCCCTGTACTTAGGGATAGAGAGCAGAGGATAGGCAGCTTCTTCCTGGAAAAGGTCTGGACTAGGGGAGACTGGGATAGGGCAATGACCTTGATTCTATGGCAGAGGTCGGAGGTCACCTCTGTCCTTTCTCCAGCTTCAGGATTTTTCAAAAGGTGGTTAAGTCCTCTCCCCATACTGTTGTGAGAGTGTCCCTTTGTCTAGGTCTAGGTTTCTTGGACCGTAGCTGAGACAATGGACCCCATCTCTGAGCCTCTGAGGCTGGGCTCTGAGGTTGTGAAGCTCTTGTGGGTACCACGCACTGTCTGTATTGGTTATTAACCGAGGCTGTCTGAGAACACAGGGTTCAGATCCTAAAAATACCCTGTCCAGCCAGAGCCTAGGAGTTGCCAGTGTTGGCTGGTGTCGCAGTGGCTGCCTATTGATCAGAGACACAGTCAGGAGAGACTGGGAGAGGGTGGGGAAACTGAGGTAGCATGGGCAGGAGATGCACAGAAGACAGGACCTTTGTTTTCTATGGAACAACAATTTATAAAATTAGTAGTGTCAGTCAAATTATAGTATGGCAACATTTAGGGTAATCTGTTATCTTACACTGCAGAGAACTTCCTTCTGAGATGTATCAGGAGATAAGTCTGATATCAGACATAAAAATTAAGTAGTCAGTAACAACTATTTCAAGTCCAGCTTCAGGATGTTCCAAAATAAGCATGTGGTGCCAGACTTTTCTGAGCCACTGCCCACATCCCTTCTCCCCAGAGCCCTTCCTTGGAGTCCAAGTCCCAAGGAGGTTCTTGCACACCCACCTGACCTCTGACCCCCGAGGCCTCTGTGTAGCCCCTCTCCCTAGGAAAAGGGAACTGCACGGTGGCCTCCCAAAGGTAGAAAGAGCCTGGCCTCTGAAGTCAGATGCCGTTTGACCTTGGCCTGTGAGCTGACCTACCTGGGCCCCTCCGTGAAATCACGGGATGGGGGCTGCCGGGCCCTGGCCCAGGCTGGAGAAAAGGCGGTTTTGGCACCCATCCAGGCCCCTGACGTCAATGACTCTCCAAATAATGGAATCAATATTGGGTGGGGTGGGGGGGGCAAGCGTGAACCAGGCCCCAGCGATTAGAAACAGATCAGCACAAACCCGCAGCTGATTCTGATAGAGCTGCCTTGGAGAGCTAGGGTGGGAGGCCTGGAAGGAGGTGGATCTTTGTGGGGAGCAGGGGCTCGGAAATGGGAGACACAGCCCCTGAGCGTCCCCCGAGTGTCCACAAGTGGACAGAGACTCTGGGGCTGCCTAGGTCAGAATGATAGGGTAGGGGCCCCTGTCCTGGTCCCTTTCTCCTTTGAGCCTGTGGGGTTCCAAGGCTAGGGGAAGTTTGTGAATGGAGACTTCATCCAATCTTTGAATGATAAAGAGTGGGCAAGGGCAGTTCAGAGTTCATCTCTCTGCATCCCAGACGGAGGTCCCTAGGCTGGATTGTGCTAAGGGTCACAGGTTGCATCGAGGGGGGAGAGAGAGTTGTGAGTGAGACCTAAGGGAAATGACCTTTTGCTTGGAGGCAGACGGCATTAACCTAAGATTGGGAGATGGATATTCGCCCTCAGATTGAGAGTGTGGCCTCCTCTATCAGCTCATGTACTTTCAGCCTCCTAGAAGGCAGCAGGTGAGGATGGAGGGGGCCACGGGGTCCGTAGGGGGCTGGCCTGGCGGCAGCTGACAAAAAACAGGAAGAAGGGCTGGGGGAGAGGCTGTAATTACGGGGCATTTATTATTAATCAGATGAAATTGCTGGAAGCAGCTGGTGTAATCTGCATGGCGATACAGACTGCATGCCCCCCCAGCACGCATGCACCACACACACAGCCTGTGCCTTGTTTGCTTTCGTGGATTTTTTTCTTGCAAAGGTCGGATGTCTCCATTTGTGTCTCTGTCTGTGTGTGTTGGTGTGGATCTGTCTGTGTTTTTCATGTCCACCTGTCCCCCACTCTCCCTCTGTTGTCTTTTCTTGTGACTCTGTCATTCTTTGGCCTGAAGTGTGCCTCTGTCTCTGTCTTCCTCTCTGCCTCCCTCTTTGGGTTTATCTCTTGGTGTGTCTGTATCTGTTACCACCGGCCAGCCTATCTCTAACACCTTGTTTTAGTTTCTGGCCATCTCTCCCTAGTTAGTGGTTTCTCTGCATCTCTGGGCAGAGTTTGATGACATGGAGTTCCTTTCTCATGCGTATGTGTTTAGGCACCTGATCATACCTTTGGGACCAGTTTTTGGGAAAGAGGGACATATGGACCCTGAGGATCTCCTAGGGTCTTGTGGAAGGTGAGGGCTCTGTTAAGTAACTGGAGCTCTTAGAAGACTTAGGGGCTTTCACGACAGTCCTGAGTATGACGCCAGCTCCCTTAACAACTGAGTTGTGTGACTTTGGGCAAGGTGATTTTGTTTTCTGAGCCTCAGTTTCCTCCTCTGGGAAATGTAAACAGGATTACCTCCAAAGGTTGTTCTGATGATTTGGTGCAAAAATGTATGTTAAGTATTTATCCTGGTATCTGGCTCAGCAAGGGTCCTGCAAAGGTATTAGCTGTTACTGTATTATTTTTGGAAAAGGTGCTGTACAGGTAAGAGAAGGCTGCAGAGGCAAACTGGTGTAGCACAAAGGCTTTAGAACTAAGACTCAAATCTGCGTTCTGGAACTAATCAGCCTGTGTGGTTTTGGGCAAGTTACTGAACCTTCCTGAATATCAGTTTTTTTCAACTGTCAAATGTGAGTAGTACCAGAACCTACCTCATAGAGAAGTCAAGAAAATTAAGTGGGATGGTACATATAAAGTGCCTGCCACAGTCCCTGGCACATTTATTGAGTCCCTGCTCAATAAATCAGAGTGGTGGTGAAGCAGAGGAAGGGGATGGTCACGTGGTGCGTCTCTGTGTGAGTTTGCATGTGAAAATATGTGTGTTGTGGAGGTAATTGTGTCCATGACCTGGTTGTGTGGAGATTTTGGGTTGTCTGTGGGTGAGTGTGCAAGTGTATCCTATGTCATGTCAACCACTGGCTCCTGGACTCCCTTTGCCCCTGTGGTTCAGAACCTGCAGTCAGTCAGGAAGGGGTGCCAGATGGAATATGGATTATCCTAACTTTTCGTCTTCTAGATGCTTCTCTGCTGCCTGCCCCCCATCTCTCCTTCTTACAGTGGGGTTGTGAGTGTGGAACAAGCTCTGAGTTGGACTAAGGCCTGTGGCTCCTCTGTGACCTCTGGTTTGTGCCCTTTGCCCCTCTAGAATTCAGCCTTGACACATCATCCGCCCCCTTGGTTTTGGAAGTCTCAGGAAGAGTTTGGTCTGGAGGAGGAGGACATTGATGTGCTCGGTGTGCGGCCAGTGGTGAAGAGGTATGTGCTGGGGACCCAGGCAAGGCAGGTCCACCTCAGGGCATGAGGCAGATGTGGTGAGTGAAGGAGGGCCTCAGATCCCTTTCTTCTCCTCCCGTCTTCTTCCTCCTGAGGCTTTTCATGTTCTCATAACAGGTCCGTAAAGGGGAAGAGACTCACCCATAGTCACACAGGCAAGAGCCCAGTCAGAAAACTGGGTTCCGCATGAAGGTACTGAATCCTGGATGTGGGAGTATGTTTCTGTCTCATTGTCTGGCTCCCTCTCTGCCCCCAAAGCATTTCTCTGGCT
Source organism: Anoura caudifer (assembly GCA_004027475.1). Taxonomy (NCBI): domain Eukaryota; kingdom Metazoa; phylum Chordata; class Mammalia; order Chiroptera; family Phyllostomidae; genus Anoura; species Anoura caudifer. Next base: position 141,567 of record PVKU01003143.1, read on the forward strand.
TGACTGGGGAAGCAGCTGGGTTTGGAGGAGGTGGAATGGGGGGTCAGAAAGTCCAAAATCTTCTGGGGCCAGCCCTAGGGCTGGACCTGACTCTCCCAGCCTTTCATTCAGACCAGGCAAGGCCCCAGGATTGGCAGCCCGGGGGTGGGGTTGTCCAAGGAATTGAGGCGCTGGAGCGGAACGGAAGGGCTTATTGTCCAAAACCCGCCAGAGGCCCACAAAGGCCAGCCGGGCTTTTCATCTCAGCTCCCAAACAGACTGGCCATTTTCCCGGCCCGGGAGTGGTGGGGAATGACCCTTCAGAACTAGGAGTGGGGTGTTGTTCAGGGTAGGGTGGGGTGTCCAGGGCTGACACATGGCCATTAAAGAGACTGAACATGGAGCTGGGGTTCTGAAGGGGAGGAAGGGAGGCTCCAGAGGGCTGTAGAGAGTTAAGCTTCCATCTTCACTGTTCCCAGAGGACCGAAGGACATGGAGTGGGGTGTCTGGTAGAAGTTCAGATTTACACAATAATAGATAATAAATATTTATAGGGGGCACACCTGGGAGGGGTCTGAGGGCTTGCTGGGAAAGTGAGCTACTGAGCTGTGAGGGCACATAATCCTCCCCCCTCCAACTTGGGAACACCTTAGGGAACTGGAACAGAAGCTGGAGAAATGCAGGCTAGTGGTCAGACAAGAGAATGGGCCCCCTGCAACAGGAGGGACCGAGGCCAGACAGCAGGAAGGACTTCCTGCCAATGAACGGTAGCTCAGATGCCCTGACCCTGTCCCCAGGGATCCCAGAGGATAGCAAAGAGCAGGGGAGCTGGAGAACACCCCCGGGGGGCTAAGGCTGAGGCAGCTTCTGTGACGGCTGAGGGGGCTGGAAGGAGGACTTGGCAGTTCTGTCCACCCTCTCCCAGCAGCACCTCCAGCTCCACTTAAAAAACAGCTTTTTAATTTAACAAAGTGGATGAAAAACTGTTTTTGGAAATAAAAGATATCTGCTGTATCCCAGGCTAGCACTCAGCCCTTGCAGAGAGTGAGTCTCTCTCCGGATTTCTCCCACTGCCAGTGGCTCCTTTCCTCTCTCTGTATCTCTGTCTCTACTTTATTTTGCCGTTTCTGCTCCTTGGCCCCTGGTTTTCCTCTGGCCTCCCTTCAAGACACCCCCCAGTTCAGCCTCTGTGGGAGTCTCATCCTCATTCTCTTATCGCCATGTCTCTGCATTTCCTTCTGTCTTTCTCCCAGTCTTTCTTTTCTGAGCTTTTCTCTCTCTCTCTCTCCCTCTCTCTCTCTCTCCCTCCCTCCCTCTCTCTCTCTCTCTCTCTCTCTCTCCCCCCCCCATTCGTCTCTGTCTCCCAGCCTGTCTCAATCTCTGTCTCCCTTCCTCCCCTTCCTTTCTCCCCCAACCCCTGCTCTAAATGGGTCTATTTAAAACACCCGACGCTGCCAAGTTAGAAAAGCGTCTCCTGATAAAGCGCATTAGGCAGAGGGAGGGAGGAGGAGGGAGGAGGGAGCAGCGGTGGAGGGATTGATCCAAGCCCGTAACCCCATTAATCAGGCATTGTGGATCCCCCTCCCTCCCCCAGCTTCAGCCCCTTCAGAGCTAAAAGCCCCTGAAATATTTATCACCCCTCCCCCATGGGGGTGAGGGGAGGGATATGTGGCCCTTGGTGTGAGCATCCCCAGCTGCTTAATGCTCCCCACACCGTGTGTATGTGCACATGCGTGCCTGGGTGTGCACACCTGACATGCCCAGGGGCCAGCTGCCATCTGGCCTTTCTCCCACCCCCCAACCCCCACCACAGGAGCAGCTTGGTTCCCTGGGCAGCTCCTGGACCCTAAGAGTCTGGCTGGGATCCTGCCCTTCCTGAAAGGTTGGGCATGTAGAATAGGGAGGCTTTGGGGCTAGGTAGGGGTCTTCATGTCCCCCAAAATTACAGTAACTGGAGGACTGGCTGACAGTAAGGGCAGGAAGGTGAGTTGGGGTTCAATGTCCAAATTTCCCGTGGGAGAAGTCACTTGGGGACTACAGTCAGGGACTCCATGCTCCTAAATGCAGGAAGGTAACTTGGAAGGCTGGAGTTCCCCCTTTATGCTCAGAGGGCAGAAATACGAGCTAAGGTGGTTTGGGGGCCTCCCATTACCCTCAGAAATCCAGGGAGGTGACCTAGGCCTGGGAGGGGGTCTCCATGACTCCCCACCCAGGGTGGGAAGGTCGCCACTCTCTGGGGGTGATGTGGGGCTGGGTCCCACATCTCAGGGCTTGCTGATTCCCCCTAGCAGCAGAGGTCAGTCCTGAGACAAGCAGGGGTCTGTCCGAGTGGCCCTCAGGCAACTGCGACCTGGGTGGGGTCCCGTAGGCCCCAGCTCCCCCTGGGTTTGACGAGGGGCCCTGGGTCCGGAGCCTAGAGGGTCCCTTCCCCCTCCCCTCTCGTTGCATCAAGTGCCACATCTCCTCCTGACTCAGACAATTAGATTCAAAGGATGACCTCACTGCCTGCCGTCCCTCACTGCTCTCTCCGCTCGCTGGGCTCGCTGGCTCGCTCGTTCGCTTGCGGCGCGCTCTTTTCTCCCCTCCTCCCGGCCCGCTCGCTGCCTCGCTTGCTCGCAGCTCCGTGCGGCCCCTCGCCTGCCCACCCGCCGGGACTCTCGGGTGGGGGGGTCCTCTGCCTCCTGGGCCGCTCGGGTCCCAGCCCCGAGCTCCGGGGGCCCAATGCCCGCGGGAGGCCGGGCCGACCCACGGAGCTCCGGAGACACCGACGGGGCGCCTGCGTGGGGACACAGGTCAGTGGCCGCGCGGCCGCCTCCGTAGAACTTGTCACCTCCGCTGCCGAGGCCGGGATGCCCCCGCCCGCGCCCGCCAGCTAGCCCGCCTCAGCGCTTCCCGCTCCTTTCTCGGCCCCCGCCCCCTGCGGCTGCTCCGCGCGCTCCCCCTGCCAAGCTGTCTCTCTTCTCTTCTCTCTTCCTCCCCCCCACCCCAAAGTTCCCCCTACCTCTGCAGCCGGTGGGAGGGACTGGGACTTACTGAGGTCTCAGGATGGGGCAGGGGGCCCACTGACTGCAGCCGGACCAGGCCTCTGACAGAAGAGGGGTCTCTGACTGTGTCCTTTGGCCTGGGGGAGGGGATTACCACCTGGGTGGGAAGGGGGCTACTGGGACAGAGGCCCACGATGTGGGGGTGACATCTAGACAGGGGGATGAGCTCCTGACAGCTTCCTTTTCTCACATCCTGTGGGCCTCCTGCCTGGCTTCACTTGTCCCCAGTCCTAGCCAACTTTAGTCCCCACTGCCTGGTTTCATTTGGCACACGCAGCCTGTGTTCTTTTGGGCCCTGTCACCTGGTTTCCCTAAACCCTGCTGCCTGATCTCTTTTGTTCCCACTGCCTGCTTTCCGCACGCAAGTCTTATCACTGGGCTTTATGGGATTGCCCTACCTGTTTTCCTTGGGTCCTGCTCCCCGGGGTTTGCTCCCCTGCCTTGCTTCCATGGAGCCCTACCAGGTTCCCTTTAGGATGGGGCATCAGTGTCCAAGCTACACCTGGAGTGGCAAGTGCTGAGGGTGTCAACAGCGTTGCCAGTTGTTCCCTGCTTGGGGCCTGGCAAGCATAGCCTGGATTCCGTTCTGCCTGGACAGCAACTTGGTGTCCTTTCTTGTGATGGAGGGTTGGTGGGGCAGGGTGTAGAGTCCCAGGGTCCAAGGACGCTTAAGGATTCTTGTCCTCAGTGTTACTCAGGGGAGTGCCAGCTTGGCAGAGCTATCCCCACCTCTCTTTGGGCTTGACAGTGATGACAGTGCTTTGGCTTGGGGTTGAGGTTGAGGCCCCATCTCTTTCTCCTTCCTTCCCCTCCTGCAACCAGGCCTGACATTCAGTGCCCTCTAGTCGGCTGTGAGCACAGAGCTTTCGAAGAGGCCTGAACTCACACAGCAGATAGCTAGGCTGAGGGCTGCTGCTGGTCCTCAGGATCCCAGGGAAGAGGGGGTGCGGAGGGGCGGCAGTAGGAGCCTGGGGAATAAGCTGGTTTCTGCTGTTTTCTGGCTCCTGCTCCTACCAGTGCCACCATCTCTTCACCTGGGGGCTTCTTCACCCCTCCTAGCTGGCCTGGAGCTCCCCTCATTCTCAGATGCTGGTGTAGCAGGGGTTAGGGGAGGAAGTAGCTGCCTAAGGCAGTGGTTTTCAACGGGTGTGCCACAAGAATTTTTAAAACATGCGGTACCTATTTAGTCAGGGGCACTGACTTCTTTTCCTTTACATTGTCAAATAAAAAAATAACAACAGCCAACACAACAATAGCTGTCTGGTGTGAATGAATCAAAATTACACCTATTTTTTTAGTCAGGTCAGCAAAATAATATATTTTTTGGTGTGCCACAGAATTTTAGTCATTAGTTTATATGTGCCATGAGATGAAAAAGGTTGAAAATCACTAGACTAGGGAGTAACTGTCTATTTCCTCATTTCTAGGGACCATTGAAGTTCCTCCTTTCCTTTTCCTTCCTGCCTTAGGCTACCCTGAGCTTTATCTCCCTCCCCCCAAGCACTGCCTGGGCAACCCAATGTCCTAGCACTGAGTCACCATTCTGAGTGTGTGTCTGTATTTCCCACTGCTGGGTGTAGGGGTGTGAGAGGCTGAGGGTGACTGGGTGGCTCTGAGTTTCTGGAGGTATGATAGTATCTGTGTGGAAGGAAGACTGACTGTTCTGAACGTGTGATGGTATCCATATGTGAGACCATCGCTGTTCTGAGTGAGCACGTGTGAGAGTTTGTGTGTGACTGTGACTGTAGTACGTGTGTGCACGCACACCAGTATGTGCAAGGCTGTGGTGCAGGTGTCCATGTGGGAGGCCGTGATGGTGGACTCTGAGTGTTGGCGGCATCTGCATGGGGCCTTTGGGTGTGTCTTTAAAACTCCTGCTGTGTGTTTGTAGAGGTCGGGACTTTGGGGAGCTCTGCCGGGTGGTTGTAAGAGCCCTAGTGTGTGCTGAGACTCAGGGTGGAGTGAGCACTGAGTGTTGTGTGACTCCGAATTTCTGGTGTGTGTGTGAGCATGTGTGTGCACATACTCATGCCTGTGTTTACCCATCAGGAACAGATTGCTCTGGCTTCCCCACTGTGAGAGGGGAGGAAGGGGGAGGAAGGATGGCTTGCTTTTGCCCAGCAGACCAGAAGCTTCCTCAGAGTGTGTGCGGCGTACGTGCATGTTAGGGGAGTGGGGGGAACAGGACACTTACATGAAGACAGTTCAAATTTCTGTCCTCCCCTGCCCCTACTCCACATCAACTCTGTTCTGTCAGGGAGACCATCTTCAGTTCTTTTTGTCACAAACCAATGCTTCTCCGCCTCCCAGCCTCCCTATTGTGTGTGTGAGTGTGTGTGTGTACACAAGCTTAGAAGCATCAGCTTCTGTGTGTGTACTTGAGGGTGTGTCTGCACCACAGCAGTGATGGGGCCAAGGGTGGGGTGTAGTGGGAGATGCTGAGGCAGATAGGTCTTTGTCCCAGGCCCCAAATTTGGAAAACTGTTCTGTTCATTCTTCTGTCTCCATGGAAGGCCCTATAGCCTCTATCCTGCCCCTGCCTCATCTGCTATGAGCCCTTGAGCCCTCTCCCCCCATCAGCTAAGAGAAGTCTCATTCCAACCCATTGCCCTGCCCATCCCCCACCTTTCATGGAGTTCTTCCAGCTGTCTAACCTCCTGTTGCAGCATTTGGTCCCTACAAGAGGAGCAGCCCCTTCTCACCACAGAATTAACCTGAGTGGTGTGTGGGCCTTTTCTACTTAGATCCTTCTCATTCTTCTAGAAGCCAGAAGGGACTCTGGACTGGAGTTAGGGGATGGGGGATTTGGGACTTGTGCCTCAGGTTCTGTGAAGCTGTCCAGAGCCCATGTGCCCAGAGGAAGGATAGGAACTTCTCTGTCCTTTCCTGCTCCCCATTGGAGAGGCAGGGAGCTGGACCAGTTGACTTTGGAGGGAGAAAGCCCAGACCTTTTGCGCCTGGAGGGCTGCTTAAGCACAGACCTACATATACAAGCCCAAGCCCAGGTTACCAGGCTGCCCACCTCTAGAGTGGGGCTCCACATGTGGGCACGGGCTGGTGGGATGCAGATTCCCACCGCCTCAGGACAGCTCCAAGTTGCCATCCAGGCTTATCATAGAAGGACCCCAAGTCACCCCCCCCCCACAGCACATCCACACACACGTGCAGCAGGGCACGCACATGCTGATCTCAGGGTCCCCGTGGTGCAAGAGGCTGGGGGTGGGGGGTTTGAGTGCTCAGAATCTAGGCTGCTGCCAAAATCCATCGGAATCTTGTCTTCTCCCCTCCTCTCGTCCCCCCCCCCCCCCCCCCCCCCCCCCCCCCCCGCCGCCCCATCTCCCGGCTGGGCTGCCGAGGTCACTGCAGCAGGTGCGGATACACCCCCAACTCACTCACATCAGGCTGCCTCCTTTTCCACAACCTCAGCCAAAGGCTGGAGCTGGGGGACCAATCCCCCTGCCTCCCTCCTGCCCCACCCCAGTGGTGCTCAGCTTCTCCTGCCCCCTTCTATGTGGGGGAGAAGTGGGCCTGTGTTTGGGTGGGGTCCTTTTCTCTGAGCACTGGAGTTTGCCTCTGGAGTGTGTGGGATTGCGATAGCCCAGGAAGAGATAAGGCTTGAATCCTGAACCCAGGCACAGCTTCTGAGTCCTATCCCCTTGAGACAGGGGCACTGAGAGCTAAGAGCAGGGCCAGATCTGGATTCGGAAAGGAGAAAGAGCCAGAGACAAGAGACTCAGACAGGAGGGAGAGACGCCACAGGGAGTGGGAGCCTACCCCGTGGCCAGCCGCCTCAGCCCAGGAGCTGGCCCCTGACCCGGTCCCACCCCCTCCCTGGGTGGGGGGCCTGCAGGCCAGCTGCCAGGGGCCAGACCTCCCTCCTCAGCCTTCCCCCCACCCCCAGCCTCTGGACAGCTCAGGCCTCTGCCCCCGCCCCCACCGCCCACGCTGTCCAGGCTGCCTAGGCCTGGTGGGATCTGGGGGCCTCCTGGCCTCAGCCCCTCCTCCCCGTCCTGGAGCTTCCCTCCAGCCAGGACTGTCTCTCCCAGGCTCCCCCTGGGCCAGTGCTGTTCCTCCCTGCCCACCACGTCCTTGTCCCTGTTTCTGCCCCTGCTCTGTCTCTCATTTTCTCTCCATCTCCCAGTGTAAGTGTCTCTCTCACTCTGCTCTAATTCCTCTGCAAGTCTGGGGCCTCTAGGTTTCTCTGGCCTTTGAATGAGTTCATGCTGTGTCCTATCCTGAGTTCTTGCCTAGTTCCTAGGATGGACCCCCTAGGGCTGCTGTGGGGGGAGGGGAAAGGGATGAGATCCCAGGACAGAGTGCCTTTTCCTTCACACAGAGGGATTTGGAGGCTGGGGTTGCCAAGGGGGACTGGAAGCTGTGGAGATGTCACCTGGGCTCTGCCGAGGACCATCTGCCCTCCGTCAGATGAATGTTTCTGGCTTCACCCACCCCGGGCCACAGGGGAAGTCCAGGCCCGTGAATTTCATTGGATCTCAGTTTCTTGGAGGTGCCACATGGGCCCCCTCACTCATTCATTGTCCGAGCCAGACCGAGCCTATCTGACCACCAGCACACTCACGCCACCCTGCAGCTCCGAACACGCTGCTTCTGGCACATCAGCAGGTACATGGTCAGAGCTGGGCGGAGATCAGCGGTGCATAGAGCCTCCTGTTCGGGGCTGGTGTAAGCTAGCTGCCTGCTTCTGCACAGATGCGGAGGGGCTCTCCCAACTCACACTTCCCCTTCCTCAGGTTCTGCCTTCAGCTGGGGGAGGGGGGACTGAGGGTGGGGCACAGGGCAACTGTGACCTTTCTGGGGCTGGCGAGAGGGACTTGAGGGGGCCCTGGATCCTAAGCCAGACTCAGAACCTTGGTAGCTGGGGTTCCTGATCTGGAGCCTGTCACTTGTATCTGTCATTGTCACTGCTGGTGACTGTCAGCCTCCATGGTGCCAGTATTACCTTAGACTGTTACTGCATCCTATTAACATTCCCATGGTGCTGGAGACGTCACCGTCAGTGTTACTCTCTGTGCCTGTCAGTCTCATTGCGTTTTTGATTTCGAGGTTATTGTCACTGTGACTGTCAATGTCAACAGGTATCACTGCCCTGTTGGTGTCACTGTATGTGGCTGTCACTGCATTATTGTCAGTGTAGTGACTGTCAACACCCGCGTGTCATTGTGAGCTGGACAACTGTGTTGTTCATACTTGGTATTGCTGTCAATGTGCAGTGGTGTCTCTGTGTCACAGTGCAACAGTAACAGTAAGTTGGGGGCTCCGGATTTGTCTCTTGATGTGTCACCTGTGTGTGTATAACAATGACACTCGGGTTCCCTGTCAAGTAAAGTGCTGGGCTCCTTGTGCTGACAGGAGTTTGGGCTGCCGGGCACTTGGCTCCTTTCTTGCTACTGGGGCGCCCTCCGTTCCCTCCTCATTCTGGGCTGGGGCTGGAGGCCAGGCTAGCCTCCAGAGGGGTCCATAGGAGCCTGGGCCAGTTTGTGTGGCCCTTATCTGGGGCTTTGTGGGATTTATCCTCCAGATGCATCCCAGAGCCGTGGGGTGTGGATTCGGAAAATTCCTGGGGAAGATGTCCTTTGCCCTGGGATAGGCAGCTCGGATGCCTCTGGCCGCAGCTTCCCTACCTGGGAATGGGCCCAGCTGGGACTCTGAGGGGAAGGGGAAGTGAAATTGGCCTGGGGCTTTCTGGATTTGTGGAACAGACAGGGTGGGGTTTTAATGTTCCCTTATCTCTTGAGGACTGGGCTCCTGCATCCCCAAAGGGAAGTCCTGGGGTCCCCAGGAAGGCCCTGCACTCCTGGTCACGCATTGGCCGGACTGCTGCCCTGACACCTCCCCTCACACTGGGGGAGCTGGGTGGGCTCAGCGAGGTGCCCTGGGGTTGGCACAGAGGCCCTGCTAGTGTCTCTGTCATTCATTCCCTCGAGGTCTGTCTCTCCCGCCCTTGAGTCTCTGCTCATCTCCTGTGCTCCCCATCTCTTCCTGCGTCTCGTCTTCCATTTCTCCCTATTTTGGTCCCTTCTTATCTCTCTCAGTTTCCACTCTTGGCTTTCCTTCTCTCCCTGTTTCAGTGTTCCCCCTTCCCTGGGTCTCTCCCTTTTCTGGGTGCCCCCAACCATGCAGTGTCTGTCTTGATACCCCATCCCCCACTCTCTGCAGTGCTCTCTCTCTCAGCAGCGCCCGTCTCCCGTGGCTGCAGCCCCGTTGGCCCAGGGCCCGGCCCTTACAGTAACTCATCGGGCTGATGGAGGCGACTTTGATGAAGAAGCCATCCCCCACTGCGGGGGCCCAAATGTGTGCGTGTTTGCTCGAATGCATGAACACCCATGTCAGGCTGTCTCCTCGCCCCTGCCCTCCCCCGCCAAACTCGGACCAGGAAGGAGCTGGGAGCAGAGGGCCGCCCCCTGCCCCGCCCTATCCCTCTTCTCCCATTCTGTGATCTAATCTCCATCCACTCCGCCTGCCCAGCTGCCTCCCCGTGCCAAGGTTCCTGCTCCCATGTGGTGGGCAGTGGGTGGCACTGCGGTGGAGTATCTTCCTGGCCGTGAGGAGAAAGACAGGCAGATGGCCGAGATGGTGGGGGAGGGTCTGAGGGCCACCTGCAAGGGTGGAGGTGGGAAACCAGCTCTTGTTTCTCTCTCTCTAGCACCAGCTCTAAATCCAAACAGTCCTGAGTTCATTTCCTGGCCCCACTACTTGCTGACTGTGACTTTTGTCACTGTCTTAACCTTCTGGACCTGAGGAGTAGATGAAAATGAGGGAGTGGCTGAGGGTCAGGAGCCAGGCCAAGTGGTAGCTAAGGCTCCAGGGACCACTGCCATGACGGGGAGAGCCAAGGCCACGTGGGGCCAAGAAAGATGAGCTGTGCCAGGGAGGGGCAGTCAGAGCACCTGCAGCTGTGGCTGGAGGAAAACCAGGGCGGAAGGGGCACTTGCCTGGTGAGGGGCGAGTGTAGCCACAGACTGGAGGGGCCTGCCCCCATTAAGGAGCCTCAGAAGTGGGAGTCCCTCCAACGCCCCCCACCCGCTGGTACAAGCTGCCACCCACATTTGTCTGCTCCTGCTCTAGCTGTCTGCAGTGTCTCTGGCTGTTTCTCTGGCAGTATTTCTGACAGTGGCTCTGGCTGTGTCTGGCAGTGTGTCTGACTGTGTGTCTGAGTGTCTCTGGCAGTGATTTTAGTGGTATGGATACTTCCTGACTGAGCATCTGGCTCTGTCTCTGCTTCTCTCTCTAGCTGTTTTTCTGGGTGTATTCCTGTTTGTGTCGTCAGTTTCTCTGGGGTTTCTCTGCTTGTGTGTCAGGCAGTTTCTCTGGCATGGTTTCTAACAGCGTCTCAGGCTCTCTGGCTGTGTCGCTGATGGTTTCTCTGCCTGTGCTTCTTGCTCTTTCTCTGGTGCTGTGTCGGCTTATGTCTGGTTGAGTCTTTTATACTGTTTCCGGTGGGTCCTCTGGTTGTGCATCAGCTGTTCTCTGGCTTTGCCTGATTGTACCTCATAGTCTCCCAGCATAACTCCAACTGTGTGGAGCTGTTTCTTTGGGGTGTTTAGCTGTTTCGGGCAGTGTCTCTGCTGTGTGCCTGGCCACACCTTTGACAGTGTCTGGTTGGGAGTCTGGCAGTGTTCTCTGGGTCTCTACTTCTGTCTGGTTGAAGTCCCCTTTCCTCAGACTGGGTTGGGAGAGTCATATTTGGAGCCTTTTCTGAAGGTAACAGTTATTTCCCTGCTCTCAGGTGTAAGCGTGTGCTGGCATGGGGTTGGAGGGGGACAGCGGGACTCATTCCAGGTCCATAAGTAGGGGGGCAGTTGGATCCAGCCTGGGTTTTGGAAACACGTCCTGGGTGTGCTTTATGTGCCCACATGGGCGTGTGTGGACACAGCTGCTGGGCTCTGGGTCACAGACTCCTGGGCATGTGGCTAGGGTGAGGGTGGGATGGGATCCCTGACAAGAACCTGTATGGGAAAACCCCTCATTCTTCTCTCCATCATTGGTGCACACTGAAGCAAAAGGCACATCTGACCTCGGTCACCATGGACCCCTGCGCTGGTACCCTGCTGCTCTGCACTCCCCAGAGCCCACTGGCAAGGCTCACTGAGGGGCAGATCTGGGGAGCCCCTGAGCATCCAGGTTTGGGGCTCTCTCCCCAGGGGCACAGCAAGGGACCTTCCATTCAAAGCAATTTGGAGAAGTATAGACCTACAACTAAGTTAAAACATTACCCCTTCATTCTGTGATGTTTATAGCTAGTGAGCCAACCTCACCAGTAAAGTTTTGTGTGGTTTTTTTTTTTTTTAGAAGAACAGCCCTAACATTACCCATGTTCTGTAACTCATCCGTGGTTGACTACTTCCTGCAGCCCGCAGCCTTATCGAGCACTATAGGTTGCCTCCTACCATCTTAGCAAACCTTTGCCTACAGATGCCAATAATGTTGTTTTCTATGGCTTGAAAGAGGATCCTCAGCCCCATTAAGAATGGCATGTGGGGCCAAGGTACCCTGGCCCTAGGGCTGGGATTTCCCAGTCTCGCCTGAGAAGGGGGTGCTCCTTAGGAGGTTCCTGCCTGGGCTGATGCTGCCCCTTCACCCCCCTGCACTCTCCCTGTTTCTCCCAACAGATGGCTGTTCCTGTCCCATGGGCCTGCTGTGCTGTGCTTGCTGCCGCTACTGCCATTGTCTACGGCCAGAGACACAGTCCGCAGGGTGAGTGCTGGGGGGCGGGGGTGGCCGTCCCTGCCAACCCCTCCCGGAGATGAGCATGGACCTTGCTTGGTATAGCTGTATCCACTCACCGGAGAGCCACACACTGGCATGTACCAGCATCACCACCATGAACACCCAGGAGGACGTGAGTCACAGGGCACTGATGTGTCCCAGGCTGACCCAGTGATGTTGTCTCATAGGCATTGTCCTCTAGTCCCTCCTGGGTGGTCTCATGCTGATGGCATCTCTGTCTTGGGGTGGTCTGTCCCTCTTCCCACTAGGATGGATAAAGGGTAGAGACAGGTAGGGTAGGAGTTAGGGGTGGCTAGGGCTAGGGCCCCTGTAACGGCCTCTGATGAAATGGGGTCCCCTAGGGTTTTGGAGTGTGCAGTGGGAGGCACAGAGAGAGACAGTGGACAAGAATGCTTCCCCCTATTCTGGAGGAAATACGGGGGCAGAGATGGTAGCCTGAGAACAAGACGGGAGCAGGCAGGGTGACAAGCGGGAGAGGGCTGGCACACTAAGAAAGGGCACTGGTCATCCAGTCAGCTGGAACAGAATGGCTGGAAGATGCAGGGACTGCTCCGGCGGTGCCATTGGCAGCCGCCTGCCCTCCCCCACCAGTGTCCAGCAAGGGCTCCCCACAGCCCTCAGCGCACGGAGTTGCATCCCTGCTGGGAAATAGGTACCCTCTTAACTTGACCACCAGTCCTTCACTGCATTTGAGGCAGCACGTCTTACAACCACATCAGTACGAGGGCCGACCTCCAAACTCCTCCAGCGAGGCTCCAAGAGTAGGGAGCTCCCCTTTTGGATGTGTTCTGCCCCACCTGCCCCCACCTCAGCTGGCTGGGGTAGAACCAGAGAAGGTGGGGGCATCTCTGAGGCTCAGACATAAAGCAGACCCCTGATGGTGTGTGTGGACACTGAGGCACAGTTGCTGGGCTCTGGGTCACAGACTCAGCTCTCACCCTCAAGGCTGTGGGTTCAAGGACGACAGTGGGTCAAAGCTCCTGTGGCCTCTTCTTATGAGTCCAGCACCGAGACCCAGAGAGCCTGGCCTGTCCACATGGCTGCTCCCCAGTGGGCAGGGAACAAAGGGACCAGTACGAGGCCAGCCCTTCGACCTCCCGCCTCGGTCAGCCTGCCTTGGGCTCCTGTGCCAGCCTGACTTACCTAGGCCTGCAGCAGTCTCTACTGTTAGCCTGGCCCCGGCCCTGTGTGTAAAGCAGAGCCCCATGGGACCAAGGCCACATCTCTGCAAGTGTGTGAGACTCTTCTTGTGCATTAGGCTGTGTTCTTGTGTGGGTGAGACCAGGTCCCCATTTGAGTGTGCTTCTGTGGTTGCATCCTTACGGGCTGTGCCCCAGTGTGACATTGGTCTGTCTCTGCGTGTGACCGTGCCCTTTGTGGGACTGTGTCCTTGCGGTTGAGACTATACCCCACACATCATAGTTTCTCTCTGTTTCTGCCTGTGTGTTTGCATCCCTGTTGAACTGTCTCCTCGTGTATGAGACTGTGTCCCCATATGTAACTGTGTTCTGGGTGACAGTGCCCTTCCTATGCACACATGTGATCTTGTATCAGGTGTTACCATCCCTCAGGTGGGACAGTGTCCCTAGCATCCCTGTGTGTCTGTGACCTTGTGGACGGTTGTCCTGTGTGTGCTTGTTCTTTGCGGTGATTGTCCTTGTCCTATGTGTGTGGCGATGTGAAGCTGCTGAGGACGCCCGGGGGACTGTTTCCAGCATGTGGTCCCCATGTGAGCCTGTGTGTGCAGGTGTGAGGGAGCCGTCAGCTCTGTCCCTCTGTGCTCTCTGTGTCCATGACCTCATCCTGTCTCTGTCTCTCATCCTGGCTTCTAACAACTTTTTCACAGCTGATTCCTTTGGAGCATTTGTCACCGCATCAGGGCCAAGAACCCTGTCCTCCCCCTGCTGCTTGATTTAATTTCTGAAATGGACAGCACATCAGTAGGGGCACCCATGGGGTGGGAGGAGAGCTGTACAGAAACAAAGGATTAGGTCGCTGCCATCTTTGGAGCTGTTGCATGGCTGTGTGTATTGCCATTGTTGTGTTGCTGTAACAGTGTGACGCTGTGTGATTGTCACGTCACGTTGCCCCCTCTGCCTCTGCCTTGTGGCCTGTAGTTGTCTTCTGTCATTGTGTTGTCATTTTTTCATCCCTGCCCTGCCCTCACATTGTTGGTTTGTCATTGTCATGGGGCTGTGCTTCCATGTCCTCTGTGAGGTGGACAGTGGGGAAGCGTTATTGGATTGCCATTGTATTTGTTGTGCTGTTGGGTCACTGTTTCCTCGCCATGTGCTCGGACCTGACCCCAGGATGAAAGGACCATCCTGGGTCCGCGCTAGCTCTGAGCTGCTGTTGGTCAGCATTGACGCGTTGCTGCTGGGACCATGATGGCCACACCCCCTCCCCAACGGTCAGTTTTCAGCCTCCTCCTCAGGCAGCTGGACGCAGAGTCTCTGCTGGGGGGTGGGGTGCAGAGAGAGGGGCTTGGCATGTTTCCTGGAAGCTCCAGGTTTTTGGAAAGGAGGCTGGAAGGGGGCTCAGTGGCTAGGGCTGGTGGATTGGGGGGGCTCTATGGCTTGAGCCGTGGACACTGGGCCTCTGGTCAGGGGGAGGCCCCCATTCAGTCTCTGGTCCAGCCTCACAGCTGTGGCCTCCAAGGCCCCCAGCCACCGCCCTTCCGCCCCGTTCATCCTCTCTTCGGCTGGTCCCAGGCCCCACAGACGAATGGTCAGGGCTGGCTGGGTTTCCTGCTTTCCTCTCCTCTGACAGGGACAGAGAGGCTCAGAGAGGGGCAAGACAGAGACAAGCAGTGGGGGAGAGACCTGCAGACATGGAGAGACCCCAGCGCAGGGAGACCGACAGAGGCAACAAACAGGGACAGATGTTCCAGCACAGAGAAAAGCAGTGCTGGGGAGGGGGCTGCGATGGAGGCGGGCGGGTGACTGGTGACATGGGTGGGGGGGGATCCCTACCCCCTGCTGTCCTGATGGTGTTAACAAGTCTAATTAAGGGGCCACTGGCCCAACTTAATTGGCTCGTTAACAGGAACTGCCTCTGAAAATTCCCCAACTCAGTGGGGTAGCTCTCTGAGGGGAGACTTGAGCGAGTGTTAACGAGGGATCCCCCCCAACTAACCCCCCTCCCTCTCATTCTTCCCCTCCCATCCTCACTCCACAGATCTGGCTGGGACCAGGGAAGCATCTGTCCTTCCAGCTTGGGGGGCAGGATGCGGAGATTAGATTTGCATCTCCCAGCTCTCATGCCTGTTTCTCTACTGGTGTCTGTAGATAGGTGTCTGGGACTTTCTCTGTCCCACATGCCTCCCCCACCTAACGCAGCCTCTCGACAGGTGCTCCCTCCCGCCCTTCCACTCCAGTCTCCTGGGCTCCGTCCATCACGCCTGGGTTGCCGAGGCCAAGGCTGGGGTTTGCTTTTGGCTCTGACAGGCCCCTCCTGGGGGCAGGAGAGGAGAGAGCTCTCTCAGCCCCAGCACTCCCCCACCCCCCGGCCAACGCAGTTCCTGCCTCTCCAAGTTGACAGCTGCCAGGAGTTCCCTAGGGCTCCAGTCTTCCACTGGGCCCTTTCTCCCTTCTCCTGCTGCTGCCCAAGCTCTGGATGGCTGGTGGGGGTTGGGGGGGGTGCTTGTCAGGGGGGCCAGAGTGGGAGAGAGGGAGAGAAAGGCAGGACAGAAAGAGATAAGGATGAGGAAGAGAAACAGATGGGAAAAGACAGAGAGAGAGGAGTCCAGGAATGGGGCCCCTCAGCTCCAGCTTGCCTGGGTAGCAGATGTCAGTGACTGAGGCTGGGCCTGTTGGTGGTAAGAGGTGAGGGTCATGGGGGTCAGGGAAACTTTTTAAAGGACCTTGGGACTGGAGGTGAACTGGGTTTTCCCTGAGTTCTAAAATACCTCCCAGCACTCTAGCTCTGGCCAGGTAGCTCTGTTGGTTAGAGTGACATCATAATACACAAGGTTGTGGGTTCAATTCCCAGTCAGAGCACGCATGAGAAACAATGAATGCATAAATAAAGTGGAACAACAAAATGGATGCTTGAAAAAAAATACCTCCTAGTACTCTACACAATCAATCAATCAATCAATCTTTCTCCTCCCCTCCTTCCCTCTCTCTTTCTCTTTCACGCATACACACAAGATAGCCCATTCACACACAGTTTTGGAGACACATACCTAAACACTTGCACAGCCACAGAGACATTTTGCACACTCATCTCCCCAAGACACTCACACCGTCAGACACCGAGCCTCTTGGCTGGGACTCCCCACTCGTGCACATTCACCTGTGGTTGCTGGACATGGCCGTGACCTGTGACTTTTGCTCTGTGCCCTCCCTGCCCCCACAGAGGCGCCCCACGTGCAGTATGAGCGCCTGGGCTCAGACGTGACTCTGCCATGTGGGACAGCCAACTGGGATGCAGCTGTGACGTGGCGGGTGAACGGGACAGACCTGGCCCCTGACCTGCTCAACGGCTCTCAGCTCGTGCTGCGTGGCCTGGAACTGGGCCATAGCGGCATCTACGCCTGCTTCCACCGTGACTCCTGGCACCCGCGCCACCAAGTCCTCCTACATGTGGGCTGTAAGTGCTGCTCCCAGCCCCTCCTTTGGTCTCCTACTTCACTCAGAGAGGTTGTCAGTGAGGCCCAGACCCTTGGCCCAGACCAGGTCCTCTCCTGTCGGTGGAGGGAGGAGGGCTGCAGTACTGGACCCTTGCCCTCTGATTCCATCCCAGTCTGCTCTTCTGACCTCTGAGCCAAGCCTGGCCCACCGAGTCTGGGGCCCTGGGTATTCTGCACATGTATCTCTCCCCCAGCCCCTATGGTCTTTGAGATCCTGAAATCCTGTTCCTAGGACAAGATGGGTAGAGGAGGGCTGGCAGGTCATGGCCCATCTGGAGCCTGGTGGGAGTAACTCTAGGGTGACAGCTTGGGGTGGGAGCAGCCATAGTCTGCTGTGTGCTCTCACAGGGATGGGCCATGAGGGCCTCATGGAGCAAAATGGGATCTGTGGTTATGTAGGTGTGGGTGTGGGCACTCAGGAAGGCTCAGGGGAGAAGGAAGGCTTCCTCGAGTGAGAGGCATGTGGAGACTTAGAAGGTTTGGAACGTACAGTGTCAAAGTTATTTCTGGCAGAGAGCTGACTGTAACTATGGGTGTCAGAGGCTGGGAGGGCATGAAATGGGGGAAGGTGGGGACAGGGAGATCAGGATCCTAGAAGCTGGGAATTGACAAGATCATGTCACGTTCCTAAAAGATTCCTTTCATTGTAGCGAAGAGAGCAGATTGGATAGGGTGAAGCCAGGCAGGAAGGCGGCTGTCGTTGGGAGGCAGTAGAGAGGATGAGGACCTGGAACCAGGGCACAAGTTGGGGGGGGTGGTGGGAGGGGACAGTTGGAGCTCCAGGAGTTGGTGATGGACCTCTAGGAGTCAGGGAGAACAAGGGAGTAGAGAACAAGAGATTCAGCTGGCCGTACCAATCAGTGCAACAGAGACACAGTAGGAGGGTCCTTTGGAGGAGAAGACAGAATGTTCCATTTGGACAGTGTCTTTGGGGTTTTTCTAGAATCGGGTCCCAAAATGAGAATTCATATGGAAGTAGTTTGTTTGGCAGGTGACAGAAACACCATAGGGGAATGGAGAAATGATAGAAAAAGGAAGTTAAGTTAGTCAGTAAACAATTACCAGCTATTAAGTCTGAGCTATTGGAGCCTAACCCACGGGGGCACTCGTGGGGGGAGGGGCAGGCACAGCATGCACCTCGGAGGTCTCCCACCAGAGGGGGAGGGAGCTTGGGTGCTTATACACCAGCGGCGGGATTCTCCAGGGGTGGGGGCAGGGTGTTGTAATTCTCCAGCACTTTTGGCCTGATGCCGCCTCCGCAGGCAGTGCAGCTTTGGTGGCCAAAGAAAGCTCTTAGGGAAATAACTGCAGAAGCAGCAGCGGGTACGGGCAAGGAATCTGTGGCACCACCCATATCTGCCACAGACACGTGTGTTGGGGTCCTCGGGCAACAACGGGGAGTTGGTGGCTGGTAGTCAGTGAGTCTGAGGCTTTGGGGTTCAGGGGAGAGTTCTGTGCTAGAGATGGGAATCCGGGGACTTGGCAGCATCAGAGCCATGGGACAGGGGGCAGTGGCGGGGCAGGCTGGCCAAGGGAGAGATTGTGGGGTAAAGAGAGAAGATGACCCAGAATGAGCCCGGAAAACCATCACTGTTTAGGGGTTGATGGAGAGAAAAGAAGCAGCCAACAGGAAGGTAGAAGGAAGGCCAGGTGAGTGGGATTTAGAAGAGGGGTTTGGGGAAGTCGGAAGCATGAGGGGATCAGTGTTGCTGAGGGTCAGCTTCCGGATTCCAGCCAGAGGTTCCCACTGACAGAGAGAGTCCTCAGAAGATAGTTTTATTTATTTTCTCCTTGAGCCTAAAGAGTCAAGCTTCTCTGGCCTCGCTCCAGTTGGGTGATGCACTCCCACAGTCTAAAGATGGTTTCTTTACTCTCCCTGGGAGCTACCAAGGGAAGCAGATACTGGAGGGGCCTGGGAGTGGGCCCTTGCCCCACTGTCAGGACAGTTGTGGGAAATGTTAGGTTGAAGGTTTGCTCAGGGTCCTCCACAAAAGCATCGACCCACCAGCAGGGCTAGAGGAAGGGTGGGAATGTGTTTTGGTGGCGATGTTCCTTTCCCCACAGAAAAGCCTTTGACACATTTAAACTGCAGAGATAGCATTCCCAGCCAAACTGCTTAGCTGCAAGTCAGGGGTGGCGTGACCCCTGTTGGCCAGGTCTAGAAATGCAGGGCCAGCCTAAAGTCCTCGACATACCAAGCAGAGGACTTAGCCTTTCCCAGGGAGCCCTTACTGGGGGTGGGGGTTGGGGGGCATATATCGAGAGCCATGGGAGAAGGATGAGGCTGACTTGGCGCTGTTGCTTGCACTCCCGACTTCTCAGTTTGATTCCCAGAAGTCTTCAGGATGGACAAGGATGGTAGTAATGACTGGGCCTTGGTGACCCTGGGCCCCCATTCCTGATGACTTGATCTTCTGTAAGGGGAATTGGGTCTAGAAGGAATGGCTATAGCCCGTACCCACAGGACATGCCCACAGCGGCCCTGTAGTGACCAGAACCCAGACCTTTATATATGGTGCTGACCACTCCCCAGGCCCTGCCTGTCAGAGGAGAGCTGGCCATGAATTGGCTGCAGCATTATCTCTGTTTCTGTCTAAAGAGCTGGTCAAAGGAATGGGGGACATTAATCATGATTGTCCCAGTCACTTTATATTAGTAACAAGAGACTAGGTTGGCAACACTCAATATCAAATTATCCTTCTTGCCAGCACTCAGAGAACAGGACATAGTTACCCCTGATTTGTGAGTTGTTCAAACCAAAAATTATTTAGTGTTTATCCTAGACATACATGATTTTTATGTCTCTTATTTCCACAGGATCCAGATCATAAAAATACTCTGTTGAAAGTCCTCTGAATCAGACTAGTCTGCAAATTGCTTTCTCGTGATCCACCTTCCTGCCCTCGGGGGGTACTCGAAAACAGCTCTGAGGGTCCCCTGCCCAGGATGATGAATGGACCCCCACATTAGATAATAGGATCACAGGGTTCCCTTTAATAGTCTTGTTTACTGGACACAGCTGATGCAGTATCATTCTGATTTTAAGCTAAAACAAATCAGGTTAATCAACTAAATTTAAATTGGACAGTTCCTTGTCTAGTGTTTTAAAATTTGTATTTGATTGGCCAGGATGGGAACTTGGGACCCCCTGGTTCAGCATCGATTTGCCCTCAGCCTTGTCTGGCTGGGAAGAAGAGACCAGCCAGTGGGAGGCGGTGGGGGGCATCTGGGAGTCCAGAGGCTGGGGTATGTCAAGGGATTCCACAAGAGGAGACTGGGACAGGCCATGGCCCTTGAGTGCCAGGCAGCAGTAGGCGTGTGAGCAGTGCCTGGGTAGGGCTGGAGCTGGAAGGGTCCCGCCCCGCCCTGCCTGATCTGGCCTGGCCAGGGGTGTGGACAGCCTGCCCCTCCTTCTTTCTGGGCTGCCGGCAGGCCTCGTGCATGCCGGGGGCTCGGCCCAGGCGGGCTGGCGAGATGAGAGGAAAAACATGCGGTTTGGTGGGCTGGACATGGAAAAACAAGCCAATTAGGAGGAAAACAAACAAACCCTGGGCCAGCAAGGGCACATGCACACACGGCCCCTCATGGGACCCAGGGACACCCTGCCACTGGCTGACAGCACCATCCAGATTTCTCAGGAGTCCCCACCAGAGGCAATTCAGGATGCATGGGCATTCAGCAACATACCCGTGTGCCTGGAGTATGATATGATATGTGTGTGCATGTGAGCTTTTTCTCACATGCTCTCACAAAGTGTTCAGTTCATACGTGTGAGCACACTTGGAAATCTGGGCACCTTCCCAGACCCAGTTTGAAAAGTACATTGAGGCTTAAACTCCACCCTGTATACAGTGTTTCCAGTGCGTGGTCTTGCTGTCACTGTGTCCTAGACACAGTGGCACTTTTACGCACACTCCCACAGAGCGCCTTGGCCACACAGCCTTACACGTATAGACAGTCTCAAACGTGGAAGCCTCTCCCCAAGTCACATGCAGCCAGTCGCACAGCTACACAGCCGCCCAGAGTCTCAGGCACACTCACGGAGCCTCTCGGAGTTAACACACACAGCCTCACAGTCATGCTGCCTGAAAAGCTGCTGCAGCACACTCGCAGCACACTCAGCACTGTCCCACAGCCTCACACTTGGTCTCTCACTGCACCCCCACCTCCGCCCACCCAGCCCCTCAGCTGGGCTCCAGCTGCAGCAAGTCACTCCTTTTCTTCCTTTTCTTTGTTTTTCTTTCCTCCTTTTCCCTCTGAGAAACCTGGTCCCTGTCAGGAAACCCAAGCCCTTTCCTACTCAGGGCCCAGGGCCAGGCAGGAGTAGCCAGATGACAGACAAAGCCCTGCCTGGCCCCCCAGCCCTCCATGACCTGCCCAGTTAGGGAGATTGGTTTGAGGGGGAGGCTGGTTTGTGGGGGGAGGACAGTAAGAGGAATGAAGAGGCTGGTCAGTGGGGTGGCTGGCCGGGGGAGGGGGCCTGTGAGTCCACTGCTATGGCCTGCTCTGCCCTCCCAGGAGTCCCAGGCAGCAGGGAGCTGACTCTGCAGGCTTCAATCCCCCACCCCCACCCCCCAGCGCCCTTCTCCTTTGAAGCTGAGTGTAAGGGGGGGTGGTGGCAGAAGGGAGGAGTGGAAGCTTTTCGGCCGACCTCGGAATGTCCTTTCCTCCTGGGGTGGCTGCCAACTCTGGCCTGGCCCACAGGCCCCCACAAGGCACTTCCTGTGTCCTTGGCCGCCCCCCACCCCACCCCCACGCCTCTGTGCCCCTGAGTAGATAGAGAAGGGATATGAGAGGCACACAGTATGAACATGGAGCAGACACAGGATGGACACAGGGCCAGGAAGGCTTCCCAGGGGAGGCAGAGAGCAGTGGGCAGAATACAGGTTGCCCCTTGTGGGGGCTCAGCCGGGCTCTGGCTCTCCCTGCAGGCCTGGGGCATGCAGCTGCCTCTGCCCACAGCCCTGCCCACTCCACGTCTATGCCCAAGCTCCTCCAATGCTTCTCTGAGCCCCTCATCTCTTCTGCTGCAGAGCCATATGGGGGCCTGGGGTTCAGCCCAAATGCATGCATACTTCACACGTACTGGACTGTACACACAATCACACAGAGCCACTCACAGTCACGTGCACGCTGTAGACGAAAGCACACAGTTCTCCATGTGTCACCATGGCCACTCAGCAAGTACAGACATGCACTCCCCTTCACTGTCCCTGGCTTATTGAACTGCCCCCCCCTCCTATTTCCTGTCCACCTGTCAGGCAGGGGGTGGGGAGGGAGGGGGGCACAGGAGGGAGGTGTCAGTGTCCCTGGAGCCACCACGGACATTCCTTGCCTGGGTCAGATCACAGAAGCTGCCTCCTTCCAGGAACCTGAGCCGGCTGTCCTCACGCCTTACCCGGTGCCTAAGGGTGGGAACAGCTGGACTAAGTGTTCATGGCAGCCAGAGCGTGGTCAGACAGCAGAAAACACTCCCCTGGAGTGTTTATGTGGTCATGTAGGTGACATCCCCATTCTTGGGTGTAGTCCCAGCTTTGACTTGCTATGTGACCCCAGGCAGGTACCTGTCCCTCTCTGGGTGTCCCCACTTTGGAATGAAGACAGCTGCTGGCCATGTCAAGGGCTTCTTACAGTGTCTGTGACGGAGTGGAGAAGCTGGGCTGGGGCAGGGGCGAGGTACATGCCAAGGGAACAGTGGCTTCCTCTCATGAGCCATGCACATGTACCTACATCCCACCATGGGTCACTTGTTCATGCCATGCACAGGCACACATGTAACATACATGCCCACACATGCAGAAACGTACAGATACAAACATGAACTGCCGCCCAGTGCTGTTGTTCCTGTGGAACCACCAGGCCTGTCCTCGTGTTTCTCACTCTCTGCAGAGGGGAAACCTGGGGTGTCTCTTCCCCAGGGAATGCACCCTGGTCATCCCAGCGACCAGACTCCCCTCGGCCTCTATTGCACGCTTTGTGAATGGACACGATGTGGCAGCAGATGTGGGGCTGGGCTGGTTCCCCCAGACATCACCTCCATCCTGTGATTGATGAGCTGAGGCCCGCAGCCCCCTGCTCCCCACAGTTCCCGCCTCCATTGAGCAGGTGGGGGGGGCTCCCTCTCCTTACAGCCCTTGTTTTTCTTTAATTAAACATCTGGCTCTCTGTGGCCTGGGAAGCCTCAGACCCTCGCTGACAGTCCCCCCCCCCAACCTCTGGCATTGCTGATGGGTTGGAGGGGGAGAGCTGGGGTTCTGGGGCCCACCTGTCCCCATACTAGTGCAGGGGACTGGGGGCTCCAAGAATGCCCTGACTATGCTGTTTTCTCCCTGCAGTGCCACCACGGGAGCCCGTGCTCAGCTGCCGCTCCAACACGTACCCCAAGGGCTTCTACTGCAGCTGGCATCTGCCCGCCCCTACCTACATCCCCAACACCTTCAATGTGACTGCACTGTGAGTAGACCCACCTGCGACCTGTTCCAATCCTGACCCCTGACCTCTCTCCTGCCCCCCCCGCCCCCACCCCATCCCATGCTCACAGTCTAGACCCTAGCCCAGCCTTTGGCTTGGCCTTCCCCCAACCTCTGCCTGGCCTGACCCTTGGTGTTGGTAACAGTGCCTTGGGCCTCACCCTCACCCCTCCCCAGGCATGGCTCCAGAGCTATGGTCTGTGAGAAGGACCCAGCCCTCAAGAACCGCTGCCACATCCGCTACATACACCTGTTCTCCACCACCAAGTACAAGATCTCGATAAGTGTCAGCAATGCTCTGGGCCACAACACCACAGCTATCACCTTCGATGAGTTCACCATTGGTACGTGGGAAGGGGGTCCCTGCTGCTTACTTCAGTGGGAGTGTGTAAGTGGGTATGTGCCAGAGGTGTTTATGAGTAATGGTGGGATGTTTACATGTGTGCACAGGTATGTGTGGTATGTATGCACATGTATGCATACATGCATGGCATGTATATACCTGTGAACATTTGAGTGAATGTCTACCTGCAGAGGCCAAGAGACCTCTCCAGCAGCTCTTCCCACCCTCTCTCTGGCTCCCACAGCATATAGGAGGGGGAGGGGGGCAGGCTGGGCCAGACCCTTGTGCAGCTGCAGCCTCCACCCCCCGACACTAATAGCTTCCTTACGGCCTGTGATGAATGAGGTGTCAGAACAGGAGACAGGACTGGGACAGATACTGCACTCCCCCAATCCCCATCCTAGCCAGACCCTCTGCCTGCCCCTGCTCTGTCCCAGCCAGACCCACGCTTGCCTGCCCCATCCTATGGCTGGGTCCCCAGGCACACTCTTTCTGCATACGCTGGGCCCTTATATGCTCCTGTCACATCTCAGCCTACCTTTAACCCAGGTGTCTGTAACACCTGTGGACTATCTTTTAACCTTGACCCACAGAGCAGCTTCAAACCCAGACTCTTCTAGGGAGCCCACGTCTCAGTTTGGAAATGGAAATGTTGAAGTGAAAAGCCAGCCTGGGGGGAGTGTATGGTGCTGGTGCGTGAGGGGACGATCCAGGTGATGATGGGGTGAAGGCAGAGGCATCACCTAGGCTTGTGATGGGGATACTGCTCATCACAGGGGTGGGGTTGTGATGGTGGAGTGAAATTTGGGATGTTGATCTCATGAGCTAGTGACAGTGACCATAATGGCAGTCACTGGTGATGACAGGAATGTGAGAGGTGAAAGTAATGAGATGGTTGTTAATGGTCGTTACTAGACTCGACAGCAGACAAGAGGGTGGCAACCATGATGATGATGACAGTTGTTGGTGAGGTAAGATGGCAGACGTGGTGACAAAGTGCTCTTCCCAGAGGTCAGTATGGTAATGAAGCTGTATCTCCTAAACAGTGAAGCCTGATCCTCCAGAAAACGTGGTAGCCCAGCCAGTGGCCAGCAACCCTCGCCGGCTAGAGGTGACGTGGGATACCCCGTCCACCTGGCCCGACCCAGAGTCCTTTCCTCTCAAGTTCTTTCTGCGCTACCGACCCCTCATCCTGGACCAATGGCAGCACGTGAGTGCCCGACCTGCCCCACCCCATCCCCCCCAATGCCCGCAGCCCCGCCTCAGGGCAGGGGAGAAACCTGTGTCCCCACTGGTAGCTGCTCTAGTGTGAAGCCTGCCGGCATCAGAGGGGCTTTCGGAGGGGAGAAAGCACCAGGCAGGCCTGGGAGGGTGGAGCTGAGGGAGGTGTCCTGATCTAAGCCCCTTAGGAGTTCACAGTCACTCCCATTGGATGGGAACACATCTGTCTTTGTGGCTCCCCAGGGTCTGGAGAGAAATGCTGGAAGGGAAATGGCAGGCAGGGCAGCCTCACTTCTGTTTTCTTACTTCTGGCTCTCAGCCCAATCAGGCATCTCCCTCTTACACTTGGGCCCAGCCTGTATGCCTGTGCTAGACCCAAGGGCCAGAACGGCCCCTGTCCTTAAGGACTCACCGATGGGCTCGAGGGGTCAGAATTAGGCAGTGGAGTCAAGTGTGGTTCAGGGTGCAAGTGCAGGGCTCCAAAGTCAGTTCTAGCTTAAGGGTCAGCCTAAAGTTACAGGTCAGAAGGTGGCCCAGGCTGGAAACTAAGCAGTGGACAGGGGGCGGTGAGGGGGTCAAGCTGTGGTCTGGGATGTTAATCAAGCTATGATAGAGCTCTGGGGAGCAGACAGGGGTTGGGGGGCAAACTTGAGGTTCTCTGTCCTTGAGAACCCTGGGTCCATAGGGTTGTGAGTGCTCCATGTGGCCCGTGATGTCTGGGCCAAGATCAGGGCTGAGAGGGTGCTTCAAGGGGCAACCCAGGGTGGCACCAGGGGGTCAGCCTTTCCTCTGACATCTACCAGGCTCCAGCTCCATCTCTTCATACCCCCCCAATCCCAGCTAGCTTCTAAAGTGCATAATTCGATTCTAGGGTGCCTGTCCCCCACAAAGGCTGCTCACACGCTCACATGTTCCCTGACAGAGTCCGGAGTCCCTCCCACCTGGCCAGCTGCCGGCGCCTAATGCATTGCTAATAACCAGGGTCTAGTTTCACAAGCCCCCCTCCCCCGCTAACGAGCTACAGGCAGCAGCCCTGCGCGCGTCGCGGCGCACACGCCTTGCAGTGGACCTGGCACACTGCCCACCACACACACAGGAACATGCACACATACACATGGTCCCCAGGAGGAACCGTGCTCCATACATGCATGTGACTAACGTGGCAAAACCATGCACTGGCTGCCACCATGGGCAGAGCTGACCACCACCCTGAGGCGGGCAGAGCGAAGTATGTGAGGCTCTGCAGCAAGAATGTGCGTGGCCTGTGGCACGTGCTAGCCCTGTTCCATGTCTCATTGGCATTGCAATTGGCCAGATTTATGGCTCTTTTGAACTTGAGTTTTGCTCTGAACAGGATATGCTCTCCCTGACTCTTCATCGTAAAGAAAGGCAGGTGTATAATTGGGGGCGAGGGATGGGCTGCAGAAGGGAGAGCACAGAAGAATATCATTTGGATTTTCAGGAGGAAATGAGAGGAACAGGCCAAGAATTACACAAGAAAGGGCACCATGAGGCCTGGCAGGGGCTGTCTGCCCATGGACAAGGGGGAGGCGAATACTGGGACCCAGCTTGAGTTCTCCTTCCCAGTGTCTTTAGCTCTGGCACTAACTCAGAAGGGAGGCCTGGAGAGTGGATGGAGGACTCAGAGGTGAGGCTGAAGCCAGAGACTAGGGAATTCCTGCCAGTTGAGGAGCCATTCTCTCAAGGTGGTGGATTAAGGTATCAACGAAAACCTAGGAAGAAGGACCCAGGCCTAGAAGATGTGACTGCCAGAGGGTATTGGGCTTCTGGCACATATTCCTAAATGTAGGGTGCCCGCCAGAAGCCCACCAAGGAGGTGGTCATTCCATCTGCTCCCATGGTGCTCTTCCTTTGGGGAAAGACAGACTCGGATGTCTGGGAGACAGTCAAGGGGCAGGGGGCGGTCTGGGGTCAAATTCTGTTAAGAGGGAGAAAGAGCTAAAGGTGTTTGGGCCAGAGGGAGCTTTGCAGAGGGAAAGGGACTGGGAACCAGGGGTAGAACTGGGGCCCAGCTCCAGGAGAGGAGGGTCTGTGGGCTGCCAATCTTCCAGGCCTGAGAGTAGGACTTACTAAGCCCAGGTCTGGGCCCAAAGTTGCTCTCACCCTGGCCCTGACCTTTACCAGTGCTTCCGCCTCAGAGCCATAGACTGAGGGGGAATTGGAGGGGCTTCCCACCCCATGCAGACCAAGCCGCGTGCACACAAATGCACACGCATGCCTATATTCATAGCCTGTCAGGTCAGGTAGCCCAGTTCCCCGTTTTCTGGGGTGGGTTGTGGGGGATCAGAACAGGGACCAAAAAAGCCCTGAGGCCGACGTGGCCCAGAGAAGCCCCCTCCTCCGCTGCCCCCACTGGCTGCCCCTGTTTATGAGGCGGCTTAATGAGGCAGCGGGTGCCGCTGAGATGAACCAGAGCCCCGCCTGGGCCTGGGAGGGGCGCCGGACAGGCAGGCCAGCCTGGAGTTTAGGGGGAGACCAGCAGGGTAAGGCCTGCAGGGGTGGGGTGGCGATGCCTCCAGGAGGAAATGGAGCATCTGTTCTGCTGTCCTGCCCCCCATCCCAGGAGCTGCCCCCCGCCCCTTTCTGCCTCAAGCAGGGCCATAACCACAGTGAGGCCTTCTTGTAGGGGAGGCCCAGCTGGGGCCAGGCTTGGAGGGCCGGGCACTGCGTACCTGGGAACCCAGACTCTGAGCTAGAACTCCTGATAACAACAAAGCTGGCTGAAGTCTGTTTGGTGCTTACCATGTGCCTGAGTCCTCATCCCACTCCCGTGAGATAGATTGTTAACACCACACGACAGGTGACTCAGTCACCTAGCTGGTAGAGGGTGGAGCCTAGCTCTGGCTCTGTGTTTGTGACGTTCCTTCTGAACTGCTTCTGGGTGGCCCAGGGCAGCACAATGCCACCCCCTCTCACCCTGTTACTCTTGTCACCTCTGGGCTGGGACTGAGGTCAGGTCTCAGGCTGGGGGTTTTGACAGAGCTGGGATGGCAGCAGAGTCTAAACGCTGAGCAAAGTTCTCCTCTTCTCCCCTAGGGGTGCTTCCGATCACCCTAAAGAGTTTCTTACTCTCTTTCAGGACCATCTTCCCTCTCTTGGGGATCTCTTCCCTAAGATGTCTTTACCTTCCCGCAGGAATGTTCTCAGTATCCTCTCACCCCCCGGGAAGTCCTCATTCCCCCCAGAGGTGTCTTCATTCTTCTCTCCCCAGAAGTGTTCTCACTTCCTCTGGGGATGCCTCACTCTCCTGACTCCCAGGGGCCCCCCCACCCCCGTCATCTGGCTGTAGGTGGAGCTGTCCGACGGCACGATGCACATCATCACGGACGCCTACCCTGGCAAGGAGTACATCATCCAGGTGGCAGCCAAGGACAATGAAATCGGGACATGGAGTGACTGGAGCGTGGCTGCCCACGCCACCCCCTGGACTGAGGAGCCACGGCACCTCACCACCGAGGCCCAGGCTCCAGGTGAGCCTGTCCCCGCCCCCTGTGCTTTCG
This sequence comes from Anoura caudifer, assembly GCA_004027475.1. Classification (NCBI taxonomy): domain Eukaryota; kingdom Metazoa; phylum Chordata; class Mammalia; order Chiroptera; family Phyllostomidae; genus Anoura; species Anoura caudifer. The sequence continues at coordinate 169,526 of PVKU01003143.1, forward strand.
GTCAGCCTGCACTGTTGCCTGGCTTTGTCCTGCTCCCTGCAGCTCCTCCTGGGACTTGGACCCTCTGCCCCAGGGGTCTCCACACTCTGTGGCTGCCACACTCCCGTTTGTCTGTCTGGCCCCTGCTGTTCCTGGTCCTTGCTGTCTGGACATGCTTAGTAGAGGCCATTGGGTAGAGGGGTCATCTCTGAGCCTTGGGGGAACAGGATCTGCCTGATGGGGGAGGCAGGGCATGCTGGAGAGAGGCGGCAGGGGCTTTCCGATGGGGAGGCAGCACCGGTCTGATACAGGGAGCAGGAGCAGTGCTCCTCGTGAACCCCCAGGTCTGCAGGGGACTCCAGCCCCGGCCCTGCCCTGAGTTCCCCCATGTTCCCCAGAGACCACGACCAGCACCACCAGCTCACTGGTTCCCCCGTCCACCACGAAGATCTGTGACCCCATGGAGCTGAGCAGCGGCGGAGGACCCTTTGCACCCTTCTCGATCCATGTCCCTGTCACCCTGGCCCTGGCTGCCGCTGCTGCCACCACCAGCAGTTTCCTGATCTGGTAAGTCAAGTGAGGATGGGCAGTAGAGGGGAGCCTGTGGGGACCCCCACCCCACCCTTATCCCTCACAGTGCCCTGCCCTGTCTCCCCAGAGCCCGGCATCCCGTGAGGACATGCCAGCGCACCTGCAGAGGAGCAGGAGGCCGGAGCTGAGCCCACAGACCCCGGTTTCTATTTTGCACACGGGCAGGAGGACCTTCTGCATTCTCTTCAGACACAATTTGTGGAGACCCTGGCGGGCCTGGGCCTGCCGCCCCCTGGTCCTGCCACACCACACCGGCCCTCCACCCTCCCTAAGGAGAGGAGGACCTTGCAGCTAACCCACCCACCAAAGACCACCCCATTCCCACCTGCCCCCTTGGGCTGGACCCTCCAATGCCAGCGACTTCCAGGAGCCCTTGGGGGGGCCTGAGGGGAGCCCCTCACACCCACAGTTTTTCCTCCTGCCCCAGCCTCCTGTCTGTCCCAGGGTCTCTGTTGCCACCATCAGATTATAAGCTCCTGACACTGGGGGGACCCCAGCCATGCCCCTCCCCCCAGCATCCATACTTTTCAGTCCCCACCTCTGCTCCTGTTTTGTATGACCCCCCCCTTTCCCTGCTCCTACACCACAGTATTTAATGCCCTGTCAGTCCTTTCTAGTCTGACTCAATGGTAACTTGCTGTATTTGAAATTTTTATAGATGTATATACAGGTGTGGGGAGTGGGGGGGTTCTCATTAAACGTCACCATTTCATGAGTCCTTGGAACAGACCTGCTTTGGGAGGGTGTCTCTCTTCCAAGGATCCCTCCTCTTTCAGGCCTGGAGGGGGAAGAAGTTATAGTTGGAGAGAGACAATTCTCCATACAGGTGGGAGAGGCAGTTCAGCGCTCAGGCTGATGTGTGTGGGGGTGGGCTTCCTGCTTCTTGGGAGGATAGGGCTCCCTGGAGGTCAGGGGCAGACCTGGGGTAGTGAGGGGTCCAGTGAGGCAGGTACAATTTGGGGGTATCCAATTAGTCCTGGAGGCTTCCAGATTCTGGCAGGACAGAAGCCTGTCTAGGGTCATCTCTTGAGCCACCCTCCAGGAGTGCCCAGGCCTGACCCACTGGGGCAGAGATGCAAGAAGGCGAGGAGGCCAGACTTCATCCTGCGGCAGGGGGTGTGGTTATCATCCCTGCCGACCCAGAGATGGTCCAGAGGTTCCAGCAGGTCAGGCTTGGGGTGCAGCCAGGCCACAGGGCTCAGCGCAGGGCATGCTGGGCCTGGTCAGGCAGGATTTGCCTGAAGGAGGCCACCTGGAATGTGACTAGGGATCGGGCCTGTGCTTCGGGACTGGAAATGTGGGGTCCAGGGTTTGGCCCAGGGTTAGGTTACAGTGAGGACTCCATGTGAGCAGGGGCGATGGAGCTTTGGTGCTACAGGACACGCAGTCCATCTCCACTCCCTCCTAGTTCCCACACTGGGACCCCAGGGTCCCTTCCATGTTCTCCTCCGAGGAGGGGCCCCTGGCTGCCACGGGCCTGCTCAGGTCTAGCCCACCTTGTAGAAGCCACCTCATGGTGCACCCTTAGCTGAGAGTGCCCGAGGCTGGGACCAAGTTGACGGGCACCTCCAGCAGAGGGAGGGGGGAGTGTTAGACTGGGTCTTGCTCTGCATGGCTGGAACAAGGAGAGAGAAGTGCAGTCAAGGCCATGGGCACACTGAGCTAGGCGCATACTCCCCACGGCAGGTACTGACACCGCTCCTTCACAAAGCCACCTGTCCCATGTCCTTTTCCTCAGACCAGGGTCCAAAATTGGACATCCCCTCCTGGTTTTACCAGGCCTGCCTGGGACCGTGCTCTGGGAGGAGGATTCGCCATCCTCAGCACTGATGAGTCAGGCCTGGGTGGGATTTGGGGCTGGCTCTCCTATAGGTCCGGACTAGAGGAGAAGGGTGTTCCAGGTGGGAGACCCCGTGGAGAGCAAAGGCCTGATGTCAGGACAGAAAGGCCTGTGGCTTTTCAGGCTGAGTAGCCCCAGCTATGGGAGCACATGGCTCCTTGTTCACAGGAAGAGACTTCCAAGGTGGACATCTGATGAGTGGCCATGGACCTGCCTCTGTACCCTGGACTCCCGGTTCTGCCTGTCCGGTCCCTGCCAGGTGTGGCTTGGGCCTGAACAGGGACTACCAACTCTTGCTGAGGACATTGCATTCCTGGGATGGGTCTGAGCCTCCCCCTTCCCTGTCCTTAAGGTAGAGGGGCTGAAGTTAGGGGGTCTCTGGCCCATGCTGCCTTCCTGCCTTGGTCAACCCTGACCCACCAGCCGCCCACCCAGGGCTTGGGCATCAGCAATCTGGCCTCCATTAGCAACATGGGAAAGCAATTATGTGGGGCCTGGGGAGGAGGGGGAGGGGTGGGGGCCTGCTGGAGCCTTAGAAGCTGATGGAAAGGAGGACTGGGGTATCTCCCTGCCCCCAACTGAGAGAGAGAGACAGACAGACAGACAGACAGACAGACACTCAGCCCCTTCCCAAGCCCTGAGGTGGCTGGAAGGGCAGTGTCATGCCTCTAACTGGGCTGGACCTGGGTCCGGGTCTTCCCACCTTGGGGGTCCTGGTCCTTGACCTCACAGAGGCTGCTCTGCTTGCTTTGCGGGGCATGACTGCTTTCTGTCTCTGTCTCTGAGGGCTGTTCCTCCACATCCATTATTTCCCATGATGGTTCTGGGGAGCTGGGGATAAGTATAGACATCACTTTTTGGAGCTAAGTCAGAATGTGGTGAATTAAAACACTGCTGAGGGGACTGCTAGGGGAGGGTTGGATCCCAGGCCCAATGTGCACAGCGGTTCTGCCTCAGCTCACTAGTGTTCTTCGGTGCTCTGGGGATGGGGACCCCCTCTCTGCCCCATTCCTATAACGCTAACTTGTCTCTGCCCCTCCCCTCTTCCCACAGTATCCATCCCTATCTCTGTCCCTCTCTCCCATTCCTCTCTGAATATGTCTGTGTCCTGGTACCTATTCTTGTGTTTCTCTCTCTCTGTCTCATCTCTCTCTATGCCTTCAGCTCCCATCTCTGCTGCCCTTTCTGCCTCTCCAGCCATCTCTGTATCTCCATCCCCGTCTGCCTGTCTCTTCTCTCCATCTCCCAATCTTCCCTTATTCTCCCTGTGTTCCTGTGTCCACCCCTGTCTTAGAGTCTCTTCTCTCGCTGTGTGTTTCTCCATCTCCATCTCCATCTCTGTGCCTCTCCCTGACTCTGTCATCCCTCCCTCCCTTTGCCTCCCTTGTCCTGTTCCTGTGCTGGTCCACAACCCAGCCTGTGGCCGCTGCGCCTCGCTGACCTGAGCCAGGGGCTACCCTGGCTTCTGCTGCCCCCTCTCGGCCACCTGCCTGCCCTCATTCCTGCTGCTGGGCAGGCAGCTAGCCCCACACGCATCCCACATCTGCCTTCCAGCAGCCAGCCAGGAGAGAGGGAGGTGGCCAGGAAATACTAGACAGGAATCCCTCCTGAGTAGCCTCTGGCCCTGAGAACACCCCAGAGCTAGTGAGCTCACTCACTCCCTGGGCTGGGACTCTGAGGAAGTTCATTCTCACATGGAGAGAACAGAATGTTTGGCTCCAGCCCGCAGCTCTGCACCCTGCACCTGTGTGTCTTTATGTTTTGAAGCCATATGTTCACTGTGCCCACAGGCCCGAGCTATTGAACCTGACCCTCGGATAGTAGCGCCTGTCTGGGGTTGCAGGGCTAAAGTTCTGGGGGCAGAAAGGGCTGGGGTGTAATCTTTATACCCTTCGCTCTCCTGGAGAAGGGCAGAGGGGGGGAGGAGATCTGATGAGGGGAGTCTGATAGAGCTAGTCTGAGGAGAGAGGCTGGAGGGGACTGTATCTGACAGGGCCACTCTGATGGGGAAGACAAATGTGAAGGTGAGTGGGCCTGAGAGGGCCTGTGTGCTGTTTACTCTGAAGGGAGGCCGGTCTGGGACATGCTGCTGAAGAGGTCGTGTTTGGGAGGGCCAGTGTGAGGGGTGGGCCAATCTAGAGGGGTCTGAAGGGTCTAGGCTGAGGAGAGACTACTCGGAAGGCACATGGGTTTGAGAGTAGAATCACCAACTAGTCCTAGCTTGCCTGGGTCTTTCTCAGTTTTAGCATTGAATACCTCGAGTCTTGGGAGACCCCTTAGTCCCAAGCAAACCCAGAAGTTGGTCATCTGATTGGAGAAAGCCTTGCCTAACAGCACCAGTCTGATGGGGGAGGCTGCTCTGCGAATAGAGCCAAGGGGGCCTGATCTGAAATGCAAGTCTGAGGGAAGAGGCTGTGCAGGGGAAGAAGCTTCTTTAGCCAGGAATCGGGCCCAGAAGTGGGTGGATAGCTAGGGTCCTTCCACAAGGGCAGGGGCGTAGGGAGTGGCCACCAGGGGGCAGGGCAAGCCCTTGGGAGAACCAGAGGCAAGGGCCGCGGAGGAGGAGCCAGACTGGGTGCAAAGTGTGCCTTCGACAGCGTGTCTCACTGTGCCACCACTTGCTGGTTTGTGGTGGCGGTATGCAACTGTGTAGCTATGTTTTTAAGTGGCTAGGTGACCAGGGGCAGGTCTGTAATGTGTTAGTATGTAGCCTGTGATGGAGAGTATAACCTAATGAGGTCATGGCTGAGGTCACAAGTCAATACCTGTGGCTATATGGAAGAGAGCAAGAGCACCTTAGGACACCAGAGGGCAGCGCCAATGAGCAGCCAGAGAAGGTTCCCTGGGAAGGGCTGAGATGGGGAGGAGGGACAGGATCTAGACTTTCTTACCTGTGCCTGCCTCCAGACACAAGAGCTAAGTGCTCGGCTCACACCTAGGGGCCCCCAGGCCAGCCCATATACCCAGGCCCTGCCTTCCCTCCTCTCCAGCTCCTCTCTTGCTCCCTTCAGCTGGCACTCCTCCAGCCAAACACCACCCCTCCCTCCACTCTCCCCTGATCACCTATCATTGTTCCCCTAGCATTGTTCAGCTCTTCTCCTTCCTCGCCTTGGTTCCTGCCCAGATGCTGTCCTGTGAATCATCTGAGGTCCCCCTGATGCCACCTTCATGAAACATTCCCTGCTCATTCCCTCTTTACTATGGACTGAACACCCACAATGTGCTGAGGCTTGATCTTGTGGGCCTCTCTCACCCCAGGGATGTGAAAGGGCTGGGGACTGGGAGCTGCTAGGGTTTACCCAGAGGAGGGTCTGAGGGGGAAGCATGGACCAGGCAAGGCCAGGGATCCTCGGGTGAGGATAGCAAAGTGAAACCAACACAGAATCACTCCACCCCATTCTACACCCCACTCACAGAATGAACAAAAGCCAAATAAAACAAAACAAAAATGCTGCTACAAACTCAAGTGCACCCAAACAAGGAAATTCTTTTTCATAAACCTTAAAAATGTGATAGTTACTTTCCTTAAAAAAGGAAAGTAACAAGAGTCTGGTGCAATGAGTGAGCGGTATATTCCCTCACCTCATGCCCAAAAGTAGCATCGAGAGAAGGTGAGTCAACAAAACACCAAAAATACTCTATTATCCTTTAATGTGAGGGAGGTGGACCGTGTGGTGAATAAGTAGACTTAAGAAAAGTCTGGAAAAAAAACTATTGTAAGTAGAAGCCCCTGTCTTCCTTCATGAGACCCCAGGAGAGACAAGAAGAGCTGCCATGGCTTGGCATCTTCCAGCACATGGAGTTGGGTTGGGGTGCAAGGGGGGCGGACAAGCCAAGCCTACAGGGTGGGATGTGCCCCTCACCCCAGCTGGGGCAAGATAGCCAACAGGGCCCCAGAGAAGACACAGAACTCAGGCCCCAGCCAAGCCACCCTCAGGCCACGGAAATGGGGGTCGGGGTTGAAAACAATAGCCAGCTTTCAAACCACAGCTCCCAGGGAAAGATAAACTGGGCCAGAGGATATGAGGAGTTCAAGGACCTACATTTCAGAGCAAGAAGAGGTTTGCCAAAGTGAGCCGTGGTAGACAGTTATAAAAGGAAAGGAAAGGCCATGGCCTTTAGCCATACGAACCACAACCATGGTATGGGTTAGAAGGAAGAAAATAGGGAAAGTGTGAAGGAAGGGAAGGAGGGAGGGAGGGAGGAGAGTGGGAAGGAGGGAAGGAAGGAGGGGGAAGGATTGGAGAGAGGGAGGGAAGAAAAAGGAACAAGGAAGACTTAATAAAAAAAAAAAAAATAGATCCCCCTGGCTGGTGTAGCTCAGTGAATTGAGTGCTGGCTTGTGAGCCACAAGGTCGCTCGTTCAATTCCAGTCAGGGCACATGCCTGGGTTGCGGGCCAGGTCCCCAGCAACCAATTCATGTAACTCTCACACGGTGATGTTTCTCTCCCTCTCTATCTCCCTCCCTTCTCTCTCTAAAAATAAATAAAATATTTCTTTAAAACAACAACAACAACAACAACAACAACAACAAAAGGTGAAAAACCCAATCTAGAAGAAAACTCACCAAAGGAATAAAAGCAGATTCCTGGAAAGTTCTTCCTGTTATAGAGGGCTTTAATTATACCATGAAATCAATAGAATAAGAACTCAAAGACAAGATGATAAAACAGGATGAGATAAAAAGAGTGATTGTAGGACTGTGGAAAAATAATAAAGGACAAGAACAATACCATTACAGATGTAACAAAGTAGAAAGAGCAAAAACACAGGTATGGCTGAAAATCCAGGTAATGAATGTTGTACAGGAAAGGTCTGTGATACTGAGCGGAAATGTGATTGGCAAGATAACAATATTAAAGCAGCCAGAGTGAATTTAATAGTACAAAGACGAGCTACCATAAGCTTAATTATTGGCAACCTTAAAGTAGAGATTCCAAAAATGGAATGGAAAAAGGTATTAAGGTATGAAATAGAGAAAAGCTTTCCCTGAAATGAAGAACTGAATAATCAGGTTGAAAGTGCATACCACATACTAAAAAAATTAATGCAGCATAATTGGCATTAAGACACACTGATTTAGTTAGCAGACTTTGAGGATAAATTAGGAATACTTTAAGAACGTAGGCATAAAAAGCAAGTCACATACCAGGGCAAATTCAGTCTGATCTCAGATTTTTCCAAGGTAACATTCCACAAAGATAATGAAGAATATCTTTCTATGTATTTATCCATCTATTTCCTTTGGTTTAAGGCAAATCACTTTACCTCCTGAGCCTCAGATTCCTAATCTTCATTCTGGGGATAACAGGATTTACATTTAGAGGACCTTTTTGAGATGGTGAGGTAATACCCTATCCCCCCTTTGTGGTAGACTAAATAATGACCCCCCAAAATGTCAGCATCTCAATTCCCAGAACCTGTGAATGTTCATTTAAAATGGCAAAGGGATCTTGCAGCTTGATTCAGTTAAGGGTCTCGACATGAGAAGGTTAGCCTGAATTGTCAGGCGATCCCAATGTAATCATAGTCATTCTAGTAGGAACGAAGCAGAAGGAGGTGAGGGGATGATGGAAGCAGAGACTGGAAGGTGGAGGAAGGGGCCAACAAGCTGAGGAATAGGGCAGCTGCTAGAAGCTGAAAAGGAAAGGAAATTGACTTTCAACTCCCTCTGAGCCCCGGAAGAAACCAGCCCTGCCCGCACCTTGACTCTTGAGCCCAGTGAAACTGATCTCAGACCTCTGATGTTTACACTGTAAGAGGAGAGATCTGTGTCGTCTGAAGCCATTAAACGTAGGGTAACTTGTTAGAACAGCAACAGGAAACTAATATCACACCTTCCTATGCGCTGTTGCTGTTCCCTTGGCCCAAGTTGACCTCCCCATCCATCTCTTTCATCCCAACTCCTACTTGTTCAATATCTGTTTCCAGTTTCCTTAAGATCACCTGCCTTCCACTGCTGCCCAGAGGCGGGCAGTGCATCCCCATCACAGTACTCACCATGCTGTGTTAAAGCTGCTTACAGATAGGTCTCCTCCTGTCTGCCTACCTAGCCCAGCAGAGGACCCAGCTTGTTGACTAGTAAATGAATAGATGAATAAATGAGGGCTCAGTAAGTAGTTGGTACCATATAAATAACCATCACTCTCTTTCCTTATTGTCAGGCTCTCTCCCTTCCCTATTCCTACCTGGCTCACTCTCTCCCTCCAGCCTGTCCTCCATATATACACACTGCCCCAGAAAACTGACCTGTGTCTTTATCTCTGACTTCTTTCTTCAGTCATTGGGCCAAAGCATTCGCTGTTGTGTGAGTCCATCAGCAGGTTTACCTGTGTGTGTTATGGAGACCTGTGAATTTTGTGCGTATTTTCCTGGGTATGTAGTGAGTTTGAGACACATGTATCTCTGTTTGGGTGTGTTTTCATGCACATGCCTGTGTCCCTGGGTAGGCTTATTGTTCCTGTACACGTGTGTCTATGTATATATGCGTGTCTCTGCTTTGTGGCATGTGTGTCTGTGTAGTAGTGTGTGTCTGTGTATTTGGGGAAGGATACGTTTTGATTTCTGTCCCCAAGGGATTGGACTGCCTGAGGCAGGAGTTGCTGTGCCAGGATAACTTCCTGCCACAGCGCTCCCTTTCCTGTCTCAGGCAGGGGGCTGGGCCTTTTTTTCCTCCCTGTCTCTTGGGATGAGGATCTCAGGCCCAAGGCAGAGTCAACCACAGACGTATTCCTGACTCTGGCCTCGTAGAAGCCTAAGCTTTTTGAGGTGATTATGCTAAGGAGAGAGGACAGGGCAAAGCAATCCAGAGAGTACCCCCAAAGGAAGAGAGGGTCTATGTTTGCATGGACAGGTGAGACAAACACTCCCTACCAATGCCCTAGGAGTGGGGGCAGCGTGGGCTTGGGAAGGAAGGATCCTGGACATTGAACTCCCAATCTGGGCATCTCGGCAGAGACCATGTGAATCACAGCATAAAATAACCTCTGCACAGTTGGGGGGGTGGGGTGAGGAGGAGCCCACAAAATGACCTTCCTACTGGCTGCAGGAGCTGGGACCTGGGAGAGGAATTATACTTACTTTTGTTTTGCTATCCTATGTTAACCATTTTTAAGTATACAGTTCTATGGTATTAAGTATATTCACATTGTTGTACAATATATACTTATTTAGCATATATATTTAATTTTTATAAGATAGGGAAACATTACCAATTTTGCTCACCTCAGCACACCCACCACTGGGCCCAGTGTCACGGGAAAAACATATACCAAGGGTTGGGAGGGACCACTGTGGAGAGGCAGAAGACAGCTGCTACCCTTGGCAGGTAGAGCAGAGGAAGCATGGGAGGGAAAGGCAGGAATGGTGAGGACTTTCCTATGGTTTGTCTTGTCAAGGGGCTGCAGAGGAGGTGGGGCCAGTCAGTCTGGGCTTTGAAAGCCAGAGGCTTCTGCCAAGTGTCAGGGGCCCCTGGTTGCTGGAGCCATAGGGTCAGGCTTGTGTTTGGGAGCAATTGTTCTGGGGGCCATGAAGAGGAGAGCAAGGAGGGAAGAGAATGTGGAACCCTTGTTGGTTTACTGCATGAGCAGGCCTGAGTGAGGTGCTTCGAATGAATGGTGTGGTAGACCTGAGAGCAGGTAGGAGAACTAGGGCCAGAGCAGGGAAAAAGGTACTTTTTCAAGCACATAGTCACCAAGTCTTAATGAACGTGGGGTGGGAAGGGGAAGGAGAGAGAAGAGACTAATATAAGCCCTGTTGATTGAGAGATGGTAGGACTGTTTATTGATCTGATTAGCACAGGAGATGGACACGCTTTGCAGAAGTTGACAATAACTGTGGCTCAGACATCGAATCACTTGCCTACAGTCACAGAACAAGCAGGGGCAGACGATCTCAGAGGTAAACATGTCAAGTGCAAGGCTTGGGGGACCTCTTGGTGGAAGGCATCTGGTTGGTAGTTGAAAGAATGGACACTGAGGTCAGACAAACCTGGGTTCCTGTTGACCTTGGACAAGTTGATTAATCTAAGACTTAGTTTCCTTTAAGTGAAAAATGAGAGAACAGTACCTAACTCATAGGGTTGTTGTAAGCATTTAATGAAATGATGTACATAAGGAAATTAGCACAGTGCCTACCATGTTGTAAACACACCATAAATCTTAGCTCTTCCAATAACCATAGCAGCAGTAGCAGCAGCAAAAAGAAATACCAGTCTGGGACTTGAGAGTGAGGTCTGGGTTGGTGTTACAGAATTGTCAGCACAAAAGTGGGCACTGCAGCCACAATGCAGAGATCACTTAGGAGAAGAGAGAGGAGAGTGGGTGCAGAGAGCACAGTTACCAAAGAAGCTGAGGAGGGACCATAGAGGTGAGGGAGACAGAGAGCACGCTTCGGTTAAGGGCGATGCAGCAAATTTGGGTTTAAATCCAGACCGTATCATGGCTGTTATGGGCACCATAGAAAAATGCCTTGATTGCCTTGAGCTCAGACTCCTTCACCTGTTCCAGGAATCTTCCTTACATGCAAGTGAGGGATATCTATGATGACGTAACGCTCTGACAGAGCCTAGGCAGTTAATAAACAATAGTTGTTTTAGAAGGAGAAATAATGTCCCCAGAGAGGGTGAAAAATGAGGGAAGATAGAGTTTCAAAAGGGATCAACAGCTTCAATGCTGCCCAGAAGTCAACAAAAATAAGGACTAACAAGTATTCATTGAATGTGACAAGGAGGTGGAAGTGACCTTGTTGATCCAGCTTCAGGAACTGTGAGAGCAGAAGTTGGGGACAGTGGCTGAGGAGCAAAGGGAGGTGAGGAAGTGCAGCTGAGAAAGGAGGTGACCGCTTGGCAGGGCTGACGAGGAGTAAGTGGGTCTGGGTCAGGGGCAGGCACAGCTTTGAGACAGGGAAATCGAAGCACATGGCAAGTTTGCTTGTGCCAGATGTAGCTGCTTTGTGTCCACCTGCCCCCACCTGCCAAAGACTGGGACTCTTTGTTCTCCACACAAAGCCCTTCTGTCTAGGTAGAGACCACGATGCAGTCCCAGAGCCCTGGGTCACCCGGGCACCTTCTCTCTCTGCCCTACTTTCCAGTGTGGCCTGGACAAAGCTGAAATGGTTCATACCTTCTGCCAGGGCCTTAGTTTTCATCCCTGTCCTCGCCTGCCTACATCTACACAGACCAGGGGAGATGGACAGTAGTAATAAAAAGAACGATCAATTATCTCCTTTCTCCTGGTTCCTTCCCACCAGTACTTAAATTCCTCACCCGCATGTAAAACAGGCCCAGAACTGATGGGCTCCTTCCCACTAGTACTTAAACATGCCCACATAAGAAACATAAGGAATTTTTAGAAATGAAAACTTCCTGACTCCACATCCTTGTGATCCTTCCATAACTATTCTCCTTCCTCCTAATTTTTATAGTCAGTCATCTTGAAAGAATTATTTACACTGCATCTACTTCTTACTCTTGAAACCCCTGAAATCTTGCATCTACCACATACCCATCTCCACTGCCCACTGAACTTCGTCCCAAGATAATCAACAACCTCTGTTCTTAAGTCCAGTGGTCCCTTTTATAGAAACTACTGGAACTCTCTTTAACATTTTGGATTGCTGACCCCTCCCTCCTTGAACCTCTGTCCTTTGGCTGTCCTGAAATTATGTTCCCTCCTGGTTTTCCTTTGACCTCTCTGATAGCTCCTTCCTTTTTTTCTTTGCAGATTTATCTTTTCCCTTGCATCCATGTTTTATTTGAATGGCCCACCCTTCTGGTAGGAACTACTTTTCATTCACACGGTTATCACGAGAGCCACCAGCTTATGACCCTTCCTCCCAACACGGATCATTGGTGCAGGGAATGGCATCTGACCAGAGTCAGGCTGATGAGTGCAAGTCTCTAGGAATTTTGGAACTGGAACTGAGGATAAGCCAGACCTAGAACTGAAAGAGATGAGCCAACATCTTTTTGGGTACTTGGATTTAAGCTGTAAAGTTCAGAATTGTCAGAAACTGGGTTTATTAATTGATGGACTGGAGAAGCATAGGAAGCTTGTCTGGAGAGGAAAAAAAAAAAGGAGAGAAAGGAGGCAGGGTAGGGGCAACAAGCAGAGCTTCCCAATTCCTCTGACTCTTCCAGCGTATCTTCATCCTGATTGCTAGAGCCCCTCAGCTTCTTAATCAGGCCAGCAGCATTAGAGAACAGCCAATACTATACTCAGCTTCTGCAATTCAGCAAGGCATCTAGCAGTCTGAGGTCAAAACTGAAACACATTTCCTTATCCAAGTTAAATACTTACTCTATTGTTCCCTAACTGCTTGCAGACCACCCATTTGGATGTCTCCACCCTGCCAGGCAAATGCGATGGTGACATTCTTCGTAAAGTGAATTGGCTGGAATGAGAGTGGGGCAAGGTCATCATTCTGGGGCAGGCTGAAGAAAAGCTTCCAGCCCTGTCACTCCAGCCCATGATTCCCCGTGAAGCCAGAAGCCATAGTCAGAGGGATTGAAAGAACCCCTAGACATAGTGCTAAAAAAGAGAAATCACTCCTCCAAGACCTTGGGCAGGCCCTGTATCTTCTTGGCACACCTGGAGATTCAAAGAGCATGGTTCTACAAAATTCTAGTACTGATTATGGCACTAGATGTCCTTCATCTTTTAAATTCTCATTTTAAAGTCCAGCCTCTTTAGTACAGAAGTCAGAAATAAAATTCCCAGCATCCCTTGCAACTTGTTTGCCGGCATGCTCCTTTCCCATGTGAAACTTGGGTGCGTAAATGAGGAATATGAGCGAGGTCAACATCACCAAAGTTCACCAATGTTTCTGGTTCTTCTGTCCTTCTGAGCACCAGGAGAATTATACTTCCTTGTCCCTTCATGTTAGGTGTGGCCACGAGATTTTTGATCAATGCAATGTAAGCAGGAGCCAGTTTTTCCTCCCTCTCTTCTGCCCCAGCAAACTCTGAGCATTTATAGTAAGGAGATGGAATCATCATAAGATGGTGGAGTCTCCAACAGCCAATATCCCTGAGTGCCCACAGTGAGCAAGACTCTTCTTCCTCCCTTCATTTTGCTGGAACTACAGCACGAGCAAGAAATATGTCTTTGTTGTTTTAAACCAGCAAGATCTGTAACTGCTGTGTTACCTAGCTAATCCTGACTAATACAGAGTGGAAGCAGGTTACATAGGGCTTTAATTTCTGCTCTTGCTGGTAAGTACCACAAGTGTCCAGCTGCTGGATGTGGTAGTTAGTGGTAACAGCGGTGGATTCCCAGTGGTTGCAATATTGAGTTCCTACCACAGAAGTGCTATAGAGCTTGTAAAGTTGGCAGTCAAATTGAAATCCTGGTGCTTAGTATTTGGAATGGCAGTGGTGTGGTTTCCTCATCAGGTTGTGTGGTGTGGTTTGGGTATTGTTCCTAGAAACAGCCTCAGGCCCATTTCCCCAGCTCTCCTAATAATTCTGAACTAAATACTATCTTTTAAGCAACCCCCTTTTATGCTTCGACTATCCTAAAAGTGGATTCTATTATTTGCGGAAAAGGACTCTGACTGACAAAATTATTATATTTAATAAATCTAATGTTTCATCAATTATAAGAGACAAGTTATTTTATGACCTACTAAGAAAAAACAGGCTGAAAAACTATTACATGTCATTAACTGAAAGACATTCTGATTTCAGAGTTGTTTAAACTAGAAAAACATGTGCTTTAGGATCAATGAGATATGTTTTTAGCAAAAGGAATTCTCCCCCAGATGAAACTGACAGATAGCTGATTGTGGTTGTAAAAAGCACTGTATCATCTGGGAGGAAAAATAAAACCGCGCCCAACCCTCATAAATGTAGAAATCTATGTTTGCTCGGTCCCAGAACAGCCCCTAAGACACCACCAGGAAGTGTAGTACTAATCAGTACAGTGCCCCACAGAGATATCCTCCATAATGGCGCTCTCGGAACACTGCATAAGGATCTCGTCCTTGTGGGGCAAGACCTTGGGGCAGCCTATCAGGAACCCCGTAGCCAAAGAAGTATGTCAGCAAACAGATGCTATGAGATTTCCTAGTCTCATCATTTTCATTATTACTTGTGGCCAAAAATATATAAATGATGCTTAGGATTACTGACCACTGTACGGTGCTTTCTTTTTACTTCATTTTATTCTCTATTTTCTTCCATCTCTAAGTATTAGGAGGTTTGGGGCTTCTGCAGCAGGTGTTAAAGATAGTTCAAAGGCAGTTTAAGCAAAGGTAATAGGATTATTAGAAACCATGTTCGCATCTTGGAGAGACCTGCCGATAACTAAAGCACAAAGGGACCATTACCCAGAGAACCTGTATTTGAAGAACAGTGGTCCTATTAGATAAATTCCAGAAATAGCTAAATGTTTGTCACTGAGCTTCCCTCCTTCCAAAATGAGGTGAACTTACTGGCATATGCATGTGGGATGGTTGGATTATGTAGGTGAGATAATTTTTGGAATCATATATAGGAAAACAATGTGTGTTGGGCAAAGGGTGAACTACAGTGATCACCTGCCATTCTGCTTTTTCAGGATCTCTCTTCTCCTGGGAACCCCAACCCCATTCCAATGTCCATGGGGTTATCTTGTGGACCATGTTGGGCAATTTGATCCTCATTCATTCTTTGACCACAGTTGATTGGTCCCAAGTTAAGCATTTTATTAAGCTGAGCCAATCAGAGTACTTTCTGAGAATTTGCAAACTGCAACCAAGAAAAGCCAGTGTCTGGTTGGCTACCCCAACAATAAGATTTTAAGCTTTGGGATCATCTGAAGTTAAGATTTCCAGCATGTGGACCAGAGGAGTACTGGAAGCCAGTGTGAGCGCAGGGATACAGGGCCTGGGGTGGGGGAAGGGAGGGAAATGAAGGAGACAGAAAATAATAGAGGTGGCAAGTGGAGAGAAAACCTAAAGTCTTTTGAGTCTATTAGTTCCGGTTGTTCCTGAGGCATCCCTGTCTTTAGGTTTCATTTGTCTGATTATAAATGTATCTTTTTTGCTTAAACCAGTTCTTGCTTTTTCTGGGTGAGCTCATCCACTTTTCTGGTTTGACTATTGTTTGATGTTAACTCACAAAATGTTACCTTCAGCCTGGACCTCCCTCCTAAACTTCAGACCTGTTTATTCAACTGTCTATTGGACATCCCAACTTGGGTGTCCATGGTACCTCAAATTCATCATATCCAATACTGAACTCATCTTCCCCCCAACTCCAGCCCCCTGATGAAACTCACCCCTTCTCACGTGTTCCCTATCTCAGTAAAAGGCATCACAGTACTCCTAGTCATCAATCTGGGAGTTATCCGATTTTTTCTCTTCCTCTTACCCCCATATCTGGTAGGTCTAACTCTCCAAGTCCCGCCAATTGTAACTCCCAACTGTCTTCAATGCTCTCCTATTCCCTCCACTCCTGCTCCCCTACATCATTTCAGTCCCTGTCATTACTCCTTGTCTTCAAGCAAATGCTTTCAATCCCTCCTTCCCCCCAGCAGCTCAAATCATTCTTCTAATTTCTGGATATTGTCACATTATTCCTCTGCTCAAAATTCTTCAATGGCTCCCCACTGTTTCCAGGATAAAATCTGAGCTCCTGCAACTAGGTCGCAAACTCACTCACAGTGCACTCAGATGTACAGTGATACAAGTCTCCTCTGTTTCCTAGAACTGATTTGATCTTGCTCACAATGGCTCCACCCCGCTGGGTAACAGGGGCAGGGGAACTAAAATTAATCCACTCTGGTGAACTCAGTAGGGTCCAAAAGTTTTTTTTAGATAGTCTCTAAGTAACACAGAAGGTTTGGATGACTCCATTTTTGTGATTATTTGACCCTTCTCTTTCTCATTTTCCAGACGGCATTTGGATTTATATAGATCTCATGTGAATTTCATGGCATTGTGGGGAAGGGGTCCCTTAGCCATGTAGTCCTTGGGGTTGTGTCAGTTGGCATTTACTGAAATGTGGTTGGTCTGGTGTAAGTGAATTAGCGAGTTACAACCCTGAGAGGTAGCTGTTAGTATAACCATTTTACAGATCAGGAAGCTAGAAGAGATTAATAACTTGCCCAAAGTCACAAAGTTAGGTAAGTGGCAGAACCAGGAATCAAAACCACTCTGAATCTGGTAGGCACTTGGATCTTAGTTTAGAATTCCAAAGATAAGTTAAGGCTGGGTCCTGACTGGTGTGGCTCTGGAGGGTTGCTGGTTCCCATCAGGGCTCAAGCCTGGGTTTCAAGTCAGGTTCCCAGGTGAGAGCATAGGAGAGGCAACCAATCCATGTTTCCCTCGAACATCGATGGGCCTCTCCTTCTTTTTCCTCCCTCTCTTCCTCTCTCTCTAAATATAAATAAAATCTTTAAAAATAAAGTTAAGGCTGGACTTGGGAGCAGTGTCTTCATGGTACAGCTTCAGGGATGTGCGTGTCCATGGAGAACATGTAGAATGTGATGAGAAGAGGGTCCAGTTCGAAACACTTAGGAATATGAAGTAGGGTAGGAAGGCCTACCTGATGGCCCCTGCCCAAGCTAATCTTCCCCTTGGGAGAGCTTCTAGGATGGAGTCATGCCTATGCCAGCCAGGGCTGAGCCATCCTTCAGGATGGTACCCTATTCCTCTTTGTCCCAGGCTCTCCCACGGCAGCATAAAGCACAAACCTCGACCAATAAATACTGGGTGGGAATTCAGTAAATGTGTCCAAAGAACATGTGTTGGCAGAGCTGCTCACACCTCCTGGGGCCAGAGAATGTAGAGCCAACTATAGACCCTCTCTAGGGAAGAAGCAGACTCCACACCCAGGTGGGAGTGGACGTGAGGGAGTACAGGGAATTTTCAAGATGAAGAGATTGTCTATTCCCAAGTGTAGGGATGCAGAGACTGCTACCAAATGTGGGGAAGCTCTCCCCTCAGATATGGGGGTATAAAGGCTTTGGCCTTTCTCAGACGCTGAGTGTGTAGCTCTCTCAGGTATGAAAGGTGTAAGAAAGCCGGGCAAGTAGGTGGCCCTCGCTGCCCCTTCCCCTTGGGCAAGCATCAAAACGGAATAGTCCCTTCAGTTCTCCTGCCACCTCCTCCCCACGCCTGCACAAGGGGCGGGTCAGTCCCCACCCAGCACACGACCAATGGCACGTGAGCCTGGAGCAGCCAGCCAATTGAATGGCAGTAGCGGCGTGGGGGATGGCTCCGCCCCTCACAGGCCGCCCTGCCGGGGAGGCGGGACTATTAGCTGTTTTTGCTGTCCGCCGAACCTGGCCGAGTCCAGCCGAAAGCAGCCGAACCCAGCCGAACTGTGCGCCCGGGCCGTCACTGCTGCCGCCGGAGCGCCGCCTAGCAAGTGAGCGAGCGGCCGCGGCCGCGGAGGAGGCGCCGCCCCAGGGAGAGGAGGTGCCCGCTCGCCGCAGACCGCCCGCGGCAGAGGCCGCCCCGGTCGCGCCGCGGCGGGAGCGGCCGGCGGAGGCTGCGCGGCCGAGGGGGAGGGCCGGGGGAGGGGACGTCGCCCCGGCCCGCCTCCCGCGCCCCCTGCCCGCAGGCTTCCGAGCCTCAGTCGGCGCCCAGCATCTCGCTGCCCTGGACCCTCTGGCGGGCGTGCACTGGGCTCAACTCAGGTAAGGGGGCCCTTCTCCCACGGACACGGGGGCCGGGAATCAGCGAGACCCAGAGACGGAGATAAAAAGATCCACAGGGAGACACCACAGGGAGAAAGAGACAGCTACAGACACAAAAGAGACGCACAGAACCAGAGACAGACCCCACGGAGAAAGGAAGAGAGACACGTCTATGGGGACGGAGGGACACACAGCCATGAAGAAAAAGGGAGAGACACTAGAGACCCATATGCACAGAGACAGGGAGAAAGACAGAGACTGATACAGAGATGTACAAAGAGACACTGGGAGAGAGAGGAGACGTACAACAGAAACACTCAGACACTCAGAGATGGGGACACACAGACAGCTACACAAATATAGAGGGTGTATAGAGACAGATGCACACATCAGTCAAGGAAACTGAGAGACACGCAGACATACACCTGACCTGGACAGACAGTCCCACAGAGAGGTCACACCTAGGTGTACAGCCTTGGATACACAGACCCACATATGCCTGCCAGAGCCTCCACAAAGTTCCCTCTGTGTGAGCTGGCCTCGCTGGAGGTCTCCTAGGCTGGCTGGCTGGAGTCTGGAGAGGGGGGAGGCGCCCAGGCCACATTGAAGCTGTTCACAATCCCATCCTACAAGGTCTTGGGTTCCCTGGGTCCCACCCACTCCCGGATTGCTCTAGAGGGCTGGAGCTGGGTGGGCAGGGCCAGAACATGCCCACCTGTTCTAAGGAGAATGAAATATAGGCTGCCTACTCCAGCTTCCCCACTGTGGCTCTACACCCCCTCCAGGTGCCCAGAGCTGGGCCTGAGCATGGGGTGTTGGCTCTGTGGAGGATTTGGGCCTGCTGGGACTCAGTTCTCTGCCAGAGAGCCTGAGATGTGGGAGGGGGCTCTCTCCTCTCCTCCTAGACCTCACCCCATCCCTTCTCCTCACCACCCTTTCCTTTACTCTGTACCCCCCACAGGCTCAGGACTGCAGCTGGACATCTCTACTGCCTGGGAATCACTGAGTGTGCAAACACGACAGCCTCCTTGGAAGGCCGGCTATACCGGAGTCCTGCCTCGGCATGGGCCTTGCCATTGAGGCAGCCCCACTGTCGACCCTGCTGTCTGTGCTGGTCTGAGGGTGCGGCCTGTCATGGGGGCAGCCATTTCCCAGGGCGCCCTCATCGCCATCGTCTGCAACGGCCTAGTAGGCTTTTTGCTGCTGCTGCTCTGGGTCATTCTCTGCTGGGCCTGCCACTCCCGCTCTGCCGACATTGACTCGCTCTCCGAATCCAGTCCCAACTCCAGCCCTGGCCCCTGTCCTGAGAAGGCACCCCCGCCCCAGAAGCCCAGCCATGAAGGCAGCTACCTACTGCAGCCTTGAAGGCCCCTGGCCGAGCCTGGAGTCTGGGACCTAAGTCCACTTCATCCAGAGCCTGGGCTCCAGAACTCAAGAGTCCAGCCTGTCTGGAGCCGAACCCAGCAGGCCAGAGTCTAGCCAGCCAGGCTCCACGAGAGGCTCTGGTGGCCTTGGGTAGGCAGGCCCAGAGTAGGGGGTTAGTTATGAGTTGGTGCTAGGGCCTGGGCCTTCTGGACTCTGCTCCATCCCAAGGGCCAGGGGCTGGGTCTACCCTCTCCCTAGGCCGAGTGCCTCTAGGCCCTCTCAGTTGGGGAAGCAAACTGGAATCCTTGGCAATAATGGGAGGGTGTCCAGGCTGGGCCCCTCTTCTGGTCCTCCCACTGTTTGCTGGATAATAAATGGAAGTATGGTTATATCCTGAGATTTTCTCCTCTTCCTGAGGGCCCTGCAGCAGCAAAATTCAAGGTGGTGGTGGGCTTCCAGACACAGGTTTATTTGTGCAAAGTAGGAGTGGATAGTGGTGATGGGGGACCAAGTCCTGGGATGAGGTGCTGGGACCAGGGCTGGAGCAGGTGTTAAGGGCAAATGCTGGGATCTGATCAGGGGCGGGGTCATATATGAGGTGCTAAGGATGGGTTTAGTATCAGGATCCAGGCTACAAGCACTAGGTTCAAGAAATAGGACAGGGGCCGAGGCCAGGCCTTTAGATCTTGGGTTTTACTTCCCTCACCAGGTTCAGTAGTTTGTCCAGTTTTGCAATCTCCACAGCTGGACCCTTCTGCACTTCCTGCCCCTTCTTTTCCTGGGGAGAAGGGAAAGACAAAGGGAGGAGTAGTGAGGGATGGGCCATCTCTCTGGGTCCCAGCAGTACCTCTGCGCAGCCAGCCCCAGCTGTACTCTGCCCTGTCAGATTCTAGATCCCTGCCTCCCCCACTCCTACCTGACCCTTCCCCCAACTCAGGACAGGTGATAAAAGGGCCTGGTTGAGGCTTGCAAGGAGCATCCAGATCTGGTTCTGAACCTCAAATGGACATAGGGTCTTGATGCTGGGAGGACTGAGGGAGGGTTTCTACCCACTGACCCTCAGGGGAACAAGCCTTTCAAGCCAGGGGGATTGTAGCCCTGGGGAGAGGTGGAGCCTCTGACTGTTGGGACCACCCTTCCCACAGGAAGTTTCCTGAGTGAGTGCTAACAAGGAGCTAAGAGGTAAGTGTTTGTGAGGGAGGGGGTGTGAAAAAAACACCAGTGCCTTCATCTGGTACTCTAATACTTTTAGGTCAGGTGGGTAGCAGTGTGCCATTTAGAGCCAGGCCTGCTCTGTCAGACATAGCCACGGTTGGGGGAGGGTGTCAGAAGACCCAGGAGGGCAGATAGGATAACTCCTGCGTGATTCTACAGGTCCTTGGCTGGCCTGTTCCTCCGAGGAGCAGATCCCGAGTTTATGGCCCCTTACTCCCTCCTACAGAGCACTTGAATGTTTTAGCTTGTAGGCCAGGCCCTGAGACAGAGTTGGAACACTGTTGTGTGTGTCACTCACAGGTCCTGAGAGCGCCTTGGCAGTCCTATCCTCCCTTCTGCCCAGGCAGTGGGGTGTGGGCTAGCTTGGGGCAGCTGCCACTTCCTGCCTTCCCTCTGCTCCTGCCCTCTCAGCCACCTGTGCCCATTGCTCACTGGTGCTGCCCCAGCCTTGCCTGCTGAGAGCCCAGCCTGGATCTGGCTTGGGCTGTGAGGTGGGAGAGAGTGCAAGGCCAGCAGCCCCCTTCCTGACCCCATTGCAGCTGCTGACACCATGCGGAGCTCTTATTTCCTCCTGGTGTGACCCCTGCACCTGCTCCCAAATCTGTCTCCCCTCCCCTTGCAGGCCATTGCCTTTCCCACTACCCAGTTTACCACTATACTCTACAGGCAGAGGACAATGATGCCTCTTTTTCTCTTCCTCCCAAATTAAGTTCATCTTCTCTTCTTGGCCTCATCCCATCCCCTGGGAGGTAGCAGACTTGGCTTTTAAGTCCAGCTTTGTCATTAACCCCCTATATGACTTTGGGCATGTCCCTTGACTTTCTGAGCTTCAACTTCCCCACGTATATATACAGTAGTTAGGGTTAAATAGTCCTTGATCTTTGATAAGCTTCCCAGAGAAGCCCTGGGCTGGGAGTTAGGCCTGTGTGGCCAAGTCTGCTTGGGAAGGCCGGGACGGATGACCAGGGGACTTCTGTTTGCACCAAGCACTTGGCTGCTGATAGGGTCAGATGGCAATTTCACTAGAACCTCCAAGCCACCCAGGTATTACCTCTCAGCTGTCACCTGCTCAGGTTCTCTAATCCCAAGGTGCCCATGTCCTCAGATTCTCAGTGACATAGGTTATCAGATACACAAAGCCCAGCTCCCCCAGCCATGACTGACCTTGGCTCTGAGAGGATAATAAATGAAACTGTGGGAGATCCTTGCCTCCCTGGGTCAGGTGGGCAGGTCAGGTCCCGCCCAGACCTACCGCCTTCACCTCAGGAGGGCTGTACCCCTGCCCCAAGAGGTGACCATCATGCCTCCCACTGGGCTGTCCAGCTCTGCCAGCTCAAGCCTTGGCCTCTCTCTCACTAAATTAGGAGCAGATTTTATCTGTTCCACTAATTGTGCTGCCTCTTTCCCCCTCCTCGAGGCCAACTAGCTGGGCTCAGCAAAGAACTTCAGACCACACCCGACCACCCCACCCTACCCCCAGCCCCAGCCCCAGCCCACCACAGCCTCTGGGCCACAGCTGCAGGCACTTAGCAGTCTTCTGAGTATTTATAGCCAAGCCCGCCGCCCCCCC
>PVKU01003144.1:0-191506 GCA_004027475.1 Anoura caudifer
TCCAAGCTCCCACACAGGTGCTTTAACTTAGGGTTCCTCCCCCAGTCACATCCTTGGGGAAGTCCTTTCCATCCCCCCTGGCTCAGAGCATGGCCACAGCTGTTTAACATATCTATAAAACCAGTTAAAGGTTATAGATATGTTAAATGACCATTCTGGAGGTTATCTGCAAAACCATTGCTATGCAAAACAACTCAATTGCCCTGCTCCATTTGTCCCTTACCCCAACTCATACCTGTGGGGGAGGGGGTGAGGACACCTTATATGTCCCTCTAACATTTCCTGGACACCGTGAGTTCTGGGCCCCATTCCAACTCCCTTTTTGGGGCCCCCCTCTTGGCTGCACCCTGTTACATAATCAAAAAGCATGGTACTGGCAGAAAAACAGGCACATAGACCAATGGAACTGAACAGAGAGCCCAGAAATAAACCCAAGTCTCTACAGTCAATTAATATTTGACAAAGGGAGAAGAGGCATAAAATGGCATACAAATAGGCTCTTCAACAAATGGTGTTGGGAGATCTAGACAGCTATGTGCAAAAAAAATGAAACTTGAGCACCAACTTACACCATACACAAAAATAAACTAAAAGTAGATAAAAGACTTAAATATAAGTCGTAACACCATAAAAGTCCTAGAAGATACATTGGCAGGAAAATCTCAGACATTCCATGCAGCAACATCTTCACAGATATGTCCCCTAAAGCAAGGGACATAAAAGAAAGAATAAACAAATGGGACCTCATCAAATTAAGAAGCTTCTGCATGGCTAAAGAAAACAGCATTAAAATGAAAAGAGAGCCAACAATATGGGAAAACATATTTGCCAATGATACATCAGACAAGGGCTTGATCTCCAAATTATATAAAGAACTCACACAACTCCACTCTAAGAAGGTAAGCAACCCAATTATAAAATGGGCAAAAGACTTGAACAGACACTTCTCCAAGGAGGACATACAAAGGGCCCAGAGACATATGAAAAGATGCTCAGCATCACTAGCCATCAGAGAGATACAAATTAAAACCACAGTGAGTTAGTACTTCACACTAGTCAGAAATGCCAACATAAACAAATCAACAAACAAGTGTTGGAGAGGGTGGGGAGAAAAAGGAACTCTAGTGCACTGTTAATGGGAATGCAGACTGGTGCAGCCACTGTGGAAAATGGTATGGACTTTCCTCATAAAGCTAAAAATGGAACTGCCTTTTGACCCAGCAATTCTTCTGCTGCGATTATACACTAAGAGCCCTGAAACACCAATCCTAAAGAACCTATACACCCCAATGTTCATAGCAGCACAATTTACAATAGCCAAGTGCTGGAAGCAACCTAAGTGCCCATCAGCAAATGAGTGGATCAAAAAAACATGGTACATTTATACAATGGAACTCTACACAGCAGGGAGAAAGAAGGAGCTTATACCCTTGCAACAGCAAGGATGCAACTGGAGAGGATTATGCTAAGTAAAATAAGCCAGGTTATAAGAGACAAATACCATATGAACTCACCTTTAACTGGAACATAATCAACAAAAGAAAAAAGGAAACAAAATACAACCACAGTCATTGAAATTAAGAACAATCTAACAATAGCCAAAGTGGAGGGGGGAAGGTATAGTGAGAAGCAGGGTTTTCAGGAACTACGATAAAGGACATAAGGACAAAACCAAGGGGGAGAGTGGAAAAAAGGGAGGGAGGTTTGGAGGGGTGGGGAGAATATACAGACAACTGTAATTGAACAACAATAAAATAATTTAAATTTTTAAAAAGAAAATAAATTCCTTAT
Organism: Anoura caudifer; assembly: GCA_004027475.1. Taxonomy (NCBI): domain Eukaryota; kingdom Metazoa; phylum Chordata; class Mammalia; order Chiroptera; family Phyllostomidae; genus Anoura; species Anoura caudifer. Next base: position 1,792 of record PVKU01003144.1, read on the forward strand.
GTGAAAAAAATAAGAGGAAAAATAAAGAGAAAAAATTAAGCAGAGGAAAACAATTTAACAATAAAATGGCACTGAATACATATCTATCAATAATCACCTTAAATGTAAATGGCTTATGTAACAGGGTGCAGCCAAGAGGGGGGCCCCAAAAAGGGAGTTGGAATGGGGCCCAGAACTCATGGTGTCCAGGAAATATTAGAGGGACATATAAGATGTCCTCACCGCCTCCCCCACAGGTATGAGTTGGGGGAAGGGACAAATGGAGCAGGGCCATTGAGTTGTTTTGCATAGCAATGGTTTTGCAGATAACCACCAGGGTGGGCGTTAGGGCAGAAGGGTGGAAGGAAATTTTCCACTGCCCCAAGATAGCAACATTCCCGCGTGCGGGCTCTCTCAGCCAATAGCTAACTGCCACATTAGCTTCGGTGTGATTGCTTGCTCACCTCTATAAAAGAACCTAGCTGTGAGCACTAGGCTCGGCTCTCTCTTGTAGCTCCTTGGGACACAGGTTGAGAGTTCGCCCCTGCACAGGTAATCTTTGGCCAATAAAGTAACATCTTGCACCTGGACATTTCTGGTGGCTGATCATTCTCGCTCGCAGTTGGACTGCAACAGCTTAGATGCTCCAACCAAAAGAAATACAATAGCTGAATGGATAAGAAAACAAGACCCATATACATGCCGTCTCTCAGTGACCCACCTCAGATCAAAAGATACACATAAAAAGTAAAAGGATGAAAAAATATATTTCATGCAAATGGAAAGGAAAAAAGATGAAGTAGCAATATTTATATCTGACAAAATAGATGTTAAAATGAAGGCTATAGTAAGGGACAAAGGAAGGCACTACATAATGATAAAGAGAATATAACTCTAGTAAACACGCACATAACATAGGAGCACCGAAATTTGTAAATCAAATATTGATGGATGTAAAGGGAAAGATTGACAGAAATACAGTCAGAGTCAGGGATTTTAACACCCCGTTGACATCAATGAATAGATCTTCCAGACAGAAAATCAACATGGAAACAACAGCCTTAAAGGACACACTAGATCAATTGAATTTAATTATATTTAGTTGATATCTTCAGAACATTTTACCCCAAAGCAGCAGAATACACACTTTTTCATGTGCACACAGAATGTTTTCTAGGATAGACCACATGTTAGGATACAAAACAAGTCAATAAATTTAAGAAGTTTGAAATCACATCAAGCATCTTCTCTGACTGCCGTATTATGAAACTAGAAATTAATCACAAGAACACAAAAACATGCAAAGACATGGAAGCTAAATAAACATGTTATTAACAGTGAATGGGCCAATGACAAGATCAAGGAGGAAATCAAAAGATATCCTAAAGCAAATGAAAATTAGAATAATAATCCAAAATCTGTGAGACACAGTGAAAGCAATCCTAAGAGGAAAATTCACAGGACTATATCAAAAAAAAAACAAACAAAAAAACACACAAATAAACAATCTTACTTTACACTAAAAGGAACGTGAAAAAGAACAATAAACAAAGCCCAAAGTGAGTAGAAGGAAGGAAACAAAGATTAGAGCAGAAACAAACAAAATAGAGTCTAAAAGAATTATACAAAAGGCCAATGAATCCAAGAGTTGGTTCTTTGAAAAGATAAACAAGATTGACAAACCTTTAACCAGACTCATCAAGAAAAACAGAGAGAGGACCCAAATACATAAAATGAGAAATGAAAGAGGGCAAATAACAACTGACACCAAAGAAATACAATGGATTTATGAGAAAGTATTATGAATACCTATATGCCAACAAACTGAATAACCTGGATGAAATGGTTAAATTCCTAGAAACATACAATCTTCCAAAACTAAATCAGGAATAATCAGAGAATCTGAATAGACAAATTATATCTAGTTAAATTGAAGCAGTAATTATTAAAAACAACTCCCTAGAAACAAAAGCCATGGACCAGATGACTTTCAGGTGAATTTTACCATACATTTCAGGATGAACTAATACCTGTCCGTCTCAAACGACTTCAAAAATCTCAAGAGGAGGGAAGGCTCCCAAGCTCATTTTACAGGCCAGCATTATCCTAATTCCAAAACCAGATAAGGACACTACAAAGAAAGAAAATTATAGGCCAATATCTCTGATGAATATAGATATTAAAATCCTCAACAAAATATTAGCAAACCTAATACAGCAATGCATCAAAAAGATCACACACCATGATCAAATGGGATTTATTCCAGGAATGAAAGGTTGGTACAACATTTGCAAATCAATAAATGTGCTTCACCATATAAACAAAATGAAAGATAAAAACCACACAATCATATCAATAGATGCAGAAAAAGCATTTGATGAAATCCAGCACATATTTATTGTAAAAACTCTTAGCAAAGTGAGAATAGAGGTAACATACCTAAACATAATAAAGGCCATATATGACAAACCCACTGCCAGTATCATACTCAATGGGCAAAAACTACTAGCGTTTCCCTAAGGTTGGGAACAAGATAAGGATGTCCACTTTCACTTCTCTTATTCAACACAATACTGGAAGTCCTAGCCACAGCAATTAGAGAAGAAGAAGAAATAAAAAACATCTAAAGTGGGAAGTAAGAAGTAAAACTGTCTTTATTTGCATATTACATGATACTGTACATAGAGTACCCCAAAGATTGCACCAAGAAACTACTAGAACTGATAAATGAATTCAGAAAAGTATCTGAACTTGTCACCTGGCCACATTTCTGTGTCATCCTACACAGCAACAAAGATCAGAAATTTATTCTCAAGTGCTCTAGAGCTCATTTCCAGCAATAAAAGTGAAAACCACAGAGAGTAAATTAACATTAAAAAAGAATTCTTTAAATCCTCATTTTCCTAGCCAATCCATGATTGAAAAGTAATCTCCTATGACTGTCATTCCAGGGAAAAAGAAGTGATCATGTGTGATTCTGTGCACTTTCTACACAGAATTTCCCTACATAGCAGCTAGATGAATATGTTCCTGGAAATAGGTAACAATTGCTACTCTGAAACACTTTGAATGGGCAGAAATTCATTCATAAAGTTAGCTCTGGCATAATAAGTGACTTCTGGTGACAGCAGTTGCCTAATATATTTAGCAAAATATCATACTTACTCTTTACATCTTGACCTCCTCCTAAACTAACAGTTTTCAGTAACACAAATAACTTCAAGTAACTCTGCAAATAAAATATTTAAAAGTACCTATCTGTAACCCCTTCTCAGTGATATGTGAAATAGAGAAAAAATATTTTTATTATTCACATGGATAAAATTCTTACTCACCAGGTAGGACTAGCTAAGTGGTCAGATGTAATAGTAACAGACTTACAATAGAAGGAATTTGGGTTGTACATATAAAATTCTACTATTATGCAAGTCCCAGCAGTAGTCAGTGTATATATTTTTTAAGTTTCATCAGAACTATAGGGATATTTGCAAAGTGAATTTTGCTTTTTTTAGAAAAGATTATTAATTTATTTATATATTTTTAGACAGAGAGGAAGGGAATGAGGAAGAGAGGGAGAGAAGCATCAAAGTGTGGTTGCCTCTTGAGTGCCCCCTACTGGGGACCTGGCCACAACCCAGACATGTGTCCTGACTGGGAATCAAACCCACGACCCTTTGGTCCACTGGAATCCACTGGGCCACACCAGCCAGGATGTGAATTATGGATTCAGATATTTTTGAACATGAAAATAACTGTAAAGACATCACAAAGGAAGAGGGCCTATGAGGATACATAGAATTCTGACAGGCAAAACTAAGAGAAGTACACTCCAGGGGATGACACATTAGCAGAGGCAAGGCCAATGGTGTCTGCAAGGAGCAGGCCAAACCCCTATGAAAACCATGGAAAGGCAGGTGGCGCAGACCACAGGGCTATGGGAATGTCCTGCCTTTAAGAGAACTTAAAACTTTTTTGAAAATCAAGAGAAGCCACTGAAGACCTGTGATTGGGTAGGAACCAGCCCTTACTATTTACTAAGAATATTACTTCAAATATTCTTAGTAAATTGTTCAGAATTACCTAAGCAAAATGACCTTCACATCCTTGCTGTAAGCCCCAAGCCAGCAAGGTTTTATATTTAAAAAACAATAACACAAAACTGATTCCAGAAATTCTGCTGAGTAATATAAATATTTACTAAAATCTCTTGGAAAGGTAAATGAGAGAAAATATACTTTAAAACTCTCTGGAAGTCTCCCTCATAAAGTCCTATTCCCATACCAATTCCTGTCCTGCCCGAAATTCCTCTAAACCTCCCCTCTACTCCCAACACTGGCCATTTCTCAGACATCTAATCTTGCCTTTATTTCAGTGGATGAACACTCCCGTGCTCCCTTTCTTTTGGCAAAGTTCTGGGTAGGATTCTCCCCTCCATTCTGCGGGTGTGATGATCAGAGACAATGGGAAGAGGGGAGCAAAAGCTAGAAAATGCACACTTTCTCACTGACTGGTGTGGCTCGGCTGGTAGGGCATCTTCCTGCAAAGCAAAAAGTCACTGGTTCAATTCCCAGTCAGGGCACATGCTTAGGTTGGAGGCTCAATCTCCAGATCAGGCACAGGTGAGAGACAACCGATCAATGTTTCTCTTTCACATCAAGGTTTCTCTCCCTTTCTTTTTCCCTCCCTTCCCCCATAAATAAATAAATGCATAAATAAATAAATATTTTTAAAAAGAAAATGCACACTTTCTAAGTTTTATCCCAATAAGACAGGCTGGTAGGGAGCACTCATGGAGCTAGGAGTACCATCTAGAAGGTCAATGGAACACTGTCATGAGGGCTTGAACCACAGTGATTGTCCTACAATCACTACAATCACTACAGTGTAGGACAATAAAAAGGGATAATCAGAAATTCGAGGCAGGATTTGTCAGTGAAATTGAGCTCCTCAAGAACAAGAGTTCTTTCCAATTATTCCCAAACCCATCAGAATGACCTCAGATGTTTGTTTAAAGGCTAAATGAATGGATGAATAAGTGCATGAAAAAGAGGCAGGCTGCTGACAGGAGGAAAGCCAACCACAGTTAATCCTGAGTGTTCCTGGGAACCTAACACACAATTCTTCCTACTTGCCCCTTCCCCTCACGATCCTAATAGCATCCTGACTGATCACCCTCTTGCCTCTGGCTTTCACATTTACCACTCCCTCTACCTGAAATACCCCCTAACCTTGAGCCTCACATCTGTATTTAAAGAGGTTGAAAAGGGTGGATGCACAACTGCATGGGCAGCAAGGATTTTACAGCCCACAGCATGTGTGTTAGGTCTGAGCAATAATTATGTCACAGAATTAAAGGAGCAGCATTCCATATACACCTGGAGGGATGAGAGTCCTTGGCCTCCAGAACTTGGGAGATGTTTTTAAATGAGCTATAAAGCTTTCCACCACTGCCACCACCAACCCCTGAGTGAGTTTCATGAGAATATCCAGATAGGTTCTCTATTCTCATGTTCTTGTTGGTCTCTGATCCACACCCGGGCATTCCATTCACAGACTCAGATACAGATTTAATGAACTACCAGTGCTCCTCATGTAATAAAGTACAGTAATGAAAAGATGAGACTATCACAAACAGCTAGATAAAACAATGGACTTTGACGGTGACCCGCAGATCACTCTCTGTCCAGCTATACTGTTTTTCAAAACTTTAGATTGTTACCACTTTTAACTTTTAATAAAATATTCTGTTTTCTTCCTTGTAACTCACTTCAGTAAGTCTTCACTGTCTTTTAACAAAAGAGAAAAAGATCTGTTAAATCTAAATGAAACAGGTCTGAATTAATATATTACCATAAATACTTCTGTAGTTTCAAATTTTCTCTCACTCTTTTACATTCCAAGGTGACGTTTTATTCTTTGAGATAAACATTTGGACTAACAGTAAGTCCAGGTACATAAAGGGTATGGCACTGTGGTGGTCACCTTCACACTCCACCTGGGAAGCTCTGCCCAGGTCCTAGATTCAGGAGCTCAGCAACCCAGTGGAGCTTCCTAGGCCCTCCCCATCAGCTCCCTCTTCAGGTTTACCTGTGTGCCAGCCTCTGTCTCCCTCCACACTTATATGTACTGGGAGAGCACAGACACTTGGCTGCCTCTGGGCAGCCTCAGCCCTCTGCACCATGACTGGCATTTAGTAGGTACTCAGTGAAAATTTGTGCAGTGAATATGGATATATTTGTACTGTAACAACTATGAAAGAAAAAAATGATACTAAGTAATCCCTCTTTGTTTTCTAAAATGTGAAATATAAGGCAAAAGAATTTTGAGATGACGGTAAGGTGGAGCCTGCTGGGCTTCCCCAGGCAGCATGGGCTGTGTCCTCTCAGCAACTCTGGGGGCCCTGAAGAGGGTCCCCCTGCTCCCAGCCTTGGTGAACTGCAGCTCCACCTTGCTCTCTATTTACACAGGCTCTAGCCAGAGTCAGGGCTGAATATCTTTTCTCCCTTTCCTCACTGCCTTCCATCTGCTCTGTGTGCCCTGCACTCCTCTCCACCCCCTTTGACCTCCTTGTGCCCTGGGATTTTGTGGTGTCCCCTGGGCTTTTGTGGTGTAACCCTCATGCACTGGAAGGAACCTGGGTGCCCAGAGCTGATCTGGGAATTGCTGGCAGCGTTTTGAGCCTTCCAAATTAGCCTAGGAAGGCTCAAGGTTAACAAAAGCCAAGGCAGCCTTCTGAAATCTGTGGGGTCCTCCACCATGCCCTGTGGCCAACCTGATGGGGAAGCAAAGAAGCATCCCCAATCACATGCCTTGAAGGCAAGTGACAGCGTTCATCTTACCCATGAGGAGACCCTGACAGGTACATCACCAGTCCACCAGGCCTCCCTGGCTGGGATTGGGACCCAGAAATTTGGGCTGCCTTACCAGCGTCCTGAAAATTTCTCCCACACCTCGGAAGGAACATAACAAGATGGTGCCTTTACAAGAGGGATTGTTGTTGTTACGTAAATCTCTAAAATGATAAACCTAATGAACTCCTTACCTGTTTCCCTGAGAACAGATTACCTGCAGAGGTGGTTTGTTCTAAAAAAAAAAAAAAAAAAAAAAAAAAAAAAAAAGCAGTACCTTTCCTGTCTCAACAGTAATTCCCTAAAACTCAGGCTCAGAGCAAAGGACCGGCTGGGACCAGGATTTACCTGCGCCCGGTGTCAATGGGAGCCGAGCCGGCCTTGCCGCGGAGAAGAAAAGCCGCAGCTTAGGCTCCTGGTCTGCAACCCGAGCTCCCCAGGGACCCCGGGGACTCCCCTGGATACAGTGCGGGGACAAAGCTATCACGAGCAGCAGGGCCCTTGACTTAGCCGGCTGCTCCACTGGGCCGAGCTGAGGACCCAAGAGGCCGGGTTTCTCCATGGTGAAGCTGCCCAGCCTCCCTGGTGGTATCTCCCGGAGTCGCCAGTTCAACTGCTCCTGCAGGTGAAGTCACCAAGGTTTAACCAAGGTTGAGACCCAAGACCACAGAAGGCCAGATTTTTTTTTTTTTTTTTTTTTTAAGATAAAGGACTCCTCTCCACACGTTTGGGCGATGCTAACGACAGAAAAATGATTTTAAGTCCATTTGCCCTGATTAAAATAAAGGAGCAGGCATCTCCGATATATCCTGATCTGTAAATTATGGTGGTTTGGATCATTTCATTAGCCTGCTTTATTGCTTTATATTAAGTATGTATGGAGAAATGTTTAAATCGATGGCTTATTATCTAATTACCTAATTGCCTCCAATCAATTGAATGCTAATTATTTATCAATTGCTGATTTGTGAAGTGGCAAACAAGTGAGAGAGGGAAGGAATAAACCACACTAGGCATTGTCCACTGTTCAGTTACAAAGAGGGCTTGTCAGTCACAAACTCTGAAAAATAGTCCCAATGCCTTCAAATCATTCTTGCTAGACTAGGAAAAATCTATCAAGAATAAAGAAAACTGAAAGCTGGATTATTCCTCTGATTTCTGTATATTGAAACTAGAGGAAGAAAATTAATGAACTTTCAGAACGTAACAATTTGAGATCTACTTTTTGTTCAGTCCTTAGCCATGAGACCTCAAGCAAAGTATTTATCCTCAATTGTCTCTCTGACAAAGCAAAAAGATTGAATTCAGTCATGCTCAGACAGCTTGTACCATGTGTGAGTCTGTGAAGAATGCAGATTCTGACACTCCAGGGATTTCAGTTCTGCATGGCAGGTGCACCGTTAATCTGCATTTGAAAGGCCTCTGGGTAGTCCTGAAGCAAGTGGTCCTTGAAACCCACTATTATTCACTCAGTAAAAATGGTCTGAAAGCAAACTGGGCTGTACATAGTGGGAAACACTGGAACTACCATAGTGATTAAAAGTGATAGACAAGATCCTTGTCTCTAGGAAATATTGAGCTTCTGGGGTCTAGCTCCCGCACATAATGGTTTTACCATAACCAAATAGGTTGATTAATGCTAAGTTACTCTTTGATTTTTGTTCTTTGTTTGTTCATTGTTTATCCTTGACTACTTTTTTTTAATCATCCAGAATGGGACATTTTAACATATCCTCTTAGTTAATGACACATAAAACATAATAACACTTGTTGATATACAGCTGAGAAAACCTAGTTAATAATAATTGCATAAGAAACAACATAGAAAACTATATTTGACAAAATGACACATTGTTTTCAATAACATAAAAAATGGAAAAAAAAAACCATTGGGTGCCCACATATACTGGTACACTTGCTGATTCCACATTGATTATCTCCACCAAGGACATAAAAAACAACTTTGTAGGAAGCTGCTCTGGGTAGAAACACAGGTAGAGGAACAGTACAAAGTGGTCACTCTGAACTCAGGGGAAGAGTTTAAAGAAATTACTGAGTTACATCAGAATTATAAGATCTTAATTTACAAATGTTTGTGTACTTTTGCTCTTACATGTTTAGTCTGAGCTACCTTCACATCATTTTTATGATTCTGGATCAGCTGAGTAGTATACTTAAATGAAGTGGGAGAGAAAAATACTTATAAGTCCCTAGCAAGTGCTTCATAGTGCATTCTATTCATATTTTTCAGGTTAGATATTCAGATACAACAATAAAAAAAGAAATTATAATGTTATTTGGTAAATATTTGAATCATAACAAACTTTTAAAATGTTTATATCTGATGCTAAGTACATACAAGCCATCCAAGTGATTAGGAGTAATTCAAGAAAGTAAAAGATTAAAATTTTAAAGTGCTTAATAAATTTTTACATGTAAAATGCTATACAGGGAAAAATAAATTATAGATGGAGACTACACTCCATCTTCGAAGGAAAAACAAGATGGTATTTGTTAGACTGTGCTTAAAAATAATAAAAATTAATCATAGTCTTTTGTACCAGCAATTTACTAATGCCATATTAACTAGCTGCTGTTAACTCAAATAAGAGTATAGGACATAGTCTACTGTGGTAGATTAAAAATAAATAAATAGATTCCCAAGTCAATCTACTTGTATTCAAATCCAGCTCAACCATTTCATAGCTACCATGACCTTATGGAGTATTTAACTCTCTCCAAGTTTCTGTCTCTTCATTGTAAAACTGACTGCCATGTATAAGTTAGGCTTAATTTTAGCCTCCTTTAAAATAAATGCAAAAGTAGAAACTATGAGATAGCCAAAAACCAAGTTCCATTTGATTCTCACAGTTTTCAGTCCATTGCTAGTGATGTGACTAATGTTTTCATTTTTTTTTTAATTTTTTGTTTAAGATCTGCCTGGATCTTCTACTTTTGCGGAAGTGGCCACAAAGGGCTTTTGCCTGCAAACAGTTCCTCCTTTAAAGAAGGGAGATGTTTCTGTCCCCCTCATAGGACCATACACATCTTGAGAAAGTTCAGATGGCATAAAGTTTGGAAGTTAACTATGATAATGGTTAAAAACTTGACAAGAGACTGACAATGAAAGTTCTCTTGGATATGTTTGACCTGGGAATTCTCCTTTCAACCACATCTAAAGCTTGCTTTCCATGTGGTGTGTGAACCTTTTGGATGAACCACTTTCCACCACCCTTTTAGCCAGTGACAAACTGAATTAGCCCCATTAAATTCCCCCTTCTAGAATCTCATTTGCCCTAAAACAGATTAGCAGGAAACTGTTTTACATACATTACCTCCTAAACCATATCTTAACCTTTCCAGCCTGAAGACAAGGAATTTATTTTTTACTCTTCTCAGATCCTTAAAAAGAGCTCAGTAAATATGTTGGGACTGATTAGAGAGAAATCAGCACTATTCTTAAGAATATAGAACAATACTCTGTGGAGAGCAATGTTAGAATGAAGCTAAGTCACCAATAGGTGGCAGTGGTGATTTAATTTCTGGACAGGTCATTAAAACAGAAAAGTAGTCTATTGCCAAAAATGCCTAATTTCATTTTCCATCCCCGCATTGCATTTTCTACCAGCCTCCAGTGCTCCCACGTCTCTCTCAACGCTGTCTGCTGCTGCCCTTACTAACTGCTGTCTGAACAGTTGCAGCTGTAGCAGCTTCCTTAGCTACTCTTTCCAGTCTCATAAATTAACTGATTGTCATTCTTAGAAATACAAGAAATTAGCCCTCATTGCTTAAGGATCTCTAAAGAATGTAAGACATTCTTCTTAGATTGTTAAATCTTAAATATGATTAGAATAATGGGAGAAGTGGGTTTTTCCAACACTCAGTGAAATACAAATTTAATTGCTGCTCCTAGTCTTGCTTTACCTATTCAGCAGCAGAAACAATGCTCACTTTATAATGTTTTCAGAAATATAATTCAAGGTATAGAGATAGAAATAGTATTTATTGCTTTTTTCCCTAGTTAAAAAGTGGTTTTATTGCTTAAGAACAGACATTTTTTGCAACCAGACCAGAGGCTGTGGATGACTCCTATTTCCAGTTGGGAGGGAGGACTGGTTTGGTCTTACAATATCCAGCCAACCAGTGAATACAGCTCTTGATCAGAATCAGATGGAATTTAATATCCTTATCCTTTCTGTTCTGCTCAATAAGCTTTCAAACAGCAATAGCTTTCTTAATGAAAAGGTAGAGATCTTCAGGAAGATCAGGAGCAAGTCCTTTGGACTTAAGAATTCTCAAGATTTTATTGCCTGTCACAAAATGTACTTGTGCAATGCTACGTGAGTCTCTCAGGATCACACCAATTTGTGAGGGAGTCAGGGCCTTCCTGGCCAGTTTGTAGATCTGCTCCTTCACGTCATGAGACGTCAGGTTCAGCCACGTGAAGATACTGCTGCAGCGGTGAAGGGCGGACAGGGACCGCCCCTTCCCAGAAGCATGCCTGCAACCCATGATGGTGGAGGACAGAGAGCAAAATGAGAGCGTGCACTGGAATGCCACAGGAAGCCACCTATTTATTGCTTTAATAAACCGTTCACGTGGTGGTTTATTTCTTATAAATGGATGATGTGCCACAAGTTAAATTAACGAATTTTTTTTCTGAGTGAAATAAATGGTTGCAATAGGAATACAGTGAGAGGGAGTCTCCAGCCCTCTTGTACTGATGAGCTTGTTAAGTATACTATAAAGTTTGTTTAAATTTCCATCTTCTATCTTCTTAAACAGTCTGCTCAGCATCCTTCTGGTGCTTCTCCAGGCTGTCCCTATGCATGGAGGCCATGGCCAGAGCTGAGCTGTGCTTCTTCCATGTTTGGTACCATCTCAGCCTTGCCTTGTTCACAATGAAGTCCCAAGGCCATGATCATGTTATGGTTATCTCACCTGCGAAGACTTACCTTCTATGTTCCCTCTCTTACCTGCATTCTCTTTTGAGAGATTTAAATATGTATGTATACATATACATATGTCTTTTTAGTGATAATATGGCTGAAGAGACAGAAAATATATTTTAATATATGTGTGTATATATGTGTATGTATATTAAAATGATGTTTTAAAATATATGTGTGTATATATTAAAATAATACATAAAATAATGTACTAAAATATATGTGTTAAAATAATGTTGTCTTTCTCTTTAGCCAAATTACTACTAAAAAGACATCCTCCCTACTTTTTATCACATTGAACAAGTGTTGCTGCCCCACCCACTACTGCCCAGAACCTCAGCACAAAGAGCTCAGCATTTTAGTTTGATATATTCATTCCTCTGATTTGGTTACACATTTTGGTAGAGATTTATACTATTCTGAATTCTGACTTTTCTCCTATTTCTCCAGATTTATAGGGCAGTCACTCATGTTTTTCATGCTGTTCAATTCTGTGTCCATATATCAGTTGTCTTCCTATGAAAAGACAAGTGGACTGTTATTTCCCAGAAATCATAAAGACTAGAGTAGTGGTTCTTAAAGAGGTTCTCCAGGTCTCACCAGGGAACTTGTTAGAAATGAAAATCCTCCACCCCTCTCAGACTTGGTTCAGCAAACAGCCCTTCACCTGTCAAACAAGAATGCTATATACTACATAGTTCACTTGTGCAGAAGTCTGATGGTGCTAATGTTTATTATGGAAGAGACTGGGACCCTTCCACTTTGAAAATGCCACCATCTCTACAGGAAGCTTAAAATAAGATGCAGTCAGGAAGGAGTTAACAAGAAAACACTAAACACTCAGAAGAAAAGGGTGTGAAACACAAGAACATTCTTACTAGAGTAGAGTTAAGATGAAAAAAGAAATTGTAACCCTAGCTGTATGGCTCAGGAGGTTAGAGCATCGTCCCATACACCAAAATGTTGAGGTTTTGACCCCTGGTCAGGGCACATACCTAGGTTTGTTTGGTTCCCCAGTCTGGGCATGTTCGGGGGTCTTGGTGGGGGGGTTGGGCAGCAAGCAATTGATGTTTCTCTCTCCCTTCTTCTCTCTCTAAAGTCAATAAGTATATCCTCGGGTTAGGATGGATGGAAGGGAGGGAGGGAGGGAGGAAGAAAATTGTAAAAATTTGTACCAGCATTGAAAGTCTTCCTGTCCCCCAGCCCAGTAAAAAATATAATAGGTTTCCTATTTCTATTTTATCTTTTTAAATAAAAATTGTAATGTTTTCAAGAGCTGTCTTTCATTTGCTCTCCCACCTTCAATAAAAATAATTATCACATTATTCAATGGATTGACTATTTTGTTTCTACCTCGATTATTTTCTGTGGAAATTATTACAAATGTGAAACAATATAAGAAAAACACTATGGAGCCCTGGCTGGTATAGCTCAGTGGATTGAGTGCGGGCCTGTGAACCAAAGGATCGCAGTTCGATTCCCAGTCAGGGCACATGCCTGGGTCGCAGGCCAGTTCCTGGCAAGGGATGCATGAGAGGCAACCATACATTGATATTTCTCTCCCTCTATCCCTCTCTCCTTCCCTTCCCCTCTAAAGATAAATAAATAAAAAAATAAAATGTTAAAAAAAGAAAAGAAAATCTTTAAAAAATAAAAGAAAGAAAAACACTATGAAAAAGTTTGTTTTTACTAAATACTGATAGGTACAACAATAATCAAAACTATGCCTGAATTTTTGTTGAAAATAATTGTTTTTTTCTCTTCCTGAATTTAAACAACATAAAAAATCAATATTGACTGACATAAATACATGTCATGTCATAACTAAATATTCATTGATTAGGGAGGTAAGATATAAATGGAAGTTATAAATTATACTAAGCTTACCCATTATTTTTCCTTTATGATATGGGGTTCACATGATACTTCTGGAAGGTTTCTTTTTTCCTCTTTTTATAAGGAGATAGGATTTAACTGGTTTTTGTTTTGTTTTATTTTAGAGACGTGAAGCCACTTTGCTATCCTTCAATTCTGCTGAAATCTTTAGAAATCTGGTACCTACCTAAAAAACAGAAAATCCCCCAAATTAAAATTTCTCTTAATTTCAGAACATTTTCTCTAATGTCTCTAATTTATTTAATTTACATTAAATAAATATTTATCAAGGATCAAAAAAATTAGAAAGTAAATTAGAAATTAAAATGCCAAGATTGTCCTTGGCATTTTACAATGAAATTTTTCTTGTACCGATAAAGTACAAATTAACATGGAACATAAAAAAATTGAACAGTGAGAGGAAGATGGTGGTGAGGTAGGAGGGAGCAGATTCCACTTCCCCCTACACATGGGAGAAAAACCTAGCTGATCTAATGGAGAAACAGAGCAAACAGCCAACCATACCCCAGCATATATGAAAATAGGAGAACAGTGACTGCTATGGCTCAGAGGATTGAGTGTCAACCTGCAAACCAAAGGGTCATTGGTTCAATTCCTAGTCAGGGCACATGTCTGGGTTGCAGGCCAGGTCCCCAATAGGGCGCATGCAAGAGGAAACCACACATTGATGTTTCTCTCCCTTTCTTTCTCCCTCCTTTCTCCTCTGTCTAAAAATAAATAAATAAAATCTTTAAAAAATGAAAATAGGAGAACAAAAATTGTAGCAGATATTGAGAAACCAGATGATAAGGAGAGCGCTTCAGGACAATAAGGTCCCAGGGACCCGTGCGGGTACCAGGGCAGCTGCAACCCCAGGCATGGCACCTGCTGGATTTGCCACAGGGTTCTTGGGAGAGATGAGGTCAACTGCTCCCTCCCCAGCCGAACAAAGTTTGAGCAGCAGCAGGAGAGACCTGACTGCTTGAAGTCACAGAGAGGGGAATAAGGACTAAGTGGCAAACACACAGAGGTTGTGAGCACCCACAGAGTCTGGACACTGGCTCAGGAGAGTTAAGAGTCATGAGGTGGCAGGCTCTGACCCTGATAGTCACTGATAGTCACTGGTCTGGCTGGAGAATTGGGCTATGCCAGAGGCCAGGCCACTGTACAGAGCAGCAGGCTTGAGTAGGAGGAATTTCTCAAAAAGAAAAAGTGAAAAAAGAAACACTGGGGAATTCTCCTACAGAAATCACTCTGGCCTCCTCCCCAACCAGCCAGGCAGCACTTCCCAGGGGGCTTGGGAAGCCCTATGCGCTCCCATAGCACTGAGAAGGGTGTGAACCTGAACCCATCTGGCTGGAGGCAACCTGGCCAAGTGCGAGCGCCCACAACCTGGCGGAAGGCCTGGCCCACAGGGGTAACCCCGCGGGGGAAGTGTGGTCTGAGGAAGGCCTGGATCCCATACACAAGGCCCGTGGAGAGGCATGAGGTTAGCCCTGGGGAAACTGCCTGCAAGGCTGACTTACTGCTGATCTGGAAGAAAGAGAAGCCCCTCAGCCTGCTGCAGCCAGCAAAACGAGAAAAAACAGTGTGGCCAGTTTAAAACCACCAAGAGGCTTTTTTTAAAGTAATTTTTATATTTTTTTATTATTTTTCATCTCTCATTTCCATTTTCCTCTCTCAATCTTTCTTGTTTTATTCCTTCTTCCTTTATAATTTTATCTCTTCTTCCTTCCTTCTTCTGCTTCTCTCTCTCTCTCTCTCTCTTTTTTTTAAATACCCACAAGTGAGAAAAAAAAAAAAAAAAAAAAAAACCTAGAACTGTGAAAAGACCAGAGCTGGTCCCAAACAGAAGCATCCCAACAGCTGAGACAGTGAGACAAATTTCACTTTGCTATTAAGAGAACCTGCAAGTAATTGCACATTTGTATTATTATTTTTTCATTATTCTTACATCTTTTATTTTAATAGTATTTTTATATTCCTCTTCTTTCTGTTTAGTCTTCTTTGCTTGGCTGATTATACTGTATCGTTTGACGGGTTTCCCCTGTTCTCTCTTTCATAGTGTATTGCTAATTTACTGTCCTTTACTTGTGTTCCATTAGCATACTACTCAAGGTCCTATACTCCCTATTCTTATTATCCAGATCACATAGATTCTGTCATATGATTGTTGCTCCATTATTATTGTAAATAATAGCTGTTCCATACAATGGTAAATACTACACAAAACCCCTCCCAGATCTTAGCCCACTTCACGGTTTCCTGAACTCTATTACTGTACTGGTTAATTCTATTATCTCACATACTACACCTATTTACTAACCTTTACTCGGACCTTACCTCAGAATCTGACTTCCCACAACCACCTTGCCTTCTAGATCCAACTCACAACCCTTACCTCCCCAACAAGAGTCTTATCTTCTCTCCATCCTTTCTAAAAAGTGGGTAGTTGAGTGGAATATCACAGTTAACACTATACATAGCCAAAGGATCTCCTATCCCTTCTCTACCAGCTTCTACTGTAAATATCATAGAATACTCTCTAGCTGTCTTAAACCATTTTGCCTTCCCCCTCCAAGTGATCACAAAAAAAAGAGTAGGTGGAAGCTGTGGACACCAGGATACCCACTGGAAGAGGAAACCCAACAACAAAGGAAATACCAACAGATAACAACAGAAGAAAGTGAAGGAGGGAGTGGAAGTCACACTAACCTCAATCCAGGACCTATCTGGAAATACAACGAAATAATGGAGAAATTACCCAGAATAAACAGTTGAACAAGAGCAAGAGAGAATCCTCAAAACCTTGTACACATGGAAGAATCAACTTCAACACAACCTGCCCTCACCAGCACAACAAAATACAAGAGGTGGTGGACAGAGTGACCCTCAGTTAACCACATGGTGGGAAGGACTCAACAACAATCAAAACCCCAAAACAAACACAGAGCCAACTTAAATGACAGCGCAAGGTCAGTGAGCTCAGGAAATCAAGGAGGTCACTCCACTGAATCTCACAGGTCTTCTACCACAGAAGTTCACACCATAAACTCAGGGAGTCAGAACAGATCAATTTAAGAAGCAGAGGTTAAAAAGAACAGTCTCACAAACAATGGGAAGACAAAGAAACAATCCCCAAATGAAAGGAAAGGAGGAAGTCTCAGAAAGAATGCTAAATGAAATAGAGGCAACTCAACTATCAGATATTGAGTTCAAAGCAATGGTTGTCAGGAAGCTCAATGAGCTCAGTGAGCTACCAGACACTACAGGGAAACTACAATAAACTCACTACAAACTAGATCAACATGAAAAAGGAAATAGAAACTATCAACAAGAGAGAAGAGGAAATGAAGGATATAATTTCTGAACTGAAGAACACAGTAGAAGGAATCAAAAGCATGATCCATGAAGCAGAAAATCGGATCATTGACCTGGAGGACAAAGCAGAAAAAAACTCCCAGAAAGAGCAAGAAAAGGAAAAGAGGCTCAGAAAGAATGAAGAGGGATTAAGAGAAATGCAAGACAATATGAAACATAATAATATCCATATAATAGGGATACCAAAAGAAGAAGAGCAAGGTATAGGAAACTATTTGAAAAAGTAATGATGGAAAACTTCTTGAATTTGATGAGAGAAAAAATCACACAAATGCAGGAAACACAGAGAGTCCCAATCAAGAGGAACCCAAAGAGGCCCACTTCAAGACACATCATAATTAAAATGGCAAAATTGCAAGCTAAAGAGAGAATCTTAAAGGCAGCAAGGGAGAAAAAGGAAGTAAAATACAAGGGAGCCCCAATAAGACTGGCAGCGGACTTCTCAGTGGAAGCCCTCCAGGTCAGAAGAGAATGGCAAGAAATATTCCAAGTAATGAGAACCAGAGGCCTGCAACCAAGACTACTTTACACAGCAAGGCTCTCAATCAAGATAGAAGGCCAAATAAGCAGCTTCCCACACAGAAGAAGTCTAAAAGAATATACCTCTACCAAACCAGTTCTGCAAGAGATGCTAAAGGGACTGCTTTAAGGAAAAGAAAGAAAAGAGAAAGAGAGAGAGGAACATAGGTACAAAAATGGCAATGAATAAGTACCTATCAATAATAGCCTTAAACATAAATGGATTAAATGCTCCAATTAAAAGACATAAAATATCTGAATGGATAAGAAAGCATGACCCACACATATGCTGCCTACAAGAGACCCACCTCAGGACAAAAGACCTACACAGACTGAAAGTGAAGGACTGGAAAAATTTTTCCAATCAAACGTAAAGAAAAAAAAGTCAGGGTAGCAATCTTCAAAACAGACAAAATAGACTTCAAAAGAAGAGCCATAAAGAGAGACCCAGAAGGGCACTTCTTAGTACTCAAGGGAAGAATCCACCAAGAAGACATAAACATTGTAAATATATATGCACCCAACATAGGAGCACCCAAATACATCAAGAAAATCTTAGAGGACTTCAAGAAAGATATTGACAGCAACACAATTACAGTAGGGGATTTCAACACCCCACTGTCAAAAATGGACAGATCTTCCAAACAAAATATCAACAAAGATATTGTGGCATTGAACAATACTCTCAATGAAATGGACTTAACTGATATATATAGAGCCCTTCATCCCAAAGAAACTAAATAAACATTCTTTTCAAATTCACATGGAACATTATTGGATCCTACCACATGATAGGACCCAAAACAAGCCTCAACAAATTCAAGAAAATTGAAATCATACCAAGCATTTTCTCCAACCACAAGGGACTGAAACTAGAAACCAACCCCAAGGGGAAAAACACAAAACACTCAAATCATGGAGACTGAATAGCATGCTATTAAACAATGAATGGGTCAAGAATGAAATTAGGGATGAAATCAAAAAGTTTCTGGAAACAAATGAAAATGAACTCACAACAATCCAAAACTTATGGGACACAGCAAAGGCAGTCCTCAGAGGAAAGTTCATAGTGATATAGGCCTACCTAACAAAGATAGAAACATTTCAAACAAACAACTTTACCCTATGTTATGGAAAATAATTCGGAAAATAATGACTCTGGAGCGATTGGGGTGACGAAGTGAGGCTTTATTACACGCTCGGACCCAGAGGAGGCAGTCTCCAAATTCTGGGCCCTGAACCTTGGCTGGATAGGGCTTTTATTGCTCTCTGGATGCCATATCCTACATGGCAAAAGCAGGAGGTACAGAAGCTGATGCAAAAATAACTCTAGCCTTGAGGTATCCTTATTGGAAGCTGGGTGTACAGAAGCCAAAGCAGAAATTATGACTACCTAACTGAAACCCAACAGTTCTGCAGTTTCTAAGTAACCTACACAAAACTCTTTCCCAGTTCCCGGTCCCTCTTCTGGGTCACTTTGTCCTAGTTGACTTTTCTCTTACATTCCCCTCTTTTGATGCTGAGACATATTATTTTTCTCAGTATCAATAGCTAAATTCGGGGTTACTGTCTACTTGGGGTAGTCTATTATAATGGTGTCTCTGGAGAGAAAGGATTTTTGCTGTTGCCTTTCTAGTAACTATAGTCTCTATCTGTTGGACTAAAGTCCGAAGCAGGCATGGACCAACTGTAATAGCTACGAACAATAATAATAAAGGGCCTATTACTGGGGCTAAAACTGAATACATGATAGATTGCCACCAAGGGGTGGATGCCCAAAGTTGGTCCTGGTTCTTAATCTTGTTCTGGATATCCTGGAGTTTATGGATATTTTCTTCTACCAAAGCTGTGGGGGCCTGTACTCTGGTGAAACTGCATGGAATCTCCTCCCTCTGGCAAAATTTATAATCATATAAAGGACAATGGACGAAGGTCTCATCTTGTAACTACTTCCGGCTGGACATGGACATTGTCCTACCTATCCTTGGATCAGGGGTGCCCTGAAAGGGAGGGGTGCAGCACAGAGGGAGTCCTTCCTGTAAGGGGAAGGGCTTTACAGAATCCTGGTCAGTTGGCAGTCACCAGGAAATCGCAGGCTTGGTGTCCAAAGGCTGGCATTACTGGACAGTTGGCATTCTGGTCAGGTCATATTCTGGAGGAGACAGATTTGAAAAGACAGTTGGAAGCACAATTAAATCATAACCACTAAATGACCAAGGCAGGGTCTTAGGTAAAGAAATGGCTTATCTGGAGGAAGGTATACAAGGCATTTACACCTATCTAAAACTCTGGTGGCCCAGTATACCTCACTGGGACTGAGGGGACTATATTGGGATTTTCCTCCTTTCAGATATCTGGGCCCTTTCTGTCCAGGCCATCAAGACAGAAAAGGGCAAATTAGTTTTAAAGTGAAGCCCACAGACTGCCCCAACCCTTTGCCAACTCAACCACTTAGTTCAGCCAAACCATTGAGCCTCATGGGGCGACAGTTAAAATGGGCTTCTCAAGTGAGGCCTATATTGCAACCAATCACCCAGGTAATGAGGTCATAGGCATATGCCCTATAAAAACAGAAGAACACACAGGTTAATTCATACAACAATCCCCAAAACAGTCTCTGTGGCTGTGAGAGATGGTCCTTTGGGAAGACACTCAGTTGCAAGGTCCTTCCTTCCTGTAATTGTACATCCTTGGTGACATGACAGACCCAGTTTCAACTTTCAAATGAAAGCAAACTTCTAAGACAGTTAGCTGCGCCATTCTGATATCTGATACTGAGCTTTGTGATTTTCCTTAAACCATAATTTTTCTCCTTAAAATCACCCTCATTGTTATTACAGGGACTACTTTGGGTCCTGCTTTTAATTTTGACTGTTCGTTTGCATAAACACACCAAGAGCAGCCTGGATCACCTATGATCTTTAAGTCTGCTTTGCTGGAACTCACACAGGGAGCCCTTAGATTGACTTCTCAGTCTGCCCCTCAGGGCACAGAAGCAGAGCCACACATCTGCCATCTGGCTTCGCCTGTACCAGTGGTTGCACTCAAATCCTTGAGCCTTCCATTGTGCCTACAGGTTCCTTTTTAGCCATCTTTCAGGAAAGCAACCTTCGTTCCTTCCCTGGAAAGACTGGCACAAACCGCACAACCAACCAAAGTACCAGGCTTTTTCTTGTGGGCTTTCGCTAGCTGCACAAGTCAATCCCAGTTCCTCAGGGCTTTCTGGTGACAACCAGATCCCATACATGCCTCCTTCAGGCGTGACATTCCAGTCAAAGTCTTGGTTAACAAAACCACTATTAATGACTAGTCTTATTGGTTTTATGCAAAGAAACCTTATGTCATCAATCACTCCATCAGAATGCCAAGTTCTGGAGGGATCAGATAGGGAGAAAAATACAAAGTGTCAAGAAAAATCCTTTTCCTTCTAATATCACCAAAATTGCATCCCTATGCCTTATACATTCTATTACTAACACCACATAATTCTTTCTCAAAACTTTCACTTTTTCATTTATCTTTACAGTTTCCCACAGACCTTCTGCAACGTTCACAAACCTTCTACAACATTCACAAACCTTCTGCAACGTTCACAAACCTTCTAGTCTTCCTGCTCCTTGTTCACTTTCCTACAGATTATGAAGTTTTAACCTTCCCTGGAATCCTCAATTTCCTTTTCAGAGCAGATACAGAGCAAAATCTGAAACAATACACAGGTAGAGGCATTCTCTTGCACCAATGGGTTCATTGGTACCTCACAGAGACATGTTCTTTCAGGCCCGGTCTCTTGGCAGAGACATGCTATTTCACCTCAGACTGAAACACATCAGCTCCAAATGACCCTGGGTCTTAAGTGATAAGGGCATTCTCCCCAACCGGTTACTGGCGACCTTAAATTAGATCTTACAGATACAGGATTCTGCTCAGAAACAATTCCCTACTGAAACCACATTCTCATAATGCCAGAAAAAGTGCAGTTTGAGGTTTCCTTTCTTCCAGGTTTAAAACTTTCACATCCTTTATACATATTCTTACACATCCAGATTTTTAACCATTATTCACTTTTAATCCTAGTTTCTTTCCCACACTGGGAAGGACTATCCTTAAACTCAGTATGCAGCAGCAAAAAAATCCCTAGCACCACTGGTACCTTCTACTAAAAGTGTCTAAATTTGCAGACACATCTTGCAGTTTTCCTAAAGCTTAGACCTTGCAAAACACCTTATCTCTGTTAAAGACCTTCAAAACCAGAACCAGCTGTGTCCTTGTCCAGCTAGGAGGCTGGTTACTGTGGCTACTATCGCCCTCAAGCAAGGGGCGGGGGGCGGGGGGCAATCCTGCCGCAACATTGTCTGGCTACTTGGACAGATAGGCTACAGGCTGTGTCAAGGTCCGACCTCCTGAGTCAGGACTCCCAAAGCTATCTTTTCTCACTCATGGGCAAACAGGGAGAATGGTTTATCTGGGTTAGGCAGGCCAAGGGCTGGGGCCTTAACTAGAAGTTCTCTTAATTTTTCAAAGGCATTCTGCTGTTCCGGGCCTCAATCGAATGGAGCACTTCCGGCCCCCCTTAGAGCCTGATATAGTGGCTTAGCTATTTCAGCGTATCCCAGAATCCATATTCAAGAGAATCCAGCCATTCCTAAAAATTCTCAAAGCTGTTTTCTGCTCATGGGTTTGGTCTGCTGACTGATCACTGCCCTCCTTTCAATTCCTAATGTCCTCTGGCCCTGGCTTATTCGGAAACTGAGGAACCGAACCTCCTTTTGGCAAATCTGGGCCTTTGCTCTTATCAGGGGCAGTTAGGGCTGCAGCAAGCAGAGCTGCCTTTCTTCTTTGCTTTTCTAAAGCAGCTGTCTCGGCTGCCTCCTCCTTGTTGTTATGTACTTTATTTGCCACTTCTACGAGTTGGCTGATATTCATACCAGCAAACCCCTCTAATTTCTGCAGTTTTTTTCCGGATGTCCGGGGCTGACTGGGTTACAAAGGCCATGTTAATCATTCTCTGGCTGTCAGGACTCTCTGGGTCAAAAGGGGTGTAGACCCTATAGGCCTCCGTCAGCCTCTCCAGAAAATCTCCAGGGCACTCTTCTGCCTTTTGCATGATATTTGAGACCTTGGTCATGTTGGTGGGTTTTCTGGCCCCAGCCCGGACCCCTTGCAGGATGGCCTCTCGATACCAACCTCGGGCCTCCCTTCCTTGATCTGTGTTATGATCCCAGTTTGGCTGCTCCTCAGGTGCGGCAGCCCTAGCATACTGAGAGGGGTCTAAAGTGCCAGGCAGGGTGTGGGCCTCTAAGTAGTGATGGGCCCCCTGCAAGATTTTCTGCCTCTCTTCTGTGTTAAAAAGGATTAACAGGAGCTGCCTGCAGTCATACCAAGTGGGCCTATGGGTCTGCATTATTGATTCCATCAGATCTATTAACACCTGTGGTTTCTCCAAATAAGAGGGTGTATGGTGCTTCCAGTCGGACCTGGCTGGTAGGTACCATCTTCCCTCAACTGGGGTGGCCCCTGCTGCTCCCTCAGAGGCATCTGGAGGACCTGGTGTCCTCTTAATCATGTCGAGATAAGGGGTGTTGGGGCCCCTGCTGGCCCCTGGCCTTCCACAGTTTCTGGGGAGCTTGGCGGGGTATCTGGGGGCGGCCCCAGGGGAGCTGTTGGCAGCCCACAGTACGGTGGAGGTTGAAAAGGCTGAGGCGGATCATCCTCTGGGTGACCCTGATAGATGGGATGTTTTAAGCCTTTTTTGAGGAGAACCTGAGCTTCAGGCTGATTGCGGCGCCCACAGCATGATCCTGACCTCTTCTGGCCTGATGCTCCAGACTGCTTCGGGACCATCCTTGCACACTGCTGGAGCCACCCAGGCATATCCTGTGCTAGTTCCTGCCACCTATCTATGTAGATGTACTGATCTGGGTGTCCTGGCTTGCCTGTAAATATGAGGTGAACCGCTCTAATGATCCCCAAGTTCAAGGTTCCCTCAGGGGGCCAGCCTACCCCGAAGGTGGGCCATTCAGAGGAACAGAAAACTTCTAACTGGCCGGGGTCCATTGATGGGTCTTGACCCCGGAATCGGTCAAAATTTTGCAACATACAGTCCAAAACAGTTGACGGTCCCCCACCCATTCTCTCCCGCCCTTCTGACACAGACAAACAAAGGGTTTGGGGACTTCCACTCGCCCACCTGGCCTGTCCTCTAGCGAAGGACTTAGACTGATCTTAACGAAGGCTGCTCGTGTCGTGATTTGGGTTATCCACCCAGCTGTTATGCCATATGATGGATCCAGGAATCGCAGGTTAGGGCCCACTCATGCTCCATAGGCTGACACCTGTGGAGCCACAAACACATTCACTCTCTTTCACACACACAATTTTGCAGAGTTTATTACTTTTCCCTCCCCGAGAAAGGGAAATCTGGTCCGGATATCTGATGCCACTAGGGCCTGAGTTCCCTCCCGAGAGAGAGATACCTGGTCCGGATGTCTGAGGTCACTGGGGCCTAAAAAGGGTGATCAGCCCTCCTTCTGACTCTCGGGTCTGGTCCCTGGGGCACTTACCAATTCGGTGCCTTCCGACAAGCTTCAGTCCACTTTCCCCACCTGCCCAGGTTGAAGGGCAGCTTGGAACCCCAGGCAGAGGCGAGCCACAGCTTTCCAGGACCCAAAATCACCAGGGCACGTGCTTCCCTCTGGCTGCTGGCTCACCCGTCAGTCCTGGCCGCCTTCACTGGAGGCAAACAGCCTGCTCCCATGAATCTTTCCCGGTCAGGGAACCAAAATGTTACGGAAAATAATTCGGAAAATAATGACTCTGGCGCGATTGGGGTGATGAAGTGAGGCTTTATTACATGCGCGGACCCGGAGGAGGCAGTCTCCAAATTCTGGGCCCCGAACCTTGGCTGGGCAGGGCTTTTATTGCTCTCTGGATGCCATATCCTACATGGCAAAAGCAGGAGGTACAGAAGCTGATGCAAAAATAACTCTAGCCTTGAGGTGTCCTTATTGGAAGCTGGGTGTACAGAAGCCAAAGCAGAAATTATGACTACCTAACTGAAACCCAACAGTTCTGCAGTTTCTAAGTAACCTAAACAAAACTCTTTCCCAGTTCCCGGTCCCTCTTCTGGGTCACTTTGTCCTAGTTGACTTTTCTCCTACACCTACACCTACAAGAACTTGAGGAACAACAACAAAGACAGCCCAGAGCAAGTAGAAGGAAGGAAATAACCAAGATCAGAGCAGAATTAAATGACATAGAGACTGAAAGCACAATTCTAAGGCTCAATGAATCCAGCAGCTGGTTCTTTGAGAAGACAAATAAAATTGACAAGCCTTTAAGCAGGCTCATCAAGAAAAAAAGAGAGAAGACCCAAATAAAAACAATCAGAAAAGAAAGAGGAGAGATTACAACTGACATCACAGAAATACAAAGGATTGTAAGAAATTACTATGAAGAACTGTATGCCAAGAAATTTGAAAACCAAGGTGAAATGGACAAGTTTCTAGAAAAATATAATTTTCCAAAACACAGTGAAGAAGCAGAAAACCTGAACAGACCAATAACAGCAGATGAAATTGAAGCAGTAATAAAAAAAATTCCTTACACACAAAAGCCCTGGACCGGATGGTTTCACAGGAAGCATTTAAGGAAGAGCTAACCCCTATTCTTTACAGACTATTTAAAAAAATCCAAAATGATGGAAGACTCCCAAACTCTTTATGAAGCCAGCATCATCCTAATCCCCAAAACAGATAAAGACACAACAAAGAAAGAAAATGTGAGGCCAATATTACTAATGAACATGGACACTAAAATCGTCAACAAAATATTGGCAAACCACATCCAACAATACATTAAAAAGATCATACCCCATGATCAAGTGGCATTCATCCCTGGGATGCAAGGATGGTTCAATATTTGCAAATCAGTAAATGTAATACATCACATAAACAAAAGCAAAGACAAAAATCACATGATTATATCAATAGATGTGGAAAAAGTATTTGATAAGGTACAACACCCATTTATGATAAAAACACTCAGCAAAGTGGGAATAGAGGGAGCATTCCTCAACATAATAAAAGCAATATATGAGAGGCCTACAGCCAACATCATACTCAATGGGCAAAAATTAAAATCTTTTCCAGTAAGATCAGGAACAAGACAAAGATGTCCACTTTCACCACTTCTATTCAATATAGTAATAGAAGTCTTAGCCACCACGATTAGACAAGAAAAGGAAATAAAAGGCATCCAAATCAGAGAGGAGGAAACAAAACTATCATTGTTTGCAGATGACATGATAGTGTACATAGAAAATCCTATAGACACAGCCAAAAAGCTGTTTGACCTAATAAATGAATTTGGCCAAACAGGCGGATACAAAGTCAATATCCAGAAATCAAAGGCATTTTTATATACCGACAACAGTAGAAGCAGAAATCAAGAAAAAAATTTCTTTTGTTATAGCAAAAAGAAAAATAAAATACCTAGGAATAAACCTAACCAAAGAGGTAAAAGACCCGTACTCAGAAAACTACACAACACTGAAGAAAGAAATCAAGAAAGACACAAACAAATGGAAACATATACCGTGTTCATGGATTGGAAGAATCAACATCATCAAAATGTCCATACTACCTAAAGCAATTTACAGATCAATGCAACACCTATTAAAGTACCAATGGCACATATCACAGACATAGAACAAACACTTCAAAAATTTATATGGAGTCATAAAAAACCTTGAATAGCTGCAGCAATTTTGAGAAAGAAGAGCAAAGTAGGAGGGATCACAATACCTGATACCAAACTGTATTACAAGGCCACTGTAATCAAAACAGCCTGGTGCTGGCAGAAAAACAGGCACATGGACCAGTGGAACAGAATAGAGAGTCCAGAAATAAACCCAAGTCTCTACAGTCAATTAATATTTGACAAAGGGGGCAGCAACATAAAATGGAGTAAAAATAGCCTCTTCAACAAGTGGTGTTGGGAGAACAGGACAGCTATGTGCAAAAAAAATGAAACTTGAACACCAACTTACACCATACACAAAAATAAATTCAAGGTGGATAAAAGATTTAAATATAAGCCGTGACACCATTAAAGTCCTAGAGGAGAACATAGGCAGGAAAATCTCAGATATTTCACACAGCAACATTTTGACTGATATGTCCCCTAAAGCAATGGACATAAAGGAAAGAATAAACAAAGGGGATCTCATCAAAATAAAAAGCTTCAGCATGGCTAAAGAAAACAGTATTAAAATAAAAAGAGAACAGACTGTATGGGAAAACATATTTGCCAATGATAACTCAGACAAGGGTTTAATTTGCAAAATATATAAAGAACTTACACAACTCCACTTCAAGAAGACAAGTAACCCAATGAAAAAATGGGCAAAGGACTTGAACAGACACTCCTCCAAGGTTAGGGTTAGGGTTAGGGTTAGGGTTAGGGTTAGGGTTAGGGTTAGGGTCCTACAGAGGATCCAGAGACACATGAAAAGATGCTCAATATCACTAGCTATCAAGAGAGATGCAAATTAAAACCACAATGAGATACCACTTCACACCAGTAAGAATGGCCATCATAAAAAAAGCAACAAACAACAAGTGTTGGAGAGGTTGTGGAGAAAAGGGGGCCCTAGTGCACTGTTGGTGGGATTGCAGACTGGTACAACCACTATGGAAAGCAGTACGGAATTTTCTAAGAAAACTAAAAATGGATCTACCTTTTGACCCAGCAATCCCACTGCTAGGATTATATCCTAAGAACCCTGAAACACTAGTCCAAAAGAACCTATTCACCCCAATGTTCATAGCAGGACAATTTACAATATCCAAGTGTTGGAAGCAACGCAGGTGCCCATCAGTAAATGAATGGATCAAAAACTATGGTACATTTACACAATGGAATTCTATGCAGCAGAAAGAAAGAAGGAGCTCCTACCCTTTGCAACAGCATAGATGGAACTGGAGAGCATCATGCTAAGTGAAATAAGCCAGGAAGTGAAAGACAAATACCATATGATCTCACCTTTAACAGGAACAAAACAAACAAGCAACAAAACAAACAAGCAAGCAAAATATAACCAAAGACACTGAAATTGAGAACAGACTGACAGTCACCAGAGGAGAGAGGGGAGGGAAGATCAGGGGGAAAAGGGAGGGTTTACAGGAAAAAGTATAAAGGACACATGGATAAAAACTAGAGGGGTGGAAATGGGAGGGAGGTGGGGAGGGCTGCGGTGGTGGGCTGGGATGGGAGTAAAAGACAGAAAACTGTACAAGAACAACAATTAAAATAAATTTTGAAAAAATAAATAACTATCGAATAAATTGGGCAAATTATTTTTAAAAAATGATTTCAATATAAGCTGTGACAACATTAAAGTCGTAGAGGAGAACACAGGCAGGAAAACCTCGGATTTCACACAGCAATGTTTTTACTGATACGTCCCATAGAGCAAGGGACATAAAGGAAAGAATAAACAAATGGGATCTCATCAAAATTAAAAGCTTCCGCACAGCTAAAGAAAACAGTATTACGGGGGACTTCTGGCCAAGATGGAGGTGTAGGTGGACACACCATGCCTCCTCTCACAACCAAGATTAAGGACAACAAACATACAGCACAAAAAAAAAAAAAACCCACCCAGA
The DNA here is from genome assembly GCA_004027475.1 of Anoura caudifer. Taxonomy (NCBI): domain Eukaryota; kingdom Metazoa; phylum Chordata; class Mammalia; order Chiroptera; family Phyllostomidae; genus Anoura; species Anoura caudifer. The sequence goes on from PVKU01003144.1 coordinate 30,007, forward strand.
ACAGATAGAGGATTGAATTATACGGAAGTCTGACAATGATTTACCTAGACTGGTACGAGGGGTGGAGTCAGCAGCCAGGGGAGAGAGGTCACGGTGGGAAGAAGCAGTAGCTTGTGGTCCCAGGTGCACAGACGGTGGTTACCGAGTACAGGGAGGCAACAAGCAGACCAAGTTAGGTGCACAAATCCAATGACCATGGTCACACATTCATGCACAGAAAAAACAGGCGAAAACGGGTAGCAAGACAGGACTGCACAACGCAGGGCCCCAGCACTAGAAAATAAAGCCTAAAAAACACCAATTGAAAACACTTTGTGGGGGTTGGGGTTTTGGGAGAGAATCCCAGCCTCACGGGAGAGTTTGTTGGAGAGACCCACCAGGTCCTAGAACATGCACAAGCCCTCCCACATGGAAATCAGTGCCAGAAGGGCACAATTTGCTTGGGGAAAGCAGCAGAAGGGACTGGAATCCGAGAGGGAGCAGAGCAAGTGCCACTGTTCCCTCTTGGACCCAGCCCCCACATGCAGCATCACAACCCAGGAAATGGGTTGCCCCACCCTGGTGAACACCTAAGGCTCCACCCCTCACTACATAACAGCCACGACCAGACACACACACACACACACACACACACACACACACACACACACAATCAAGGATGGCTCAAACAGGAGAACAGATCAGGGTCCCAGAGCTAATTCATCTAAGTGATCAACAGGTAGCCAGCCTATCAGATGCACAGCTCAAAGCACTGGTGATTAGGAAGCTCACAGAATAGGTTGATTTTTGTCACAAATTAGATGAACAAATGAAGGCTACAATAAATGAAATGAAGGAAAACACACAGGGAACCAATAGAGATGGGAGGAAAACTGAGACTCAAATCAATTGAGTGGACCAGAAGGAAGAAAGAAACAACCAAACAGAAAAGAAGGAAGAAACAAGAATTCAAAAAAAATGAGGAGAGGCTTAGGAACCTCCAGGACACCTTTAAATGTCCCAACATCTGAATTACAGGGGTACCAGAAGGGGAAGAAGAAGAGCAACAAGTGGAAAACTTATTTGAACAAATAATGAAGGAGAACTTCCCCAATCTGGCAAAGGAAATAGACTTCTAGGAAGTCCAGGAAGCTCAGAGAGTCCCAAAGAAGGTGGACCTAAGGAGGAACACACCAAGGCACATCATAATTACATTAGCCAAGATCAAAATGAAGGAGAGAATTCTAGGAGCAGCAAGGGATAAGGGGACAGTCACCTACAAAGGAGTTCCCATCAGACTGTCGGCTGATTTCTCAAAAAAGACCTTCCAGGCAAGAAGGGGCTGGAAAGAAGTATTCCAAGTCATGAAAGTCAAGGACCTATATCCAAGATTGCTCTATCCAGTGAAGCTGTCATTTAGAATAGAAGGGAAGATAAAGTGCTTCTCAGATAAGGTCAAGTTAAAGGAGTTCATCATCAACAAGCCTTATTCTATGAAATGTTAAAGGGACTTATCTAAGAAAAAGATCAAAAATAGGACAGTAAAAAGACAGCAAACTCACAGATATTAATAACCACACCTAAAACAAAAGCAAACTAAGTAAACAGCTTGAACAAGAGCAGAAACACAGAAATGGAGATCACATGGAGGGTTAGCAACAGGGGAGTGGGAGGAGGAGAGAGGGAGGAAAAGGTACAGAGAATAAGTAGCATAGACGGTGGGTAGAAAATAGACAGGGGAGGGCAAGAATAGTGTGGGAAAAGTAGAAGCTAAAGAACTTATGACACATGGACATGAACTAAAGGGGGGAATGTGGGTGGGAGGGGGTGTGCAGGGTGGAGGGGAATGATGGGGGAGAAATGGGATAACTGTAATAGCATAATCAATAAAATATAATTTAAAAAGAAAGAAAAAAGAAAACAGTATAAAATAAAAACTGAACCAACTATATGGGAAAACATATTTGCCAATGCTACCTCAGACAAGGGTTTAATCTCTAACATGTATAAATAACTCACATGACTCTACTCTAAGAAGACAAGCAACCCAATTAAAAAATGGGCAAAGGACTTGAACAGCCACTCCTCCAAGGAGGACATACAGAGGATCCAGAGATACATGAAACGATGCTCAGTATTGCTAGCTATCAGAGAGATGCAAATTAAAACCACAATGAGGTACCGCTTCACACTGATCAGAATGGCCATCATAAACAAAGGAACAAACAACAAGTGTTCAAGAGGTTGTGGAGAAAAGGGGACCCTAGTGCACTGTTGGTGGGATTGCAGACTGGTACAACTACTATGAAAAACAGTACGGGACTTTCTCTGAAAATTAAAAGTGGATCTGCCTTTTGACCCAGCATTTCCACTGCTAGGATTATATCCTAAGAACCCTGAAACACCAATCCAAAAGAACCTATGCACCCCAATGCTCATAGCACAATTTACAATAGCCAAGTGTTGGAAGCAACCTAGGTTCCCATCAACAAATGAATGGATCAAAAAACAATGGTACATTTACACAATGGAATTCTATGCAGCAGAAAGAAAGAAGGAGCTCCTACCCTTTGCAACAGCATGGATGGAACTGGAGAGCATCATGCTAAGTAAAATAAGCCAGGTGGTGAAAGACAAATACCATATGATCTCCCCTTTTACAGGAACCTAAGCAACAAAACAAACAAGCAAGCAAAATATAACTAAAGACACTGAAATTGAGAACAGGTTGACAGTGACCAGAGGGGAGAGAGGAGAGAATTTCCAGGGAAAAGGGGAAGGGTTTATAGGAACAAATATAAAGGACACATGGACAAAAACTAGAAAGGGTGGAAATGGGAATGAGGTGGGGAGGGCTGAGGGGGCTTGCTAGGATGGGAGTAAAAGACAGAAAACTGTTCTTGAACAACAATTAAAAAAAATTGAACAGTATTTGATTCAAGATGGTGGGTAAAGATATTTTAAAATGTTATTATTTTTTTTCTGGAAATCCTGCAAAAACTGCAAAGAAAGCAAAATATAGACATCCATCTTGAGCCTCAGGGAAACAAGTAAGCACCCACAACAGTAAACCAAAGACTCTAGGATATCAGTTAGGTAGCTACAATACCTATATCTTATCATACAGCAAAAGTGGAAATGCTGGATAATCCCTTTACTTTTGCTGCAGAAGTACATTTTTCTTCATCTTGTTTGGCTTTACTTCAGTAGCTTATTATCTCAAGTTTTCTGTGTTGCTAGACTTCCCTTTTCCTGATTCATTTACTATATAGAGCAGACATCATGATCCTCTGGTGGAATTCACATTAGGTTAATTCAGAGCAAGTTATCCTTATGCGTTCACATTTTATCCAGGAAATTCTTAAGTTTTATTTTCAAAGTTCTCAAATACTTAGTTTTAAAACTACCTGCTCTCAAAATACTCTTATAACTAATTTCTGAGGTGCACTTTAAACTTTTCAGAATGCCTAATATGCTTGTTCTCAGTTTTTCTTCAGTTTAGGAAATTAAACTTCATTGAAAGTTATTAATTCAAATTAAGGATGGAGCTGTGATGTGTAAGATTGGGATTGTCCATATTCAAAGGTTTGATTATGGGAGATGGATCAGAATTATTCTGGAGGCTTTCAAGAAGATCCAGGCATTATAGTTACAAGGGGATCATTTTAATAATCAGAGATTTTTGTGAAGATTAAATGAACTATCCTGGGTGATAGTAACTTTTTTCATCTCTGGAGCAAGTCAAGCAACAGTTGTATGCCCCTAGGGAATTCATATGTATTGCATACAAGATGGAACCATTGCTTAGACTTCTGGTGAGAATGGCCTTTATGGTTTCTGATGTTTTATGATTTTATACAACTCTACTGGTAATTTATAATAGTTTAAATTTTTTAATCCTGAGGCCAAGACAAATGTTTGGATTTATGTTTTGTATCTAAATTACAGTGGAGAAAATTATATGCCATTCAAATTCATCATTACGAAATTTTGATGTTCCTGAGAAGCTGCCTACTAATTAAGAAAATAGATTTTAAATCATTAATTGCAGTAAAACTCCATTCAGAAAATGTGGATAGTTAAACATGTAAAAAAATTACATGTTTATATAAGATTTTTCATCCATTATTCCTCAGCTTACAGAGAGATTTGAGCTAGAGGTATGGTAAAGAATCATTTTGCACTCTACATGTGAATATTAGCCAATTTTATGGAAACAACGTTGGTCTCCTATGCTCCTTTTGTACCCTAGTTATTAAAGCCACTTTTATAATCCATACTCATAGATATCAAGTAGACGAGAAGAAATACAATATCATAAACTTGATTACAAATAATTGAAACACCACACTTACTTTCGCGAGATAATTATTGTTGTTTTCAGTGGGACCATACTCTGACAATTGTGAGATTTTGCCTAGTTTCACCTTCTGCCACTAGGAACATATCCAGGAATATTTTAGAGGAGCAGATGGGCAGTAATAATGTGTTTCCTAAGTATACCACTCAAAATCTAAATATCCTCTCACTTATTTATTTCCTTATTGTGCTACTATAGGAGTTTGGATACTTGAGCACTGTTGATAGCTACCTAAATTATCTCTAATGAAGACACCTCTCATCACAGGATATTGTTTCAGTTGTTAATATACAAACTCTTTTTTTCTGACACTGTCAGCAATGGCTGTTGAGGCCTTTGCTATACCTCTGCACTAACATATTTTGGAATGTATATGTAAAGCCTTTTTGTAAATTGGTCCAGTGGCATATATAAGAAATTAGAATGATATAAAACAGTCTAAGGAGCACAAAATGTAATTCTGTATGAAAATATCTTTCAATTGTTACTTACCCATTTTGTTGTCATTACCAGTAAAATAATTTTATTTAAGTATTACCTCTAATTTAAAAGAAAACTTTAACAGAACCTTTAGAATATGTCTGTGCACTCTAGCTTGAGAAACACTGGCTTATAATTTATATTTTAGCATATCCTAAGATGATAAAATATATCATTTTAATAAAAAATAGCTATTGCTTATATTTATTAGTTGTCAATATGAAGTTTGATGAAACAAAACTCAGTATATAAGGCTATTCCTATTAGTTCTGAGTCACAATTTCTAATAGATTATACTCTTTTTTACCACCCACCCAAAATAGATCATACTCAAAATAATCTCTACTTAGCAGTAAAAAAATTACTAATAAATCACTAAGAGGATTGAATAATGCTATGTATGAATGCAGAGTATTTTTCTGAAATACATTTTTTTCTAGTATTGTTAATATATATGAATTGAGGGGGGAGGTAATGTGCTAATTATAGGAAGATAAAAGACACACTAAAATATTTACGCTGAGCTATCTACCATGTAGACTATGCCAGCACCATTCTAAGCACTTAACCTACGACAATAACTTTAATGCTTACAAGCCCCCTTTGAGTTGTTAACATTAGGACTACCCCCATTTTCTTTGTATGGATAAAGGACCTGAATCGTGAAGAAGGTCACTGCTCCAAGGTCAGAGCTTAAAAATGGCCATCTCAGGATTTGAACTGAGCAGTCTGCTCCAGACTTTATGTTCTGAACTCTCACCTTATACCTCATTAGTTTCTTCATTCTTCATTAATTTATTCACTGAACATTATCATCTAAACCAAATCAAATTCCACCAGTTTTGAATATTAGGAAGTTTTTTTTCCTGACCTGCTTTAGAATGGCACTTGAGAGATTGTTATTAATTTGGCTTTTCTCATCTATGGACAGTACATTTGCATCTCTGTAAAATTAGCAATTTGTTCCTTGGCTTGGCTACAAGCATTTTTATATAACTGCTAAGATAATAAACAACTCCTACTTTTCCATAAGTAGAGTTATCAGTTAGGATGCAACAGGCATGAAAGAGCCAAAATTCTAAATGGCCAGTGATCATCTAAAAGCAGTATTTGCTTGCAATAGACCTCACATAGGCACTCAGTGGTCATTGTACACAGTGCCCTGTCCCCCGCTCTGGCCCCTAACACTGAGCCCCTGCAAATAGAAGTCAGCATAGATTAGATTTCTTTCTTCCCTGAAGATGCTTACAAGGTAACTTTTATTTACTGCATAATATCTTAAATTAAGGTAATTGTCAAAAACAAGTCTTAAGTACGTGTTAACTAAAAATCATTTATAAACAAATTACACATATAGAGAACAAACATTCCTTCAGTATTCTCATTATTAGCATTTTCACATGCACTCCTCTTCAGAAATGCAGGAGGAACAAGTAGGGGCTTAACTGGTATTTAATCTGAGGACTAACTTGGACACGCTTTCTGGGTCACCGCCATGGCCATTGCATGCTGGCCTCAGTAGTGATGGGCAGCAGACCACCTTCGTTTTATAGACTTTTTCTCTAGAAGGCAGTTAGTTTAAAAGGTAAATTCAGTGAGACAAGCTGAGTCTGGAAGGTGTGGTCTGGGACTACATTTCCAAAGGCAGAAAGAAAACCAGGCTACCTGGGCATCTCTTACCCATCACCCAGGACGCTTGCTGCACTGCCTGACATGTAGAGATGTAAATCACTGGAGTTTTATAGGAAGACCTGTAAGGGCTGGTCCTTTATATTTTGAAGAACTTGGTGCTTGATAAAAAGCAGTTACCCAAAACACTTAAAGGACTATGACATAAACACTTACAGTGTACAGATTAATCCAAAATTTGACAAGATTGCCAAAATATTGCTGATTTTGTTAAGACACCTAATTATACTTTTTGCTATCCAAATTAAAGTTTGGAGCGCTGAGAATTCCCAAAGCAGTCATGTTCACTTGAGCAACCTGTAGCTCAAAAGTATCTTGACATAATGACTTTGATGCTACTGAGAAGTTAAATTTCTCCCTGAAGATAAATCAAACCTCACCAAGAAGAAGGTGGGATTAAACCATTAAGGCAACAGTCATAGTAAATGCTATGCAATTTAGACCGCTGAGCACCAAACTTTTTAGTTTCAACTTTCTTTTTTGACACATCCTATTCAAAAGCTAAGAAAAAAAAAAACAAACAAAACAGGTTCCAATTTGTTTAGATAATTTCTTAGCACATTTTGAAGTAATTGGACCCATTTACCTATTGACTTTAGTAACTTTCTTGTTAATTTGCACTTATTTTAACTGTATAAAATGGTAAGCCTTTACCACATTTGTAGAAATAATATTTCTTTGTTAGCTGTTTACCATTTTATTTTGGTTAATACATTCACTGAAGATAGTTTTTCACTAATATGTACACAAAAAGCCTTTTTTCTTTTCTTTATATTTGTTTCTATTTGTAAGATTAGAAAGTCTTCCCCTTCTAGGGTAATGACAGGCATTTAACTTTATCACTGTTCTTGTTTTTAAATGGTGTCTGAGGTTTCTATCTTTAATTCTTCTGGATGTTATTTTGGGCTTTCTTTAAAAGCAAGGCTGGTGTCTCTCCTCTGCTTAAATTTATAAAATGTGTTGATTTGGGTAAACTGGCTTCTTTCCTAAAGATAAAGGGACTCTGTGGACCCAGGTTCTTCACTTCTAATGCGTTACAGTCTTCAGTGATGGCGTTAGCAAGTGCAGAGAGAGCTACTGGTGGTCTTGCTCAGGGAAGGAAGTATGAGCTGTAAGCTGAGGGGCACTTTGTGGGGTTTTATCTGGCTCTGCCAAGCACCAGTATTGTTGACCCAGCCAGGGAGCCCCCTACAATGTGAAGGGAGGTCTGGTTTAAAAATTCAAAGTAATAAAAACAAAAACAAACTATGCAAACATCTAGAATAGGAACAGAATCACAGAAATGGAGATCACATGGAGGAGTATCAGCAGGGAGGGGGAGGGAGAAGAATGGGGGAAAGGTACAGGGAATAAGAAGCATTAATGGTAGGTACACAATAGATGGGGGAGGTTAAGGATAGTATAGGAAATGTAGAAGCCAAAGAACTTATATGTATGACCCATGGACATGAACATGGGTGGGAGGGTGCTGGGCAGAGGGGAATAAAGGAGGAGAATGGGACAACTGTAATAGCATAATCAACAAAATATATTTTTTAAAAACTCAGAATAAGTCATCCTACTCTTATTGTCTTTTCACCATTATCAAAGATACAAAACTGCCCTCTCTTTTTTAATGATATACCTATTAGGCTATAAGCCAAATCATTAATTTAATTTAACTTGATTTTTTAAAAAAGGGAAGATCATTTTTCTGAGCACAGAATCTTTTCTAGAGATGTTAGTAAACTATTGGAGCAATGCACATCCTTTTGAAGGGTCAGTGATAAGAAAAGCACAGCTCTCCCTCATTTTCTCTCTTTGAATTCCCCCTTTCTACCATATTTTTCTGTGAATAGACACGGAGAAAGTTTCTATGGTTTAAAGTTACATCAGGTTGGATATAGGCTAAAGAGCTTTTCCAAAATAACAAGATGGGAATAAACTTGTATTGTGGGCCTCTGCCAAGCACCATACTTACCTTACTGGAACTCATAGAGCAATGGACAGAAAGACAAAATGATAAATGCAAGACAAACACATACGAAGGCAGGCAATACATTTAAAAGTTAAGTAATCTTTCATATATATGGAGTATCTTAGCTTAGCGGTACAATTATAATATTATGCTTATAGTGTTTGAATTTTAGAGACCAAAGAGAATCTAGTGGCCAATTTGGAGAGTCAGACTTGAGTAGAAGGAAAGAAGACTGGGCCCACAACCTCCCCACTCAATATCCCTCCACTCTCACTTGCATATAGCAGCTAATGAGTGAGGGTATAAATGAAATGGGAAGAAGGGAAAGGAATGGTGCCTCTGGTAGAAAATGAGAAACTAGAAATAATAGTTAATTTGAGACAGGGGTATTTCTATTTGTCTTTAGGAGTAGAACTGGTGAGTAATGATTAGCATTCATGACCCTGACTGTGGGCTAGTCCATTTACCTCTCTAAGCATCAGTGTCCTTATATGCAAACACATCTGAAAGAGGGATGTAGTTCAAGGGTGGAAAAGATGGTGAATTCCACTCAATCCTTGTAATTCTAGAAAAAAAATAATTTAGAACTAGACCTCTGAACCATATGGGTAGTGTTGAGAGAAACAAAAGAGATTTATAAGCATGCTAAGACTTTACTAAAAATCATGGATAGAAATAAATATAAATAAAGCTATATTAAAACCAAAACTACAGTAAGAGACAAAGAAGGACACTACATAGTGACAAAGGGAACAATCCAGTAACAGGATATAACCCTAGTAAACATTTACACACCCAAAAGGGGAGCACCTAAATTTGTAAAGCAAATCTTGATGGATGTAAAGGGAGAGATCAACAAAAACACAGTCATAGTCTATTTTAACACCCCCTTGATTTCAATGGCTAGATCTTTCAGACAGAAAATCAACAAGGAGGAGGTCCAGCCAAGATGGAGGCATAGGTAGAGACCCTTCGCTTCCTCACACAACCAAAAGGAGGACAAAAACCAATCTGAAATCAATAAACAACCAAAAGCGCCAGAAAATCAAACTACATGGAACTCCAACAACCAAGAAATTAAGGGAAAAAATCAACCAAAACAACCAGACTGGTAAGGCAGCTGACCTGGTCAGCTGACTCAGAAAAACCATGGCGTTCTGAGGACATGGGGTACCGGGTGGGCTGCCCAGCTCAGTGGGCTGCGGGGCTGTGCAGGAGGGGCTGGAGTCAGAGGTGGCTGTGGGCTACAGCTGGGGTTGCCATGGTAGGAGAAGCTCCCAGTCTCACAGGAGAGTCCAAGAGTCCATTGATAAGTGAGCTAGAGATGAGCAAGTGAGCCATACAGTTCCTTCTCTTGCCACTCCCCCACAGGCACTCCTGCTGAGCAGCAAAGAGAGTTGCCCTGCCTTGGTGAATACCTAAGGCCCCATCCCCTTACAATCTACCAGCTGTGCCAAGAAAAAGAAATATGGCCCAAATAAAAGAACAGAATAGAGTCTCAGAAAGAGAGCTAAGTGAGGAGGAGATTACCAACCTATCTGATGGAGAATTTAAAGCCCTGGTAATCAAAATGCTCACAGCATTTTGAGCTTGGTTGAAAAATGAAAGAACAAATTATATTATGTACATTTTCAGTGCTAATTTTTAGTAAGATGAGCCCTCATGCTTCCTTGTATTTTTCAATACTGAAGGATAATTTGAGGACTATTTATAAAAATTTGTTATTATTTTAAAAGGACCTGATTAAGAATATGGCAGCATAAAAACAGAAAAGTATACATTTTTGCTAGACCAAGTATTGCCTGTTTTAAAAATAATGCTTCCATATATGGTGACATACCCAGAAATACTTCTCAAACTGGTTGGAAGAAGAGATAAGCTTGTAATACATGAATATGACTGCAATTGCTGAGAATTTAGGCATCAGATAGGCTTGAGATTAGGCCTTACACTTTTGTAGGAGTTAAGTTTAAGAACTCATTCTTTAAGAAATCAAGCAATTAATCTCAGAAGCCTGAGCTGGTTAAATAGACATCCACTAGTGGTGGAACAGAATCACAAAGAGATTACAAGTAATACCTACATGAGCTATTCACCAAATAATATTACTATTCTGATTAGTAGAGAGATTAATTGGTGGCATTTCTAAATCAGTCTAAGGAAAGGGTATTATAATGTCAATTTGGAATTAGATTGTCAGAAGCATCTTTTCTATCAGATTCCAGAAAACTGGAGAGATTTTGAAGCAACAGACCACATGCTGAAATGGCTCCTGAAAGCCATGAGTATTGGAAATTCCTAAATTGTCGACACTAAACTATTATGATAAGTTAGGATGAAGCGATTCCTGCCTTTACCAGGCCTAGCACTCTTAAAAGGAATGAGTGACATCTGTTAAAATGGTTTAATGACACAGTATTTTAATGGGGCAAGGACACTAAAGACGCACACACCTGCAGGTATATTTTTTTAATTGTTGTTCTTGCAGTTTTGTCTTTTACTCCCATCCCAGCCCACCGCCCCAGCCCTCCCCACCTCCCTCCCATTTCCACACCCTCCCCCAGTTTATACTTGTTGCTCTAAACCCTTCCCCTTTTCCCCTAAAATTCCCTCCCCTCTGGTGACTGTCAGCCTGTTCTGTTTCAGTGTCTTTGGTTATATTATGCTTGTTTGTTTTGTTGCTTAGGTTCCTATTAAAGGTGAGGTCATATGGTATTTGTCTTTCACTTCCTGGCTTATTTCCCTTAGCTAATGCTCTCCAGTTCCATCCATGCTGTCGCAAAGGGTAGGAGCTCCTTCTTTCTTTCTTTCTTTCTTTCTGCTGCATAGAATTCCATTGTGTAATTGTACCGTAGTTTCTCTGCTAGGATTATATCCTAAGAACCCTGAAACACCAGTCCAAAAGAACCTATGCACCCCAATGTTCATAGCAGCACAATTTACAATAGCCAAGTGTTGGAAGCAACCTAAGTGCTCGTAAGCAAATGAATGGATCAAAAAACTACGGTGCATTTACACAATGTAGGTATATTCTTATGTGACACATGCATCCTATTATTGCTTTGATTAGATCAGTAATGGAGGACAATTTGAATTGTGTAATACTGAGGTTTACCACTTGCTTCCACTAATATTGGTACTTACATGGCTACTAGGCCTTACTTATTATAAGGTGGGAAAGAAACTGGTAAAGCTCAGTTCAAATGATCTCCAAGTCTGAGACACCAAAGGAGGTAAACCATACAGCTTACATCTGACTGTGTACAGTCTCATTACTACGTTAAGAATTGTTTGCAAGAATTTCCATCTTACCCATAAAGATTACGAATTATACAAAGTATTTTTAAAAACTGGTCAAAGATGGCTTGTTTGTATTCTAATAGTGTAACTAAACAAATGCTACCAAATGGTGAACACTAATATTTTTTACTGCTTCCCAGTTTTCACTAGATAGCTTAAAATAGGTAACTTTACGAAAATTAAACATTAGTTTTCTGACTTTAGGTGTCATTAAATTACTGCTGCTTTAAATCTTCAAGGATATATGTATCTAAATATTAAGGGACAATAGCTATTCTACACCTAACTTCAAAAAAAGTATGGTGGCTTACAAAAGAATTTTTTTTTTTTTTTTTTTGCAGCTACTACTTCTACACTTTTAATCTTGGTTGGCTCTGTGACTTAGTTTGACCAATTTGACATCCAAGCTTCTGCTTTTCACTGTCACTTTCAGGAATACTGCTGCTGCCATTGTTTAAAAACCCAGGGTATTTTGACAGAAGCCACAGAAGGTACCAAGGCACCCCTGATGACACCCATAACCAACCCCTAGACACCTGAGTGAAGACATTATGGAACATCCAGCCCAAATTGAGTCAACAGATGACTACAGCCTTGCAAGCAATGTTACTTTAAGCCACACAGTCTGAACGAGCAGTCACACGTCACCTGACACAGAAACTGGTACCAGGAGTGAGGTACTGCCATAACAAAAACCTAGAACATTTGGCACTGTCTGACCAAGGTTAGAATAGTGAACAAACTCTGTGAAGATTAGAAAACTACTATTGGAAGCTGGAAAGATGGTGACATGAAGTAGCAAAACACCTGGCAAAACTAACAAATGTGTGCTTCTGGTTGAGTTTCCAAGAAATGTTCAAATAGTCAATTGCTTTATTTCAGCTGCCTATAATGAGGCATCAAAAAAGAGATGAAATAAACTGTTCAGTATGCAAGAAGTTAGCAAAAATACAGGAAACTCAGGACCAGTAGGGTTGGGCCGGTACCTCCAACAAGCTGAAGATTCTCAATGAAATGGCTTCAGGGTCACGATCAAATCAAAGTTTAATATGCCCTAATTTAAGACTTCAGATTTAAGGTGGTGCCTGGCAAAGTCTCTTAGCTAGACAAAGTATTTCTTAACAATCTGAAGTGGTTTCCCACAGCTCTATACCATTTCAGATAGGTCTGTGTAATTTTGATTTAACTTTTAGAGCATGTAGAGAACTCCACCGAGTTTTGTATGAAACCCACATAATTTTTAAGGGGATTGTACTTTGTTAAACACATATGCAGAAAAACATTTTAAAACAAAAAAGGCCACCACTTCAGCAATCACAAAAGTCAACACCCAACAAACTAGAAACTGAAGGGAACTAAAGGCCATAAGTGAAAAACCCACTGTAAGTACCATAGACCATGGTGAACGACTGAAAGTGTTTCTCCTCCAACAGCAGGAACAACACAAGGATGCCCATTTTCACATTTATTGAAGACTACAGAACATTTCTGAAGGAAATTAAAGAGGATATAAATAAATGGAAAGAGATCATGCTTATAAACTGGAAGACTAAAGTGGAAAAGTCAATCCTAAAATTCATATGGACTATGAACATTCAGTGTGTGTGTGTGTGTGTGTGTGTGTGTGTGTGTGTGTATCCATTCAAAGTACTGAGATTGCTTACTTTAAAATAAAAAAACAAACGGAGTGGGCCAGATGGTTTCTAAGATTTCATATAATTTAAAAATTTTTTTTTTCCTATTTTCCAGATAGAGGTGAAAGGAAGAATTTTAAAACAAGGTTGGTTATCACCTTTCTAATGCTATACTCTTGAATCTGAGGGGATAAACAAAGAACACCAGATATTCAGGAATACTTCCTACATGAAATAAAAACAAAATAGTGGGGCAGCTCTGGATGAAAAAAGGTGAATGGATTAGCCACAGAACCACACAGACAGCAGTGTGGTGACGGCCAGAGGGAAGGGTGTGTGGGGACTGGGTAAAGGTGGGCAAGTAGGGTGGAAAAATGGGGTCATCTGGACTAGCATCAACAACTAACTTAAAAAAAAAAAACTATGATGCATTCATATGATGGAATATCTTACAGTTGTGCAGACATTTAAAAGTATGTGACATAAAAAAGTGTTTGTGATGTGTTTAAAAAGTAGGTTAAAAAATAAGCATACATATTTTGACACAAAAATAATAAGAAATATTTCTTGGAGACAATAGAGGAAATAAAACTAGAGAAAAACAATTTACATTTTCAAAGAGATGGGATAAGATAATGGATCCTATCATGAAAGGTAATCAGCACTCCTGGAAGTTAAAACCGTAACTGCCAACATAAAAATTCAATGACATGGTTTAAAGGAAACAGTGAGAAAACTCTCAGAAAAGACTAAAGTTTATCAATCAGCTGAAAAACAGGAAATCAAAATACAAGGAAAAGAGAGATCTAAAAGGTTTAGCAAACATTTGAAGAGTAAACAAAAAATTTAAAACCTCCCTCTAGTAATGTAGGATATGAATCCTTAGGTAGAAAAAACTCACTGATTGACTAACAGCAAGAAAGGAGATTGGAAACTGCAAGACATTATCATACCATTTTACAGTTCTGGGTCTAAAAAGCTCTTCAAACAGGAGTAGGGTAAAATATATATAATCCACAATAGAACACAAATGGACTGGCATTAGTTTTCACAGCAATAATTTGGAAAGTAAAAAACAATGGAGAATTTTCTGAAAAATTCGGTATCCAGTTAACTTAAATTCGGTATCCAGTTAACTTGTCAAGTGTGAGCCTGTTTGCAAATTCAGAAGAAATTTTTTCCTAATGTTTCTTTCCTAGAAAGTAACTTAGTCATAAGCTCCAGCAAGAGAGCCCGAGAAATAATGGCTTTCTAACAAAAAATGTTAATGTTACTTCATACTCGTAGAATACAGTGTACTAGGGCTTAGAGAGCAACCAGATCACTTTGAAGCAGATCAGCTGTTTCCAAGATGAAGTGTCTGAGAAAAATGTGACTTCATATAATAAAATGTGAAGAAACATTTGAAAAGATTAAAGCTAAGGTAATTACACAATAGGACACACACCCACAAACCGGAAAATCTTCAAATAAAGACATTAAATGGTACAAGAAAGGAAATGTATTCATAGTTCAGCACTTGGCTCAGTAGACAAGATAATGTAAATACTAATGAACCAACTAGAAAGCAACAGAAAGACAGCAGAGGAAGTTCTTAAGAAATAATTAAATCTTCATTATTATATGAAAAAGTACATCAATAATGCAAACTGATTTATCAAGAAACAGCAATATAGTCATATAATTTCAAACATTAGATAAAAATGGATGAAAAAGTAAAAACCAGCTTTAGATGGCAAAACTGGGAAATATGACAGGGGCTTATGGACATACTAATTTTTTTGTTGATAATTATTAAAATAAAAATTTTAAATAATTTTTGTTCATTTAGTATATCCAGGCATCCTTGCCAAAATAAATATAAGTATTCACACAATTCATGTATACTAAAGTTTACTTGAAGCGAAACATGATTAAAATATTCATTCTTGTAAATAAAGAAAGCTATATTAGAACTTGAATAGTGAATTAACAAGTTTTTAAAATCTTCACAAGAGCTAATGTTTATTGAGTACTTAATGTTTTTTTAATTGTTCAAATCATTTTAGCTTTATAATTTTTATCACTTAATCTTCAAAATAACCCTATGAGTTTGGTCCTATTATTATGCCATTTTATACATGAGAAAACTGGGTTCAGTTTATGCAACTTGCCCAAAGTTGTTATCTCTAGACTTGGAATGCAAGCACTGTGATGCCAAAGCTCACAGTACACTTTCCTTAACCACCCAAAGGTAAGAATAGGTGAGTTTTTATTTTCAGGTTTCATTTTTCTTTTTTTAAATTTCTTCTTACTGATTGATTTTAGAGAGGGCAATTGGGGGAAGACAAACACTGACTTGTTTTTCCACTTATTTATGCATTCATCGGTTGATTTTTGTATGTGCCCCGATGGGGAATCAAACCCAAAACCTTGGTGTATTGGGACAACACTCTTACTTAACTGAGCTACTCAGCCAAGGCCAGGTTTTGTATTTCTTCTTCTTTTTAACAAAGAAGATTGCATTTCCTTTTTGCTTTATCAACATAATGAACACTGACAAGATGGATATAAGAAAAACTATAAGCAACAGAATTAAAGAGCAACATTGAGATAATGAATTTGATGTCATGTGTCAGCCCACTACAAATCAACAATGACCACACATTAAATTTGAAGGGCACTGATTAAGTAAACACGGCCCACCTGGCAAATTCATTTAGACCCAATCAAATCTTAAAAAAACAAACAAAAAAAAGCCCCACTGTGTATATAAAGTAATTTATTGCTTTGGTATTCTTTGCATTAAGATGTCATGGAAGGATTAAATAGAAACATGTGAAGTCATTTGTTCATTTATTCATTAATATGCTGTCAAATTCAAGTTTTCTATACACTATGGTGTTTATTCCATTTTCTGTACTATTAGACATACATATTTAAAAAAATATTTAACTTATTTTTATGAAGAAATTAAATATTTTCTGGAAAAAAAATCATTTTATTGTTCTCTAGCAACAAACCTCATCCAATTCAACTAATTTAAATACTTTCGCTCCACAGCAGTATGTCTAAAGATCTAGTTTACACAATTCTATTCTACATAACTGTTTTACCCTGTTACATAGTATATAATTAAACAACATTTTTGTAATAAACATGTTTTTTTATATAATACAGAACAAGTTTTTCCCATATCCCAGCAATCACTCAAATATATTAAAAATGTATCCGTCTTAAAAGGCACACACATATACAGGTTCAAATCTTTATTGTTTCAAAATTCTACACGTCTTTTACAATATTTTGTTATTTAAATGACCTCTAAATGATTAATGTACAATGAATTTTTTTTTCCTGAAACTGAATCATGAATTTTAATTCCATCAATGTAATTATTCCAAACAGAATAATGAAGATGTTGGGAAGGCTTCAGTGCTGTACTCGAAAACGTCAATAGCACACTCTTCCCTTTAGAACCCAGGTGACCAATCTGTCCAAAGTGCTTTTAAAGACTGCTAATTATGGCTGATCTTAAAAATCAATCAATCAAATGAGTTTCTTTTTGTTTTGAAACATCAAACGACATTTAAAAAAATAAATGAAACAATTTACTTTAGTAATCTACAGAGGCAAACTCAAAGTTATGATTATCTGCATGCAATAACACTCCTCTTTCTTTAGTTTTGAAGCACTTATACAGTTCATAAAGAATGTGTTAAAGAGTGCAAGTTTTTTGATATTGATTTCACAAAAGGACAAATGCTGGTAATAACTAACATTTAACATCTAAGTTCAAGCTAATGTATATGTATCAGGCAATTAATATGGCTAATCATAAGCCACAATGCACAAGGTACGCCCTTTGAGAAAATGAACGAGTTTGGTCCGCACTTCTAGAGTTATGTGGGTAAAAACAAAACCAAAACCATTTTAATTCAGCCAAGGGTCTTGATGAATTTACTGTTCCTAAGGTGTTGCCAGTTAAAAAGTAAATGATGTACACCAATGAAGCATACTGTCACACTGACTTTTGTATAAAAAGACGGCCTGCTGTTTTTGGAGTGATGAATGAACACTGTAGGACAAATTAGGAAAATGTAACTTTCTTCCGTAAGTTATACTTTTTTATTCCATGACACAGCTTTCACTCTGTAAAATTTTGTCCCCAAAGGAACTTTAAATCTGTTTTGTGCCTAAAAAGGAAAGAAATCAAATTACACAGGTACAACGATATCATACTACTCAATCTAGAGTACTGGGGGTGGGAGGGAGGTTCTTTGTGAAACTACACAAGATCTACCTCTAAGCAGGTAAAAATATATTGAGCTACTTATGCTGATGGAAGAGTACAGGGCAAAGAATATAGTACAAAGTGAGCTGTTAAGTCATTATTTTAAAGTATCAAAGAAGCCTCGATACTGCATAGTTTAAGTTCCATTAGAGTTTTGGAACAGAGGGGCCCAAAATTACAATGAGTTAGGAAAAATGTTCACCAGATTTCACTGATTGTAATGTCAGCATTGGTACTGCTGACATTACAGTCAGGTGTATTTTTAGCCATCAAATATTTTATTTTAGTGGGGGTAGTGTATGAAAATAAGAAAATATCAATGCTATTTATTCACTTTTAATCAGCAGGTTGTATTCTTTTTTGGCAAAACACTAATACACATAGTCATTGAACAGAAACTTGTAGTTGTTTTCCTATATAAATTGACGAATTATCAGTAATCTACCTCTACTATCTAAAGATAGAAAACATATATACTTATAAAATTCCTGGTTCAAATTCACACTCATTAAATGCAAGGTCTAACTTAAGTAAGCAAAAAGGTTAAGGACAGCACCATTAAAGATGTCTATATAAAGTAGTATAAGAATTTTCCACATAATTTCTAGGTTTATAACATATGATAGAGTTTTTACCTTTTTGGCTTGACAGTATTCCTTTTCCATTACTTTTCCAAGAACCCAAGGTCTTCTAGATGCACCTGAAGCTATTGAATGAAATCATTAGTTTCTTTAGAAAAGTACAGTATAATCATCATAAATATATAACTGCAGGAATCAAAACAGACTAATGCATTTCCAGGAGTGAGAGAATGTGAAGGACTTTTAAAATTGCTGAAGTCACAAAAAAAAATTTAACAACTTAAAAAACAACACTGAAGTCGTTCTATTTTTAAACCACTAATTTTGGATTAATTTACTCATTAAATGTTGGTGGTAAGTCAAATCAGAGAACTAACAAAATTTAATACAAATAATCTAAGTAAAAATCATAAATAAATGTAGAATTCTAAATTAGCTCAACAGTGCCATCTACTGAAAGCACTAACAAAGATGACCTTTCCCATTCTGAAGGCAAAGTTACATAGACAAAATTTATTTTCTAGGTTCAGAGAAAGGCACTGCTTTTTGAGAGGCAGTGCTTTTAACACCAGTGCTCTAGGGCAGGAACTGCACCTTTCACACATCTGAACTTGCCAATGGTTGGCAGGTCTGTGTGAACACAGTCAGTGCAAAATAAATAACGAGGTAAAGCGGCAAAGCAAACTAGAAAGGCAGTACTTGAGTGAAAGGGAGATGGAAAATATGGGAGGAGATGAGATGAAAAAGCTAGTCCTTATAAACCCAAGTGTGACAAATTAAGAAGAAATACTCGTTCTCTTTAAATTCATCAGAAACAAGCTGTCTTTAAAAGTACTTTGGCCAATAAATTATCTGTTCAGGCTAAAGCCTTTGAGATTCCTAAGAGTAGCCAAAATTGATAAATATAAATATAAATGAAATATACATACATAGAGACTATCACATGATAGATGGAAGCCGCTGGGCCATTCTAAAATGAAATGCTTATGTTTTATGTACAAGGACCAATGAGTCCCACGGTTTCAGGCATAAAAACACTCTAGTAATCCACCCATCCCCAGGGCAACAGTACAGAGGTAGGGTAGCATTACCCCAATTGGTATGCCCTGCACTGCAGTCCTAAAAAAAAGTGTGGGGAGGGGGGAGGAATTAGGGAGGATACGGAGTTTCATGATAAATTAAGATTGTTAAATAAGTTATTTTTTGCAAGACTTGTGAGAGCCTTTCAAAAGATGATGTGCACTGTGAATCTCTAAGAGTATACAGTGAGTGCTTCTGAAATTTCAACACACCCTATCCTTAGGATATGTACATTGAAAAGTTTAAAGATAAAGGACCATAATATAACAGCCTTATATGATTCTGTAAATAAAAATGTGCACACAATACATATATTTATGTATTTTTACATTTAGACATATAAAGAGATAATAGAAATGGGGGAAAATGTTAACAGAAGGTGAACATAGGTAAAGGTATATGAGGTTTTTGGACTATACTTATGCTATATTTTTTGGTAAATTTAAAAATCATTTTCAAATAAAAAGTTTAAACAAATGCAAAAAACAATCCACAAAAAAAAACCCCACAAAAAACCAGCCCTGGCTGGTGTAGCTCAGTGGATTGAGCGCGGGCCTGTGAACCAAAAGATCACGGTTCGATTCCCGGTCAGGGTACATGCCTGGGTTATAGGCCAGTTCCCGCCAAGGGACGCACAAGAGGCAACCATACATTGTTATTTCTCTCCCTCTCTCTTTCCCTTCCCCTCTAAAGATAAATAAATAAAAATGTTAAAAACAAAACAACAGTCACAGAAAAAAGTAACCACCACCAACAGCTACAACAAAGCAATCATGAGACACTGGACTACTTAAGGAATTGGTATTTGACCAGGTTATCATTCCAAATAGGAACAGCAATCTAAACAAACATATATTCTTGTTTCTCTATTTAGGTGAAGTATCCCAGGGTATCAATTCTGTTCTTTTGGGATTCTTCAAAGTAATGAAAACAAAACTGAAAAGTAATAGGAAATAAAGAGAGGATCCCTTCCCCTACCACTGGTGTTCTAGTACTATTTACATCTATGTGCCCACTTTAACCTAATTACATGGTCTACCTCTGGGACCAGGAGGGAGGGGATGAAGATGAGTAGAGACCCAGCCTACCTGAGGCTACTATTCACTGAATAATTACTTAACCACTGTTCCATGAGTCTAACACTGAAAAACTTTCCTTCTAAATAGTTAACCTTTTCCCACAGGCTTTTAAAATATAAAAATCATGGTCCACTAATGAGTGCATATTCAGAAACAATCAATTATAACCATAGACAGAACTACTGCAGAATGTGAAACCTTTGTCCTAACACAATTTCATCTTAAATTTTATATTCTTTCACTCTAGGGGACAGAAAAAAATCAAATATAAACAAATGAGAGAACAAGAATGGACAGGAAGAGACATGAAGCCAAGCAGTAGGATGCCACACAGAAAAAGAATAGTTTCTACAAGTTGAAGAAAATCCTGTACTAGGATTGCGAATAGAAGGCACTAGACTTGAGGACAAGTATTATACATCATTACAAAAATCAACATGAATGGGAGAAAAGCAGGACATATGGATATTCTTTTCCCTCTCCAAAAGGACTGATAACTATGTTGGGCTGGCAAAGAAAACTATTTCTTAATACTGATAGCAGGTCACTGGAAAAATGACTCCCGCCCCTTCATCTTCTTTCTCTTATTTTAAGGAAGAAGAAGAGGTACTGGGTAAAGGTCAGGGGTGGAACAGCTTGTGGCAATAAAGAGCTATTTATTTTGAGCCTGGTTTTAGGCTGGACTATAAATTAGTCTAGAAATCATTTTGGAAGATTTATACCTGATTGCTGAAAACAGTTCAGTACATTAGACCCACTAGTCCATAGATGCATCTCATAATTTATAAAGCTTTTGGCACAACTGCAAATTATTTAAAATTGGTAGATATTTTTAAATAACACATACTACACATTGTAATTTAGAATATTTTAACAAAACTTATGTGGTCTTTTCAAATGTTTAAGTATTGACAAATTTAATGAAAAATAAAGTAGAAACACAATGATAAATAAGAGAAAAGACATTTTATAATTTGCCATAAAAAGGTAACGTTATAAACAAATAAGCATGTAAGCTTAAATAGGTTGCATTTATAGAGGAATTGTGGCAATTCAACTCTGCTATTGCTAGGATATAAGATATTTTGCCCAACCCCATTAATTACATTGATTTGGAATTGTCAATAGAATCCAGAAAAAAACTCTGGACATTACAGATATTAAAAACCAACAGATTTAACAGAGTTCCCTCTTAGCTATTTAATTCTGATAGATTTAGACAGGGAGAAAATATTTAATATATTCTTTTTACTTCAGCCTTATTATTTTAATTATAGATGTGACACTTACCACCCTCACCTGGTTTGAGATCCAGGGCAGGCAGAGACTCTGAATGCAGAAAATATAAGGTTGGACTAACAGTAAATAATACATAATTGTCGTGGCGTTCATCTAGGATGATGAGTACCAAATCCCCCACCTGGAAACTGAATAAAGAAATGTTATTTTATTGCCCTAAAAAGTCACTACCACTCTATCCTAAACATTTTAAATATATATTCTGCAATGTTCAACTATATATATTAAAATATCATAAATGCAATATTCATTTTCACATTTACATGATATATAACTTATTGACTCCACCCAGCATCTAATGGATGTGCTGGTCATACATAGAAGATTTTCACAGAATAATGTCAGTGACTGTAAGAGACCTAAAGCATTTTTAAAAATAAAATTTGTAATACCATCTACTGTTTAAAGAACACAGTATGGGAGGGGAGGGGAGCGGAGAAAAGGAGGGGAGAAAAAAATAACTCTGCTATAGCTCATCTAGTCATATGAAGAAGATATTCATCCTAACCTTTTATTTTACAATAAGAAACACAAATTCAGAGGGAGCCAACATTTATAGCTGTAGTGGCAAAGAAATTACTATATACTATTTCTACAGTATCCAAGTACAGTGCTCTTCAATTTGAAAGAAAAACTAACTGAGCAGCTAGGTTCACGTTGTTAATTAGGTTTACACAATGGAATTACTAATTTAGGGTGAAGGCCTGAAAGAAGAGAGGAAGAAAAGAAATGGTACCACTGTCAACATGCTTTAAGTGGTGTCTGTTCAGTCTTTTAAAAAAATCTTCAAAATATCAACAGTCCTTGCAAGTTATTCTCTGATTCCTTAGTTGTCAAAGCGTTTTAATTTATTAGGTCCTACACCTAATATATCATCAAAATCTCTGGAGAAGCTTTTAAAAGATAAAAGTCTTTTATTCATTAATTGTTTACTTTGCAAATACCTGTTGCCTACCTAACGATATGTGAAGGAACTGCTTTGGCTAAACACCAAAAGGTAACTTTAAAAAAAAGTAGATATGGCCTCTCTGAGGAAGTGTCTTCTTTCTTTTTTAAAAGTTCTTCTCTCTCTAATCTTTGAAAGACCATAAATTGATTTGACTTGACATAGAGCTGGTAGGTCAAGTCAGATACCACCCTTTCAAATCACTGAGAAAAAGATAAAATTCTAATAATTATTTAAAGGTCAGTAACCACTAATATCTGACAACCAAAAATTTGGTCAACAAACCTATTGTAGACAAAGTAAAGGGTCTTTTGAGAATATTTAGTTTACTGATTTTTTAAAGCCTCACCTGAAGATATGTTTATGGATTTTATTTTTAAGGGAGAGAAGAAATAAGGGGGAGATAGAGACAGAGACAGAGACAGAGACCGAGATATAGATAGAGAAAGAGACAAAGAAACATCAATCAGTTGCTTCCCATACATGCCCCACCCAGGGATGGAACCTGTAACCCTTTGGTGCATGGGATGACACTCCAACCAACTGAGCCACCTGGTTAGGGCCTGTTTACTGATTTTTGTATCAGTTCTGACAGGTATAGAAAACTGACCAGTACTCATGAGCTGCTAACAATGACTTTGTTATCCCAGAGACCACCCTTTTTAAACAGCCCACACCAAAAACCAATATATTAATATGGGGTAATTTGGTCCAGGAATACTATTACTTGATACTTAACAGTGTATTACACATTTTTAGCAGGGCAATAAAACTAAGTCTGAAAAATAAAAATAATAACACATTGTAACTTAAAAAGCTAAGACTCTCCAATCTCAAATTTAGAAAGACTAAGGAGATAAGTGTGATTTGAAAGAGGTGGCACCAACTGAAAAGTGAACTAGAATAAAAAAACTTCAGAAACATTTATGCATATGATAATTAAAGCTGTTAACAGGAAAGATTTCTAATGTAATCCTAATATTACCAGAAATAATAATTTAGAAGAACTTTGCTTTTAAATCAACTTTTCACTAGCAATGAATACAAAATCCTCAGCTCAGTGAACCTGGATCTGAAGGACTGAAGGCATTGAAATACATTTTCATTAACAATTCATTATTATTCAGCTGAGCAAAATTTGTTGCACAAAATATAAATAAAATACTTACTCTCTAATAGCTATCTTTTCAGAATGCCTTGAGGATACTGAAGACATGCTCTGAGACATCTAAAAAAAAAACCAGTTCATAAAGGTTATACAATTAAAGCATGACACTTACTAGGTTCTTACTGCAAAAATTTTGCTCAATATTATACACATTAATGTCTCCATCCTAATTTTGAAGAGTTCAATTTTATATGGTTGATTAATTATTTTCCTTCAATAATTACTTTCAGTGGACAAATTTACCTACATTTTTACTTTGTTATTTTTTAATTAAATTTGCATGGATTAAAAATAATATCAAATTACATTTTATTTATAATTACATATTTAACCTTAAAAATTTCACAGGGAAAAAGATTCACATGTATACTTCCTATGCACAGTGGGCCTAAGGCCTAGTTGTAGAAATCGATTAAAGATGAATGGATTTCTCTTTGTTTATTAGTCTAATTTTGATGTTCAGAATGTCTTCTATTTACCTTTGAACTCCATCTGGAAAAATGCAGGGTCTCAATTAGAGTTTAAAAACAAAAGATAAATAAAAGAACCACAACAAATAATGAGTAAAAAGGCCTAAAAGTGTATATAGTAACTGATTAGCAAAATCATCCAACTGCTCTATATGCTGCCAGTGAAGACAAGTTTGAGCATCCATTTTTCAGACATATTTAACTTTGTTTAGATTTTTTTGAAAAGACGTTTTTCATAAATTTATTAAAATGAAGGCTTAGATATGAGGAAACACTGTGAAGACAGCT
The DNA here is from genome assembly GCA_004027475.1 of Anoura caudifer. NCBI lineage: Eukaryota > Metazoa > Chordata > Mammalia > Chiroptera > Phyllostomidae > Anoura > Anoura caudifer. Next base: position 54,590 of record PVKU01003144.1, read on the forward strand.
GTAAATTGATATGAAAGTACAATTTCCGTTGAGACATTCTGGGTGGGAGTGGGACACTCTTTGGATCTGCAGGGCAAAATTCTGTCATTCATAAACATTTCCCAAGCATCTACTGGAGACCGTACCAGTTACTATTCTAGGTGTTAAGAATATAGCAATGAATAAAACAAACTAAAACCCTTGCCAAAAGAGCTTACATTCTATGGGAATAATGCATAAAACACAATGTTGAGAGATGTCTGGAATAGGCAACTCTTTTTGAAAAAGTCTGCTCTACTTATAAAAATATCAAATAGCCTTAAAATTATTATAGCAATAAGTTAATGACTGACAATCTAATCACTATAGTATTAATATGTAATTTTTGCTGTTCAAGTTAAGAAGGACATACAAAAGAAAGCAGGTGTTTCCCTATAAGATGGGCCTTAAAACAGTGACTATTTCCATGTAAACTATAATTATTAGAATTTAAAAAATGAAGTAATTGCTTCATTAAAACATATAATATTCACTAGAAATGACTGTTCAAGTACTTGATTAAATGCATAGCTAGAATAAAATCAAGGTAATTTAGCAGACCATACAGAGTACTTCATGCAAGGTGTCAGGCACAATCACTTTCAGTTTAAAAAAAAAGAAAGAAAGAAAGACTCGTGAATGGATGTATTGTATTAATTACACACACTTGAGTAAACATGCTAATCTTCAAAAGGATTTATAAAGTGTGGCTCTAACTTATTTACTCACTTAAGAATCCTAATTGATGTTACAAATACATAATTATGAAGCATAAAGTCCTAGAGATTATAGCTAATCAAAAAACAAAACAAAAAGAAAAACCCTGACCAGTGTGGCTCAGCAGGATGGGTGTCATCCTGCAAACTAAAAGGCTACTGGTTCCATTCCCAGTCAGGCACATACCTGGGTTACAGGCCCAGGGGCCTGTGAGAGGCAATCAACCCTTGTCTCTCCTGCACACTGGTATTTCTCTCCCTTCTTTCTCCCTCCCTTCCCCTCTCTCTGAAAACAAATAAATAAAATCTTTAAAAAATGATAAAAACAACTGTCTTGATTTGCTCACTGTTTTTAAAATTATATTGGTCAGGTACACAGTCACAGATGGCAACTGTAAAAATCACTGGTTGATGACCAACATGGCTCAAAAAAAAACCTACTGGAAATGAATTAATCAAACCATACTTTTTACAGTAGATATTCATAATGAAATACAATCATTTTTTTTTTTTTATGTTAAGATAAACTGGGCAAGAAAAAACTTACCAGTCTTTGATTTAACCTCTTGTTTTCTTCTTCTTTTAATTGTAATGTCTGCGGGGGAGGGGGGGTGGGAACAGACCTGTGGTTTATTCTTGTACCTACTAAAATCTAAACATAATGACTCTCAAAATTTTCTTCAGATGGATGCTCGGTTATAGTTCCAAAGGTTAGTGGGATATATGTTTTTGTAGATCCTTTCCCACTGTTTTAATTATTAACTGACTTAAAGGATAATAAGAACAATTTTTTAGCACATTTATCTAAACCAAGGATTTTCAAAGTTTAATACATATTAGAATCATAACACTTGTAAAATATTTAAGTATGCAGTAAATATCTGAGATCGATCCCAAAGACTCTGCTACTACTAGCCTTAAGGCTACTACTCTGGCCTTAAAGGAGGGATATGTATATATCCCAGTTGATTCTAATGTAAGTGATCATACAATCTTCTAATAACAAAAAAATGCATGCTAGAATACAAAGTGGTACAATTTTGACTAGACTCATAATAAGCTTGTACAGAGCAAAAGAAAAATAATTTTTTTCTGAAAAATCTTAAAAACCCAAGGAAGGAGAAGTGGTCTATAAACAAAGGTATGTTGAATTTAAATCAAAATGACATTATCTGATAGTACAATTTGGGAGGAAACCACTTATTGACAATTTGTTCATGTCATTTCAATTCATCTCTATAAAAAACATAACTTTTCTTCATCATTCACATATTCTATTTTTGCCCAATTCAATGCTTGTTTTTGAAATATGTAAAATTCATACTTACAATGTTTTAATGAATTCTGAACTAATGAAAAATACTATTAATGCATATATTTATTTTCTAAAGACTCTAATCTTTTACTCTAATACACACTGCATTATTGGAATGATATCACAAATAAGGCTTAATATTGCCAATTGTTAGCCACTTCTCAAAATATTCACCACAAAAAAACCCATTAATTATAAACATAAATAGAGTAGGTTTTCAGCACAAAATTTATTTAACTGCATCCATCAGAGTGAACCTATTAAATACTGCAATTAGAGAAAACAATTTACTTACTCGTTCTAACAGCATTATCCTCTGTTTTTCTTCAGATAGCATAGGGATATTTTCTCTAAGAGAAAATAAATTATTTTAGTTTAAGTCTTAAAATTCTGCACTTTAAATTCTTCAAAAGGATTTTAGAAATTTAACTATTAGCACAAAGTACTTTAAAACTTAAAGGACTGTACTAAACTTTTAAAAGCCTTCTTTTTAAGTTAGGGTACGTTTCAATGGTGTACATTCTTGATACCAGAAGTCCTGAACTTAGACCTATAAAACTTTTGAAATTATGTACAAACAAAATGTTTGCCTATACCTTTTTCTAGGATAATGTCTTTTAAATGTCAGGTATTTTTTTTTTCTTTCAGGGATTTAGAACCCTCTTCATCCTATGAGTGAATGAATACATGTTAAGAATAAACTGGTAATTCTTGGGTGGCTTCACCATTCAAACTAAAAACAAAACAAGATGCCCCATACCTGAGTGAGCTCATAATTTCAGTATACGAAAAATAAATCAAATCTCAATAAAGACTTCAAAAGTATTACTAAGTGGCTATAATGTGCTATTCGATATACCATATGCAAATTTCCCCATCATATTAAAATATTTAAAAACTAATTAGAAAAGAAAAAATGTGTGTAGGCTTTTGTTTATTTTTTATTGATGCAAAATTGACAAATAAAACTGTAAGATGTTTAACATGCACAACTTGATGATTTGGTATGTGTACACACTGTGAAAGGAGTCTTTGCTTTAAGTTATTTAACACATGTATCACTTACCTTTTGGAGGGAAAGAAGAGATGACAATGAAATTCTACTCTTACCAATTTTCACCTGTACATACAGCGTTATCGCCTACAGTCACCTTATTGTACATTAGATTCGCAGACCTTATTAATTCTGTAACTGAAAATTTGTACCCTTTTAGCAACCTCTCCCTATTCCCCCACCTCCTAGCAATGACTTTTCTAGTGTTTCTATGAGCCTTGACTTTTTTTTTTTTTAATTCCATATACTATCAGGGACACCATGCCATATTAGTCTCTGCTTGACTTACTTGTTTGGCATAATGGTACCCTCCACGATAACCCGCATTGTTGCAAAAGAAATGATTTCCTTCTGTATATAATAATCCCATATGTATTTTTTCACCATTTTAAAATTTATTAATTTGAGAAAGACAGACATCAATTTGTTACTCCACTTATTTATGCATTGATTAGTTGATTTGTGTATATGCTCTGACTGGGAATCAAACCTGCAACTTTGGTGTATTGGGACAACGCTCCAACCAACTGAGCTACCCGGCCAGGGCTATTTTTACCATTTTCTTACTCTATTCATCAACACTTAGTATGTTTCCATATCTTGGATATTGTGAATAATTCTGCACTGATGTGGATTTCCATCCCTTGAAATATGGCTTCATTTCCTTTGGACATATACCCAGAGATGAACTTGATGGATCAAACAGTAATTTTAATTTCTTGAGGAACCTCCATACTGCTTTCCATAGTGCTTGTACCATTTACATTCCTCCCACTAGGGTTCCCTTTTTTCCCAGAAATTCATCAGCATGTTATCATTTGTCTTTTTGATAACAGCCATTCTAACAGAAGTGAGGTGATATTATGGTTTTGATTTGATTCACTACCTCTTGCCTTTTGACAATAGTTTTGAGGTGATTAATATGAGGAGGTCTGTCTAGAAAACGTCCAGCCACTGTTAATATAACGAGAACAGTTTGTGGAACATCAATGTAACCTGGCAGCCAAGGAGAGTGGACTGTAATGTGCACATGTGAACAAAGATGACTTCACTGTACTAGTCAGTGGGGGTGGTAGACACTGTTGACTAAGCTTGCATACTGTGTGGCTCTCATATTCAAAATGAATGAGTGAACAGAGCAATGGATCTGCATCAAATTTTGCATTAAGCTTAATCATTCCTCCACATAAACTATTTGGATGACTCAGAAGGCCGCAGCTATGGGAAACTGGTGATTGGCAGCTTCATTACAAGACAAGCATCATGTCTCGTGCAGTTTTCTCGTGAAACATCAAATCACCCAGGTGACTCAGCACCCCCATGACCCAGATTTGGTGCCCTGTGAACTCTGGCTTTTCCCCAAAACTAACATCATCTTTGAAAAAAGAAGAGATTTCAGACCATTGATGAGATTCAACAAAATATGACGGGCAACTGATGGTGACGGGAACCGTGTGAGGTCCCAAAGTGCCTACTGTAAAGGAGACTGAGGTGTTGTCCTATGTACAATCTTTCTTGTAAGTTGTATCTTCTCCAACAAATGCCTCCATTTTTCATATTACACGGCTGGACACTCTCTGGACAGACCTCAACGTATACATTAACAATTTATCAGATGCATGAGTTGCAAATATTTTCTCCCATTCCATAGGGTGACTTTCCATTTTGTTGGTGGTTTTATTTTCTGTGCAGGAGCTTTTTGGTTTGACATAGTCCCACTTATTTAGTATTGTTTTTGTTGCCTTTGCTTTCAATGTAAACCCCCCACCCCCCAAATCATTGCCAAGACCAATGTCAAAAAGGATGCCCCCTATATTTTCTGCAAATTTTATGGTTTTGGGGATTATGTTCAAGGTGTTAATCCATTTTGAGGTGGTGTAAGATAGGGGTCTAGTTTCATTCTTGTACATCTGGTTGTCCAATTTTCTCAACACCATTTGTCGAAGAAATTTTCTTCTACTCATTGAGTATCCTTGGCTCCCCTGTCAAATATAGTTGAGCATATATATTGAGAGTTTACTTTTGGGATCTCTATTCTGTTCCACTGAGCTATGTGTCTGTTCTTATGACAATACCATATTGCTTAATTACTACAACATTGTAATATAGTTTGAAATCAGGAAGTGTGATGCCTCCAGCTTTGTTCTTGCACAAGACTTTCAGCAATTTGGGGTCTTTTATAGTTCCATATGAATTTCAGTATTGTTTGTTTTCCTCTTTCTATGAAAAATGCCATTGAAACCTTCACAGGGAATGTGCTATATATCACTTTGGGTAGTAGGGACATTTCAACTATGTTAATTCTTCCAACTCATGAACACTGGATAACATTCCATTCATTTGTGTATTCTTCAATTTCTCTCATCAATGTCTTACGGCTTTCAGTGCATTGGTCTTTTCTCTCCTTAGTCAAATTTAGTCTTATGTAATTTACCCTTTTTGATGCAATTCTAAATGGGATAATTTTCTTCAATTCTCTTTCTGATTGTGTGCTGTTAGTGAAGAGAAACATGACTAATTTCTGTATACTGACTTTGTATTCTACAAGTCAGTATTTGTATCCCACAAATTACTGAAAGTATTTACTAATTCTAACCACTTTTTAGCAGAGTCATAAGGGTTTATATATAATGTAATAACATCAACAAAAGGATAAGTTCACTTCTTCCTTTCCAGTACGGTTGCCTTTTATTTCCTTTTCTTGCCCCATTGCTCTGGTTAGAATTTCTAGTATACTACAGTGATGACAAAGTTTGCCACGTGCTTTCTTTCTGGATCTATTGAGATGATTACATGATTTGTCTTTCATTTTGTTAATGTGATTTATCATATTGATTAATTTGTGAATGCTAAATTACCTTGATTACCTGAAATAAATGCCAAGTGATCATGGTGTATGATCCTTTTAATGTATTATTTAATTTGGTTTGCTAATATTTTGCTGAAGATTTCTGCATATATGTTCATCAAGGATAATGGACTATAACTTTCTGTTCTTATACTGTTCTCATCAGGCTTTGCTATCAGGGTACTGCTGGCCTCATAAAATGAGTTCGGTAGTGTTCCTTCCTCTTTTATATTTTGGAAGTTTGATATTAGTTTTTTAAAAATGCTTAGTAAAATTCACCTATAAAGTCATTTGGTTCTGGACTTGTCTTTGCTGGGAATTTTTTGATTACTGATCCAATCTCCTTACTAGTAATTGATTTGTTCAGATTTTCTTCATATTTCAGTCTTGGAAGGTTGTATATTTCTAAATTTATGCATTTCTTCTCAGTTGTCCAATGTGTTAGGGTATAACTGTTCATAGTCATTTACTATAATTCTTTGTATTTCTGTGGTATTAGCTATAATGTAGGCTTTTAAATTCTTCTGCAGGTTTAATTCCCCAATTATACTTTAAGCAACTTGACTAAAGGCAGGAATTGTGTTTTTGCTTATTGAAAAGTCATAAATATTAGGACAAGATGGAGAAATAGGTACATGCTGCCTCCTCACATGACCAAAAGGACAACAACAAATTTAAAAACAAAAAATAACCAGAAGTCCCAGAAAATCTAACTGTATAGAGGAAGTCTGACAACCATGGAGTTAAAGAAGAAATATTCATCCAGACCAGTAGTAGGGGCAGAGACAGGCAGCCAGGGTAAAGAGGACTCTTGGCAAGAGAACAGGCTGTGGGCAGGAGGTGCGAGGCACTGGCTGGCAGAGCCAGTGGTCTCACATTTGTGTGCAGATAAATCAGGGGGAACAACTGGGGAGCAAGACAGATTGACCAACCCAGGGTTCCAGTGCAGGAAAATAAAGCCTTAAAATTTAAGCTCTAACTGAAAAAAACCTGTGGAGATTGAGGTGGCAGGAGAAACTCCCAGCCTCAAAAGAGAGTTCATTGGAGCAAAGCACAGGGTCCTAGAATGTATGCAAAACCACCTCTCTCACCCTGGGAATCAGTGCCAGAAGGGCCCAATTTGCTTGTGGGTAGCAGGGGAAGTGACAAAGCCAGCCCAGAACTGAGCAAGTGGCATTGTTCCCTCTTGGACCCTTCCCCAACATAGAGTGCCACTACATAGTAACGTGAGTTGCCCCACCCTGGCAAATACATAAGGCTCTGTCCCTTACTACATAACAGGTGAGCTGAAACAAAAAAAAATCTGACCCAAATGAAAGAACAGATCAAAGCTCCAGAAAAAACACAACTAAGCAATGAAAAGATAGCCAACCTATCACATGCACAGGTCAAAATGCTGGTAATTAGGATGCTCACAGAAATGGTTGAGTATTGTCGCAAAATACAGGAAGAAGTGAAGGCTATGAAAACTGAAATAAAGGAAAATGTGTAGGGAACCAACAGTTCCCTGTTGGAAACCCAGACTCAAATCAACGGTTTGGACCAGAAGTAAGAAAAACATTCAACCAGAACAGAAGGAAACAACAAGAATACAAAAAAAAAAAAAAAAAAAAAATGAGGAGAGGCTTAGGAACCTCTGGGACAACTTCAAACATTCCAACATCTAAAACACAGAGGTGCCAGAAGAAGAGGAAAAGCAAGAAATGGAAAACTTATTTGAACAAATAATGAAGAACTTCCCCAATCTGGCAAAGGAAACAGACGTTCAGGAATTCCAGGAAGCTCAGAGAGTCCCAAAGAAGTTGAATCCAAGGAGGAACACACCAAGGCACATCATCATTACATTACTCAAGATTAAAGATAAGGGGAGAATTTTAAAAGCAGCAAGAGAAAAGGAGACAGTTACCTACAAAGGAGTTCCCCTAAGACTACCAGCTGATATCTCTCAAAAGAAACCTTACAGGAAAGAAGTATTCAAAGTCATGACACGCAAGGAACTACATCCAAGATTCCTCTATCCAGCAAAGCTGTCATTTAGAATGGAAGGGCAGATAAAGTGCTTCCCAGATAAGGTCAAGTGAAAGGAGTTCATCATCACCAAGCCCTTATTATATAAAATGTTAAAGGGACTTATTTAAGAAAAAGAAGATAAAAAATATGAACAGTAAAATGACATCAAACTCGCAACTATCAACACCTAACCTAAACAAACAAAAACGAACTAAGCAAACAACAGAACAGGAACTGATTCAAAGAAGAGATCACATGGAGGTTTATCAGCAGGGAGGGAGAGGGGGGATAATGAGGGAAAGGTAACAAAGAATATGTAGCACAGATGGTAGGTACAAAATAGACAGGACACGGTTAAGAATAGTATAGGAAATGGAGAAGCCAAAGAACTTATATGTATGACCCATGGACATAAACTAAGGTGGGGGAATGATGGTGGGAGAGGGGTACAGGACAGAGGGAAATAAAAGGAAGAGAAAATGGGACTGTAAAATCATAATCAATAAAATATATTAAAATACAAAAATACGCATAACAAAGTATTTATAGCTATGGTATCAATATTCATCAAAAAATGTAAACAACTTGGAGGAACATTTAGGCAACGACTGAGCAAACCACACTATATGACAGAGTCATTAAACATGGTAAGATTTTCAAACTCCTAACTTTTAAAGGACAAATGGACATTTGGGCATGTCAAAAGTTTAAACTTCTGGGTGTGGCTCTGTGGATTGAATGCTAGCCTGCAAACCAAATGGTTGCAGGTTCAATTCCCAGTCCAGGCACATGCCTGGGTTGTGGCCCAGATTCCCCAGTTGGGATCATGCGAGAGGCAACCAATGAATGTATGTATTGCACATTTGTATTTCTCTCCCTCTCTTTCTCCCTCCCTTCCCCTCTTTCAAAAAAGTAAATAAATAAAATCTTTAGAGAAAAGTTAAAAAAAGTCATAAAGATTTACTCCTGTAAGTTTTTTATAATTTCATCTTTTACATTTGTGTTGTATAGTGAATACAAGTTCCAGTTAATTCTTTTGCATGTTCAACTGTCCCAGCACCATTTGTTGACAAGGTTATATTATTTCCCCCACTGAATTTTCTTAGCCCCCTTGACAATAATGCAAGGATGCAAGGACGGTTCAACTGACAATAAATATAAGGGAATATTTCTGGATGGATATAATATATGGCTAGCACCACTGTCTTAGCACTGTATTAATTTTTGAAATAAGAGCATATTGTTTTCAGCCCTGGCTGGTGTGGCTCAATGGACTGAGCGCTGGCCTATGAACCGAAAAGCCGCCAGTTCAATTCCTGGTCAGGGCATATGCCTGTGTTGTGGGCCAGGTCCTTGGTTGGGGGTTGCCAAGAGTCAATCAAATGATATTCTCTCCCTCTCTTTCTCCATCCCTTCCCCTCTCTCTGAAAATTAAAAAAACAAAAACAAACAAAAAAAAAACACGGCATGTTGTTTCCAATTCAACTCTTCACTTTCAAGATTGTTTTGGCTATCTTTGGCAGGACTGTTCCTGCATTTCCATATGACTTTTATGATGAGCTTGTCCATTTATGAAAAAAGAAAAAAAAAGGTCCATCTCAACAGGAATTGTGGTGAATCTGAAGATCAATTTGGGGAGTACTGCCACTTTAAGATTAAACCTGCCAATCGAACATGAAGCTGTCTTTATAGGTCTTCTTTAATTTCTTTTAACAGTGTTTTGCAATCTGCGGTTATAAACAACTGACTTGATCTTTGATTTTTTAGTATTATCTTTTTGATGATGTCATAAAAAGAATTTGTTTTCTTAATTTCAGTTCCAACAGATTTTTAGTGGAATCCTTAGAACTGTCTATACACAACATTATGTTAAGTAAGAGAGGTAGAGATGAAATAGAGATAGTTTTACTTCTGCCTTTATAACCTGATGCCAACAGTTTCTTCTTCTTGCCTAAGCGCCCTTTCATAAACTTCGAGTGCAATGTTGAAGATCAGTAGCATGAGTGGACCATCTTCTTTTTAGGAAAAAAAGCATTCAATCTTTAACCTTTGGATATGATCTCAGGTGTGGGTTTTCATCTATGCCTTTATTAGGATAAGGAAGTTCTCTTCAATTACTAGTTTGTTAAATGTTTATATAATGAAAGGCTGTTGTATTTTGTCAAATGCTTTCTCTTCATCTATTGATACTGATATGGTATATTATATAAATTGATTTTTAGGTGTTAAACCAAACTTGCATTCCTGAGATAAACACAGTAAGAACCTCTTTTGTATATTGATGGATTCAGTTTATTCATTTTTGTTGTTGTTGAGAGTATCTGGATCTAAAGTCATAAGAGATATTTTCTTACCATAGTTGAAATAAATGTATTGATGTGGAGTTTCTGATTCAGTAGCACTAGGTGGGTCCCAAGATTTTAATTTCTAAAAAATTTAATGGTAATTTTGATGTTGCTCATTTAGAGAATCAATTTAAAGATGACTGTACTAATCTAATTTTTCTAAAATGAACAGTTTTGTTTTATATCTTTAGAAATACAAACAGAAAATTAAGGTGGATTTCTAAATTAGGCTAAAATAAGTAGGAACCCAGCACATGCAACAAGGAATCAGGAAAGGACCATGTTTACATTATTAACCCTAGCATTTTTTTTTTTAAGTTCTACTGAAGTATAATTAATATGCAAAAACTACATACATTCAATATATACATCTTGATGACTATGGACACAGGCATACACTCATTAATACCATCACAACCAAGGAACTAAACATACCCATCAAATTAAAAAAATTTCCTTGTGTTATAGAGAGAGAGAAATGGAGAGATTATTTTTTTCTTGAGATGTATTTGTTAGATTTTGTTATCATAATAACACTATCCTCAAAAAACATGTTGGGAAGAGTTCTCTGTATTCAATTTTTTGAAAGTGTGAAAAATTGGCATTAATTAAATGTTTAGTAATTTTATCTTTCATTTATTAAACATTAACCACCTACCTTTTGAGCTCTATGGTATCTTTCGTGTGCTCATTTTAAATTTTAATATAATAATACTTATTAGTCTTTTCCTTATACCTCCCTACCACACATGCAGAATATTCTCTTTTAAGAAACTCTACAGGCTAAACTAACTTTGAGTCTTTAATATGTCTGTAATATTTTTTGGTATGAAATGTCAAATATGGGTTACCCTCCACCAATGCATTACAAATTACTCCCACATCACATTTCTTTTTCCAAACTGAAAATTAAAAATTTTCATATACCCATGAGTTTATTTCAAGACTACCAATTCTCATAATTTATTTGTGACTTTACCAACAATATGTTGAATTAATTACTGTCTTTAAGACTAGCAGGATAGAATCCTATTTACTATTAAGTTTTTGAAAATATTATCAACTATGTTTACATGTTTATTTTTCTATATTAATTTTAGCATCCAACAGCAGATTTTACCTCACTTATCCTGTTGCAATTCTAATTGGGTAAAGATTAAATAACTGAATAAAAATGAAGAGAAATGGTTTCTTTATTACACTGTATTTCCATCTATCTTTAACCTTCAGCCCTTTAATCTTTCATAAAATTCTATCATTTTTCTCTACAAGGGTATTGTACATTTTTGTTAAATTTACTGGTAACAAATAATTTTCCTAAATACTTATTGGAATCTTTTATATATATTCAAGTCAGCTTTTGCTAATAAATATACAAACTGCTTTATTGCTATTAATCATTTACATTCCGAGGTAGTCTTATTAGTTCTAATAATTTATTAGGTCTTTGTGGTTTGCAAAGGATATTATATACAATGATGACAGTTCAGACTTTACTTGCCTGTTTTTATTGTTTTGTTGTCTTGCTGAACAGTAATGGGACAGCATTTGTACATTCTTCCTAAATTATGAAAAATGCTTCTAAATATTTCAACATTAAAATGTTTGCTATAAGTGTCCTACTCTCACATGTAGTCTCTCAAATTAAGAAAGTTCCCCTCTATTCCTAGTTTGCCAAGGTTTTCTTAAAATATTATTTTTAATTAATGGGCACTGATATTTACCAACTGGCACTTTTATGTTTACTAAGATCACCATATAAACCTTCTCATGTGATCAGTGAATATAGTTACACTGAGAGAATTCTGATGTTGAACTATTATTATTGTATTCCTAAAATACTCCTCTGAGTCATGTTGAATACATCATTCCATATTCCATTGTTATTAAATATGCTAAAATTGTCTTTAGGACTTTCCACATCTAATTCACAAATGAGATTAAACCATCTTATTCTCTATAGTTTTTAAAACAATACTTGTGGTTATAATCCTACTCATTCCACAAACTTATCAGTACTTTTTTACTTAATCATATTTTGTTTACCATAGCTTGTTTATTTTTAATTTCATTTTTTAAAAATAAATGTACTTGAGGTTGTATAGTTCTCCCAGTGTACCACCTTCATTATATGTCCTTTTTTTGAAAAGATTTTTAAAAATTTATTTTAGAGAGAGGAAGAGGGAGAAAAAGGAGAGAAACAACGATATGAGAAACATCAATTGGTTGCCTCTCACCTCCAACTGGGAGCCCCCCAGATGGGGACCTGGCCCACAGTCCAGGCATGTTCCCTGGCCAGGAATGGAATCGGCAACCTTTTGGTTCACAGGCTGCACTCAATCCATGGAGCCATAGCAGACAAGGCTATATCATCATCTTTGATACATCTGTTTAGTCTTGAGTAGCTCAGTTTCCATTTTCCTATCAATGCCTATGTATGGATATGAATATATAGCCACACAAACTTCCTGATGTATAAACTCCTGTTTTTGTTACTAACTTCTTTTGTTTTTTATTTTAAATTACTGCTGACATTATTTTCTATTAGTTTAGTTTCAGGTGTACAAGTTGGGGTTAGACATTATTTAAATAATTTATAATGTGACCTCATGCCCTAATAAATGTAGTAACCACATTGTATCATACATATGTAGTTATTACAGTATTATTGACTATATTCTCTCTGTTTTACTTTATATCCAATGACTATTTATTAACTACCCAATTGTACTTCTTAATCCTTCCACCCAATTGTACTTCTTAATCCTTCCACCCTTTTCACCCCACAAATGCCCTCCCATCTGGCAACCATAAGTTTGTTCTCCGCATCCATGAGTCTGTTTCTGGTTTTTTTGTTTACTTATTTTGTTCTTTAGATTTCCACATGTAAGTAAAATCATATGGTATTTGTCCTCTGCCTGACTTATTTCACTTACCATAATACCCTCTAGGTCCACCCATTTTGAACTAAATGGTTAAGATTTAATTCTTTTTAATGGCTGAGTTTATGTTCCATTGTGTGTGTGTGTGTATAAGATTTTCTTTACACAATCATCCAATGATGGGCATGTAGGCTGCTTCCGTATCTTTGCTATTATAAATAATGCTGCAATGAACAAAGGAATGGACATATCTTTTCAAAATAGTATTTTGGATTTCTTAGAATACCCAGAAGTTAAATTGCCGGGCCCTATGGTAGTTCTATTTTTAATTTTTTGAGGAACCCCCATACAGTTTTTCACAGCGGCTACACCAATTTGCAATCCCACCAACAATGCTTGTTGCAACAACTTGTTTTATTAATGACAGGTGTGAGGTAAATAACACCAACAAAACAAACAATCCAAATAAAAACTGGGTAGAAGACCTGAATGGACTTTTCTCCAAAAAGGACATAAACATGACAAAAGACATTTGAAAATATGCTTAACATCACTGATCACCAGAGAAATGCAAATTTTGTTACTTTTATTATTATTGCTTATGTTTGATGGCCTGAATTATATCAATACTTAAAACTTTGAGACTTTCTTTGTTGATTCGATAAGTAGTTAACTGTTTTTCTTTTTCTATTTTATTTATTTTTATATAGTTTTTATTATAGTTTTACATTACCATTTAGTCCCCTTATACCCCCTTCCCCCCAGCAATCACCACCCTGTTGCCCATGTCCATGAATCCTTTTTCCTTTTTGTTCAATCCCTCAACCCCCTAACTCTCCCCACCACTAGCTGTCATATGTTCTCCATCTATGAGTCTATCTCTGTTTTTAATGTCAGTTTGGTTTTTAATATTTGTCATATTTATAGCTTAAGAAATTAAAGTGTCACAGCTTTTAGATATATGGGCTATGGACAACTATGGGACATTTACACAATGGAATTCTACTCAGACATAAAAAAGAAAATTTTACGCTTTGCAACAGTATGGATGGACTTGGAGAACATATGCTAAAAGTGAAATAAGACAGTCAGAGAAAGACAAATACCGTATGATTTCACTCGTGCATGGAATGTAACGAAAAAACTGAACTAACTGCTTTTATATTTATGTTTTTTAATTATTTATGTTTTACTTGTTTCCTGAGATGAAAAAAGTGTGCTATCCTAACTGTGGCACCAAAAAGTTCTCATTTTAGTTTTATTCCATTTTTGACTGTCACATTTTAATTAATAATTAATTGCTTGTAGCGAACTGTGTCCTCTTTATATAAAAGTTCCTATTTACCTTTTTAAAACCTTTAGTGTTAGATGGCTTATACATTTTTTGTTATTTGCCTTATATATCTTTGTCAATGACATTATGTTACATGTTCTTTATAATTTTTAGTTATATGCTTTTCTTGTACGTAGAATGCAGTTGAATGCTTTTTTTTTTCCTGAAAGGTTTTGTACATAGGTTGGATTACTTTTTCACGTACATTTGAACTTATTCATGTCAGTTGTTTTCTAATGCCATGGTCTCTTCGTATGTTTAATGCTTTGCATTTTTTAAATGTATTTATTTGTTGTATTTTTTCACGTATATTCTTAAGACTCATACCTCTCCACGTCTCAAGTTAACCAGTGTCTACTTCCTCCTTTTGAAATAAACAGAAACCTACATATATCTTTACTTTTCAAAAAACCACTTTGCCTTCCTCCATACAACATAGCCTTACCAAAATGAATATATTCATCACTATAATAATACCTTTTTCCCCCTAGGTTTATAGAACTCAAAGTTTAAACCCTCCCTGTAAGTAAGAATAGCTTCATACTTCTATAGCGATACTTTACCTGGCAGCCTGTGAAAACATGCCAGGGTGATTCATAAGACACACAATCAGTAACATTAAAATATCTATCATATTTATAGCTTAAAGAAATAAAGTGGCAAAACTTTTAGATATAGGGGCTATGGACAACCAGTAGTGCTAAATATATTTCCTATCTTCAGAAGCACACTACTGGTTTAAAAGCCTGTAACTTACAAAGTTGAAGAAAGATGCACTTACTGTACAGACATCATGCTTGTCTCCATTGCCGAGTCCACTCTTCCTTCATCTTGTGTTTCAATGGCTGATCTCTCTGTTTCACCTGGGAGTTCAGGTGCACAAGCTTCATCAAGAAGTTCTGGAGCTGTAGGTACATATGGTGAAGGAACGAAACTGCTACCACGCAACTTACTGAGTTCTTCTTCAAGTTTTTTCTTTTCTTCAAGCAAGCGAGCTCGATCTTCAGATAGTGACTCTATCAAATCTGAAGGGTACCCCAAGTTGAAATAATCATTACAAAACATTTCAAATGATTGTTAATTTAAAAAAGGAATTAAATATATCGTATTACAAAACATTACTAACCTTTATCTCGCTCTTGCTGTTGCATTGTACTTTTCAACTTATCACTCAGATCATTAATTATATTTTCTTTTCTCATTTTCTCTCTTGTTAGAACAGTGTTAAAATTGGTCTGGAACACAGAACGGTAAGTAAGTTATCTGCACACACATAGCAACTAGGGCTAAAAAAAATAAACCTGCAAATATTTGCATGGTACATTTATATGTGAATAAAGTACAATTTACTAATGGTCTTTATTTTTAAATAAAAATGCTATACTGTGGTAAATACAATCTGATTGTATTTCCCTGGCTCCATATTAAGATATTATTGTCTACATATTTATTGTCAGAAGAAAAGTACAATTTGGGGGAAAGAAATAAAACGATCAACAAATAAACAAGTGCTATTATATATCCTACCAATTTTCTTATTAATATTCCTGCCTCTGGAATTTTCCTGTTTTTGCTAAATCTTGATTGCCACAGTAACATTTCAGAATGACTTTATCCCATCTCCATCTCTCATCTGCATATTTCAATGGCCATTGCACCTCTGCTTTATAATGACTAGTATTGTTACTCAAGTTTTAGGAAAACTTTCTTACTATAAAGCTGATATATCCAACTGAACTGCCTACCTAATTGCAGTTTATTTTATAAAGATACTAAATTGTCGAAAATTTCATGTATAAGATCTCTATGAAGATCCTGAAACTTAAGAGCAACAGATGAATAATGAAATGATTTAAATCAACTCTAACCATCTACCATTTCTAGTTCCAAAATTAGAAGTCATGATCCTTTCACCAATGAATAATGTCAATAATGTTGGAAAAAGTAAGATTTGATAAGAACATGGCATTTTCAGATCAAAATTAGTGAATTCATTAAGCACTGAGTTAAATATCATTTCAAGCCAGAAAGCATCCAGGAAGATCCCTCAAAAGAATATTTATGATTATGTATGTGTTTGTATTAAGCCAATTCTACATATTATTTAGATATAGAAAATTAATAAACATTTATAACAGTATATTTATTAGTCATTGCTATTTCTATAATATGAAATAGATTTTTAGAAAAGTTAACATAATTTATAATAAGCATATGAAAAACAAGGGCCAGTTAAGATAGAAACTAACTCAGCTCAAGTCACTCATATAAACTAGTTACAAATCAAATTATTACCACTTAATATCTCAACTATTTGAAATTGGAAGATATTTTAGAAGTCATCTCTCCTAATTTCATTTCACAAATACTAAAAGAGACCTTAAGGTGAAATGATCTAAATTTTATAAATCTGAAATTGCATATATTCTCACAAATGAGGCAGAGAGAAGGAAATCAAGAGAATGAAAAAGATTTTATGTACAAAGTTAGATTTTTTAAAAAACTGAGACATCAGTAATGACCTCTTGACATCAATAATTCTTACTCAAAACTGCTGGCTACTCCTGGTCCCTGAATAGTTAATTTTATTGGCTTCATGAAGCCAGTCTCTTCTTGGTTCTGGTTACTTTCTCTCATTCCCCTGTTTCAGGCTCTTCCTTCTTTTCCCAATCCTTAAAATGTAAAGTTCCTAAGGGTTTTGAACTGCATTTTCTTTCTATTCCAATAGACATTTTTTAAACTCTAAAAAGACAATTTAAAATTACCATTTTAAGAAAAGAAAAATAACATATTATATCAAATGTATGTCAACTATAACATGTGAATCAGTTTCAGAAAAATATTTCTTGAGATTAAAAAAAAAAAAAAAGGTATGTCAATGTTATCCCTGGCTTGAATTACAGCAACAGACAACCAACTGCTCCTACACATGCCTGTGTCTTGCAGTCCCCTACCCTTTTTTTTCACATCCAAGGGCACAATTTTGCTTGACTATAATCCAGTTGGGTCATTCCTCTAAGTATCTCAAGTGAATGAAGTAAGTACAAGCTCCCTAACAAGGCTCCCTGTAGTCCTTAATGGTCTGGCCTCTTCTTAGTTCACAAGCTTTACCACTCACCATTGATCAATAATAATAACTGAATCAGCAACATTCAATATTATTCAACAGTGATCTACCAATAGCCTATCACGAATAAAAATTTTAAGAAGTACAAAATATCTGTACTGATCAGCATATAACTTAGAATAAAATTTTAGAACTTATTAGTATAAACACTTTCATTTTGCAAAACAACTGAGTCTCAAAAAAATTAAAAGATATATCTAAGATCACATAGGTAACCAAGAAACTATAAACATTAATTCACATTTCCTAATTTCTAATCTAGGACTATTTCATTTTGAAGCACCTGACCATGTGACATAAAGACCTTTAAAAAGAAAATATTTTATCATAAAGAAGATATTTAATAAATAGTAACAGAATCAATTAGGAAAATCACATCTAAGATATAACAAGTCACTAGCTGCACAAAGAAATTACATTTCTTAATTTATATTTATCTTCTTTAGCCTAAAATAATGAAAAGGGGGCAGGAGAACATACCTGTTGTTCAGCAATCAAAGATGTTCGAACATTTTGCATTTCTTCATTCTTTCTTTTCTCTTGTTCTTCAAGTTGTTCTAAAAACTTAGCTTTTTCTTCCTGAAGCTTTTCTTGAAGTTCAGCAACTAGACATGAAGAATCTTCTCTGGCAGATTCAATGGCAGAACTTGAAAGTTAGAGCATTAAATTTATTTTTTCAAAATTGCAGATGTAATCCAATATAGAGCAAACATCATAACTAGTTGACATCAGAAAAGCTATAGATCTTTCTTAAACCTAAGAGTAGAGTTACTAGTGCTAAAGACATACGAACCCCCTCTTTTTATCTACCAAGGGAAACAAATAAAAGATTAAACATTAAAAGATTATATATTCTCCAACAGCCACATGGTTGAATAATTATATCTGCTCCTACTAGAAAATAGTACTGTTTTCAATATAAAAATAATACACCTCACCAGAGCTCAACTTCAAATTTCAATTTTACTATTCCTACAACTGCAATATACATGACAACTGAGGTGAAAAAAAGAAAATGTTTTGCTTCATTTTGTTAGCTAGTAACATACAGTAAAGCTGAACTTAAATGTTCACACACAAGAAATCTACATATTCCTGAATTCATATTCATTTCCCTCAAAACTTTCTAACCCCAGGAAAGAGGACAAGGCAAAGAGAAAACCACAAAAACAATTATTATTTTAAGTTCTGGTATAGAAGTTAATCTTATCTATTTTCAACCATATAATTCCTTACATCATAAAAAGTTTGTCCAAGTAGATAATTAGTCCAATCAAAGAGGTTCCCCTGTAGTATATTCTTGTAAAATATTCCCAAATTATTTGAGCAACTAAGTCAACTGGTTGTTTTAAATGTACATTTACTCAAATTTAAATGATACTTTGTTTTATCAGTAAAGGTTCCCTAGCACTCCCCTCCAAAACACAAGAAAATTACATATTCCTGCCTTTGCAAGTATTAATAGGCCTGGAAATTAGAACTCAAAAAAGCTGATACATTTGTTATCAGTTGGAAACTTCCATACTATTATACACAGAACTTGAAATAAAGCATCTCTGGTTGATTCTATTGCCACCATTCATAAATTATGTGTATAGCAAAAGGTTCCATTATATTCTATATTTCTAGTAAATAGAAAATCTGCATTGGATAAAAACTAGATTATCTTGATGCTTGAACTTTCTTCTACCACTGACTGTATTAGATTCGGGCCTAGTACACAATTATTGCTTGTCATTGGTTTTTAAAACTCTTGTTTTGAGAACCATATTTTAAAACATTTAAATTTTCCTATATTCCCCCAGATCCACATCCACTACTCCTTGGAAGCATGACTATGAACAGTGAAGTAGGTAGATTTCCAGATATATGGAAACTGTATACATATATTCCGCTTTTCTTTGTACACAGGTATATAAGAAAGCCCTTTCCTTTAAATTCTGAAAAATAATGTTAGACTATTGATGTAATTTTTCCCAGTTAAATAAAAAAATTATTTTAATTTTGCATTTTCTAACAGCTGTTCACATATAGGCTATTTGTATTTCTTCTTTGATCTATTCATATCTTCTGCTCACTTTTATAATGGATTTTTTGCCCTTTCCAAACCTGACTTGTGGAGGAAGTGTCTCCTCTGCATGGAAGAGAAACTGAGAACTACACTGTCCAGATCCTCTTTCCAGTAAATTATGGGGGGCTCAAGTTTGTCAACAAAAGATACCCACACAAAATCTGAACTGCTAAAGAAAAAGGGTTTATCAGTCTCCAGATATGGCTTATGCTCAGACATGTGAGCAACTTAAGAATCTATAAGGGGTTTCTGAGTAAGCTACCTCTATTGGTGTCTCAGGAGATAATTGGCAGAAGTTTCCTAAAAATTATAGCAGTTTCTTAATTAGCCACCAACTTTGGTGCTTCAGATTACTTTAAAACTATAGACTTACAGGACTTTAACTCCCTTACCCTTCACTTCCACTGCCCAGCTCTCCTAAATTTCATGAAGTCCTAATTCAGTATTAAACCCTTTATCTTGAAATGTTTAAAAGAGGTTCTGTTTTCTAAGCTCAATCCAGATAGATACAAATACATTCCTAGGTGGGGAAAAAAATCCCAATGATAAGAATCTTGAATTCTTTGATCTGCTTTGATTTGAAGGCAGTAATGACCTCACCACCAGTACAAAATGGAACTTTGGTAGACTGGGGCATTCCATGGCAGAACAGATGACAACTGTAGTTGTCTGGAATCAAGTGACTAAAAGCCAGGTTTTGGAGATGTCCCACTTGTCACTCCAACTCCCACCAAGTCTGCCTTACCAACAGCAGCCTCTTCTCCCTTATTTGAGATCAGTGTCACCATACTTGATATATGGTGGATCCACGAAGCCAAAGATAAATTTGCAAATATATAAAACAATGTGATTCTTCTCATTAATTTTCATTTTAGAAAACAGTTTTCATTTAAAGTCTTATTTAGGCTAGCATGTAGTAGGTTTATTATTTTAAAACGACTAAACATCCTTTACATTTGTTTAACTTATAATACAGAAAATGATGATAACCCATAAAACCAAAATCACTTTGCAGTCCTCAATAATTTTTGAGTGTGTAAAAGGGTACTGAGACCTAAGTTTGAACCCACTTACCCTTGGTTTTTACATATTTAAAGGGTGGTAACACATACACATACATATCTACTGTCCCTTTAAAGAACAAACTTACTGGCCCTTGCTCTACAGGAAGGCATCCAAAGAATGATTGTGATGGCATACTGGTAATTATTATATTTCCCCTGGGAGGTGCCAAAGAATACTCCCTTCACCCAGTCTTGGAGAAATACAGCCTCAAAAGGCTCTGCAGTGGTGCTCTGCAGGACAGAGATAGCAGAGGGAGGTAAAACCACTGAAATTCAATGAATTTAATGAGAACAACAGGATTCTGGAGTGACAAGAGGCCAATTACTGACCATTAACCAGAGACATGATGTGGTGCCATTACTGGTAGCCCAGCACGGTAATCAGGTTTGATCCAGAAAAATCTTTGCAGTGGTTATCAAGGCTATAATAGAATGGGCTAATGAAGGCTTATTAAAAGTGTTCTTTAAAAACCTGGTATCTGTTGTTCAGAGAGCTAACTTACATCAAAGGACTTACCATCCCTCACCCAATTCCAAGACCTGAGCCAGTCACCAACTACAATGCCAAAATTTTATACTGTTAAGTCTTTTTTAAGCTGTCACCAAAAACACCTATGGCAATTTTCCAGGAGAGTATATATTCAGGGAAGGTAATTAATCGATTTGGGGGGACTCCTGAACACTGGCTGAGGGGAGTCTAAATGCCACCAGATTATATACAAAGAAGTGGTAAGTGGAGGCCGGGCCCAGTAGGTTCCTCACCATAGGTAAGAGGTATCCCCTTATATCCAGAATCTGCAGTAAAACAAACATTAAAAACAACTGATGGGGAGTCCCTGTTGTTCCCCTTACTCATAGAATGAGGACTATTACGACAGAAAGAACCAAGTAAAATCCCTAAAACTGTCTCTCATTTCAAATGACTAGGGGAAGAAATCTGTCATATTTTTATTTGATTAATGTATCCTGTAGAAAACATATAAGAACATGTAGTGGATTATCATAATTTTAATCAGGTAGTGAGTAAATCTATTTCACATATGACAGCTTTACTGGAGCAAATCAACAGGTCACTACTACCTGACATGTAGCTACGGATTTAGTGATTTCTTCCCTGTCTATACCTATTAGTACAAACCAGGGGTTGACAAACATTTTGGGGAGGGGAGGAAAGGGGGACAGGTAATTAGCAAAAATGTTAGCCAGATGTCACAACTACTCAACTCTGCCAAAAGCAGTCACAGGCAACTGGTAAAGGAACAAATATCTCTGTAGTCCAATATAGCTATACTGGAAAAAAGAAAACAAACAAAAAGTACCAGAGTGCGCGCACTAAAGCCCATGAATAGTTAGGAGCTTGTCACTACAGAAAAACTTTTTAAGTATCCAGTGATCTGGCCATGTGAGATGTTCCCTGTAAGGTGAAGGGACAAACTGTTGCTACGTTAGCATCTCTGAATTTTGGACATAACTTATAGTACATTTGGGTAGGCTGCTATGACTCATTTAATTACCAAATAACTCTTAGGGCCGTGAAGCCCACACAAGAGACACTCTTGCAACAGGTCCACACTGACATGCAAGCTGCTCTGCCACTTGAGACATGTTTCCCAGTAGATGCTAGATGTGTCTGCAGCAGAAACAGATATAGGGAAATCAGTTGAGACCCTTAGGATTTTTGAAGCTGTTAATATTTTTCTCTCATAAAATAGCTTGCTACTGGGTCTGTAGAGATACTGAAAGACTGACCATGGTCTCCCAAGTTATCATGTTACTTGAGTTGCCCATCATAAAGAAGATATTATCTAACCTATCAACCCATGAAGTTGAGTGTACACAGTGGTACTCCACCATCAAGTAGACATGGCACACACAGGATGGAGCTCAAAGAAATCCTGATGGTACAGGTTCAAGAGGTTCGGGTTCCCAGGGCTTTTACTCCTGCTATATTGCTTCTTTTCTCTCCATCACAAGTAGAACATTCCATATGAAGGGGAAAAAAAATGGAAGACCTGGTTTCATGGTAATTCTACACAATAAGCTGACATTATTCAAAAGCACAGTTTAAGTACTAGAATCCCATTGAGAAGTTATCCTGAAGAACGGTAGTGAAAGGAAATCTTCCTGGTAGCAGTAAGTGAAGCAGTGTCCTTGACGTTACCTTGGAGAAATGGCCAGGGCTATCAAACTTCAGTGATTCATAGATACTGGCCAAAGACTTGACTGGATAATGAGTGATTTGGAAGAAATTAGATTGAAATCTGGTGATGAAGAGGTTTGCAGAGGAGAAATATGGATGAACATCTTAAAGGAGGCACAAAGTATGAGAATACAGAACTCCTCTGAGTACATTACGTTCCACTGTGAGGAACCTCATAATAATCAGACAGGCAAGTTGAACATTCTCTGGGTATCAAATTCTTTAGCCACATCAATCCTATCCAAAATGCTAATGACATGCAGAAAATGAGAGCCCAATTCTGCAAAGCTCTTTCAGGAGACCAATCACTTAGTGACCCTTGATCACTTCCATCATGAAAAGGACAGTAATCTGTTGTCACAAAAACAGTTCATTATTCTCTATATAGATTAACCTTCCATGACCACAATATTTCTGCAATAAACACCATTACTGAACTTACAAAAGGCTTAATTTACTGTTATGGTATTCCATTAGAATTACTTCTGAGGAAGGGATTTTATTTTACAGAAAAACATGTATAGCCAATGGCCTCATGCCCAAGAGTCAGATCTCACCACATACACCAACCTCTAAAACAGTTGGCCTGATATAACTGTCGATCAATTTATTGAAAACTCAGTTATAGTACCAGATGGGTGACATTTTGATGGCTAAAGAATGCAGTACATGCTCTGAACCAGACACTACTCTGTGAGACTAACTTTCCTGTAGTTAGAATACATGGCTTGGAGAACCAAGGACAGAAATTGGAGGATAAAAATTGGAATAGCCACTCTACTACTCCTAGAGCCCTTAGCACAAATTTTGCTTCTCCTCCCTACAATTTTGGGTCATGCTGATTTACAGAATAGATACAGCCCCCACATGCCCCTACCCCACAAAAAATTTCTTTACCAGGAGATATAACCAGGGTCCCACTGAACTGGAAGCTTAAACTACAACTTGGCTAATTAGGATTCCTCATGTTACTGAACCAACACACAAAGAAGGCTGTATTGATATAATGGAACTCAAATTATCAGTGGGAAACAGTTTCTCCTACACCAGGGCAGGGAAGAATATTACTGGAAGTCAGCGGCTTTTACAGGGTGTCTCTTGGCACTGCCGTGTCCAATGATAAAGGGTCAAATGAAAAACTACAGTACTATTTATAGGAAGGACCATTAATGACAAGTCTTCTAGGATCAAGAAGTAAAATCAGCTGAGGTGATGTCTAAGGTAAAAAGTGGAGTGGGTAATAGAATGAAGCTGTAAATACCTTCTAGAGCAGGGGTGCCAGGCTAATTTTCACTGGGGGCCATATCAGCCTTGCGGTTGCCATCAAAGGGCTGAATGTAATTTTAGGACTGTATAAATGTAACTACTCCATAACAGTTAAGCGAAAGCTCAGCACTGCCACCAGGTAGAAACAAGGTGCTGGGCTACCTAAAACAAGGTGGAAGACTGGATTTGGCCCCCAGGCCTTGTGTTTGCCACTGTGTTCCAGAGCTACAAGGCTAAATACAGAAACAAAGAATAGATAGATAGATAGATAGACAGACAGACAGATAAAACCTATATATATTATCAAATTTTCACCTTTTTTCCTTCTCTCTCCTAGTACATAACACGTGTTGTGACAATGCTAGCTAACCCTATACTTTAATATTTAACTTACATAGTATCAAAGAGAGATTGTATCTGTAGAAAAATTAATGAATATCATTATGTTCACTCTAGGATGGCTAGAATGACATTAAGTTTAAGTCTCACCTTTGGAAGAAAAGGTTAGGATTATCTGAGAAGATATG
The DNA here is from genome assembly GCA_004027475.1 of Anoura caudifer. Lineage (NCBI taxonomy): Eukaryota > Metazoa > Chordata > Mammalia > Chiroptera > Phyllostomidae > Anoura > Anoura caudifer. Next base: position 79,366 of record PVKU01003144.1, read on the forward strand.
AGGGATATAAGTTGAATCACATTTGACAGAAACATGACATCATAAATGCTTTATTTCATAGTTCAATATGAGTAAAAGATACGTAAGATTATTGAGTTTGAAATGAGGTGTACAGTGCTAGACTGTTGTCAGCTTGCCATTGCTCTCATCCCTTTTCTAGAATCTGATCTGCAATGTAGCAGATTCTGTATTTTCCAGAAACCCCTTTATAACTTCAAGTTCATCGATGAAAATAACAGGTACAAAGTTTAGAGAGTAGAAGAGCAGCCCAGGATAACTCTCCAGGTAGATACAGGTGGTTGTATCCAGATGCCATTTCACAGTAGCTTCCTACCACTTTGTGCTGCAGATGGAGCCACATCACTGGGGCTTGAAGAGATTCTTGAATTTTGCAATAGCTTCCCAGCGAGCCATGGAAACTATGAGCTTTGGTGGGTGCTCAGTGTTTGTTTTCCTCACATTTCACTTAGAATTTTCCTGGCCTTCCGTAGTAAATACTTTTACTTTACCTGCTCCAGTTCTATAAATGTTTGTGCAACCCCTAATTCCCATATTAAACCCTTTAATTCCCCCAGAATACAGTTTCTGTTTTCAAAACAGAAGAGGTTTAACTGTACACCAATATATGAATATTACACAGCAGAGAGTCAATCATAAGAGACCGTGTAGAAGTGATAAGGTAAGAAACAGAGGTTAAAATATATAAAGCATATATAAATATAAATATATTCACTTAGAAGAATAATAGAACTAATTGCTAATGTTCTAAAAAGTTTTTATTAGCCACAAAACACCTCAATAAATTTTAAAAAATAGAAAAACTAAAGATCATCTTCTCTAATAACAAATGATAACATCAGTCAGTAACAATAATAAAACTGCAAAAATCCCACCACTGTACAAAACATGGAATTAAAAAAATAGTATCATGTGAAAAAACAAGGAAATCACTGAAGTTTTAATATCAAGAAAGTCACAATAATGAAACTATACATAGCCCCAATCTCAAATTTAACGTTTACTAAACACTGCTCAGGGGAAACTGTTATCTTTTTATACATACACAATTTAAAAAGAGGAAAAGTAAGTAATTTTTGATTGAATAATTTAGGGAAAAACCTTCAAATAAACCAAAGAAGGAAATTGATAAATTAAAAAAAGAAAAAAGAAGCTCTTGAAAACATTTGAATTTTTCAAAAAATCATTTCTCTAGAAATCCAAAACTCTAATCCATTTTTAAAATCCACTAATAGATCTATGCAGTCTGTTACTTTCAAAATATTTGTAAAAAATATTAACTATTTAAAATGTATAAATTTTTACTTTATATCTCAACTGTTACATTTACCTAAGATATGAGAGTAAATCAAGGTAATGTAATTAAACATGAAACTGATTTGAGTCACCAATATTTTAAATTTATAATCACAGACTTAAAGGTTAATTCTTACCTTTTTGCTTTGTGATTCTCAAGATGTTTAACTTTTTCTAATAACTCTTTCTCAACAGCTTCTCTCTCCAACTTAAATTCTTTTAGGGCATTCTGAATAGCTTTTTCTTTTTCACAATTAAGCTTCTGAATTAACTCTTCTCTTTCTTGTTCCTGGTTCTTGACTAATTTCTCCTTGTCTTTCTCAAGTTTCTGGATGATAGCTTCATACCTCTCTTCTTGTTGGGTGATTTTTTCATCTTTTTGTTTTTCAAGAGCACTGAATGCTGAGTCCAATTTACTTTGCAATTCAACTATTTCTTCTTTAAGGTTTTTTTCTATTTCAAATGCTTGGCGATACAATGATGTTACTTGGTTTAATTCAGCTTTAAGCATATTAGATTCTTCTTCGTGTTTACTAATTAACTCCGAAATACACTGATCTTTTTCAATTGTCATTAAAGTTCTTAGCTCTGCTAGGCCTACCTGATAATTTTCATTATTATCCTGAATCTTTTGGTTTAGTTTACTAATCTCTGTTCTCAAATTTTGTGTCTCTTGTTCAAGGAGAGATTTTAAGGTCTCATTCTGCTGGGCTCTGCTTTCTTCTAGCAAAATTTTTATTTCATCAGTTTCTGCTTCCTTCAATGCAAGTTCAACCTCTAACTTACATCTCATGTCTGACAAATCAGACACCTTGAGTTTTAACTCCTGTAGCTGTTGTTCTTTTTCCTGAATAATTGTGGCATGAGACTCTTGAATCTGATTGATTGTTTGTTGATTTTCATTTTGTAATTTCTCCAAAGAAACTTTCTGGTCTGTCATAACTTTCTCAAACTCCTGTTTGTGCCTGACATGGAGAGTGTCCTCTAATTCCTTTAGATGACTTTGCTCTAAGTTCTGAAATTCTGTCCTCAACAACTGGATCTTCTCATCATTTTCAACATGCAGCTTTCTTAAGTCTTTTAACGCGATCTCTCGTGATTCTTTGAGTTCTTTAATTTCACAATTTTGAGTATGAATTATATTTTCCATCTCTAACAACTTCTGCTCCTTTTCATTCTGCAAGCAGATGACAGTTTCTTTTTCATTTTTAACCAAAGCAAATTCATTATCTTTATTTTGTAAAACCTCCTCGAGGCATGCTAAGTCTCCTTTAAGCTTTTTAATTTTGTTTTCGTTTTCTTCACTTTCCTTTATTAGTGTATCAAGTCTGCCTTCATATTCACTTTTTAAAGACTGTAGTTCTTTTTGATGTTTTTCATTTAGTGTTACTTCCACAGAATATTTTACCTTTTCAATAATGTTTCTTATTTCTGTTGCTGTACACTTTAAAGAATTTGAGAAGTCGCACTGTTCTTTCTGTACATATGTTCTGAAGTGGCAGAGGTCTTTCTTGATCGTTTGTACAGTGAACTGGGAGTCTTGGGCAACAATCCTACATTTTTCCAATTGGACATTTAGAGAAACATGATCTCCTAGATCCTCTTTACCACATATATTTGTATCCTGCATACGCCTACTATCTATTGCATTGATAACTGATGAATAAAGTGATTCCACCATCATTTCTGGACTTTGTGGATCACTTATAGGATTAGGAGATGATAAATTTTCTTCTATTACAAACTCATTCACAGCAGACATAAAATCTGATTCAGGACTTTCTGCTAATGAATCCAAGTCTAATGAAACTTGGTGAATAGTCTGTTCTATGTTTGGATGGGGGATAGTTTCAAAATCAAATGTATGTGCATCGATGCTATCTGGAGACAATTCTTCTAAGGGACATACTGCAGGACATAAGGGATCCTGCATATTGAGTGCAGGGGGAGTTCTTGGTGAGGTAGTAGTTGTAATTTCTGTTGTACTTTCTATCCTTGGTGAGGAAGCTGACTGTGGGGATGTCTGACTCATGGATGCCTGGAAAAGAGAGAGACAGGCTTATACAGCTGCAGCAACATAAACATTTTACACTAATAAACCATTTGAAAGAACTTAATTTGCCTTTTGTTCACTCAGTAGATCTGTAATGGTCTGTGACATTTCATCCAAACTTTGTGCTGCTTTTACCAAATTATGTAGAGCAAGTACATGCTGGTGTAGAGGTTCAAAGTCACAAAGTAAGGGAACCCTGGAACAAAATGTAATCAGATTAGATTTCTGATTTTTTAATAAAAAGATAAATATAACCAAATGTTTTAATCTGTCAAAAATAACAACATTATCATACTCTTTCAATAAATACCAAAACTAGCTCAAGAAACCTAAGATATAATCACTAAATTGATAAATTAGAAATCTCTCACAGTAAGCAAAATCAGAGTCACTACTAGAAAATAATTACATATAAGACATAAATTTCTTTATTTTCTGGTCGTTTTTACATTCTGCAGAAATTTCTTAAAACAGCCATAGGAGAGACAGTCTATCATAAAATAGTTCTATTCTGGTATCTCCTAAGAGTGCTGGTACTGCTTTCCACAGCTCCAGAATAATGAAAACATTGTAAAGTGATATCTAAAGTTAAAAATACTAATGACATTTACCTGAGGAATGGCTGAACTTCTGAAGGACAAAATGATTGCAGAAACTGTAAGTCTTTTAATGAAATATCTGGGAGCTCACAGTCAAACTTTCGGGGTTTCTGTGTCTGTACAAATAATAATAATTTACCATAAAATATACAGAAAAAATTTATAAATTCTCTTTTACTATAGTCAAATTCAGTAAAACAAATAAATGAAAATGCTTCAACTGATAAACTCACACTTAACAAATAGAATAAAGTAAATTAAAAATGAAGGACTATTCAATGATGTGGTGTACTATTTTTCTGAGTTTTAAATAACTGGGACACACAAGACACACAAGCTCTTGATAGTCAACTGATGTACTCGTTCCTGCCCATTATTGTTTTCTGTGTCTTTTTATGAGAATTTTAGCATTTCTGTCAACATTAAAGGAATCATTTGTTTCACTAGTACATAAACTATTCTCAAATTTTTCCTTGACCTATACAAATAATCATGAGGATCTCTCTAGCCTTAGCCCTATATCTATTCCTATCACCTATTAGCATGCCTTGTTTTAAAATGGTAAAAATCATTTTCCCCCATGTAACACTTCCTTGCCATTCACTTGACCTTTACATTTTTTAAAAATAGAAATTAGTTAATTTCAACTTCTTAAAAAAAATTACATGGTAAGCCCTACTATTTCTTTATTATATAGCCAAGAAATGAATCTTTAAAAATAAACTCCATTTGTTTCAATTTTTACATGGATTTAGAAATATTAAGATTCTCTTATTTAAAGAGTTATTTATCCTAGATAAATAAGTGTGGGAACCCTATTACTCACTCTTAGATATACATTTAAAGCCCTAAGAAATCCTACAGCACAGAAACTTGTTTAACGGCTAAGCTGAATGTTTAAGAAAACACAAACAAGCAAAGCAACCTATAACACTTCCTAAACTTCTTTGACTATGGAATCTGGTCTCAAAATATATCAAACTTATTTTTCATGGTTCCAATGAAAGCTACCTAACAAGTCCACTCTATTCTGATTTGTTAACACACAAATAAAAGAAAGGGGGTCCATGGGTAAAAGAATCAAAAGAGGAAGAAAAATAGGAGAGGATGAGGGGAGAGAAAAGCAGGGAAGGGAAGAAAAGAAGAAAATGGTAAAGAACGGGACAAAAGGGGAAAAAGACAAAATACAAATAAAAGAATCTATTCCTATCAATCTTAGCAGTGTAATAAGACATCCCCCTGTGCTAAGAAGAGTCTACACCAAAACTACAGACTTCGGGTCCAGATGGAGGTATAGGCAGACATGGCTCATCTCTTCACATGACCTCATCAAAATTTCAACTAAAATATGGAACCATCACTCAGAAACATCAGAAATTGAGTTGAATGGAAGCCTGACAACTACAGAATTAAACAAACCACATCCATCCAGACTGGTAGGAAAGGTGTAGACACAGAACAGGCTGGTCCCAGACCCACATGTATAAAATTTCGGGAGGGATATCTCAGGAGTAAGGAGTCCCAGAACCACACCAGGCACCCTAGTCCAGGATTCCAGTGCCAGGAAGATAAGTTGAGTCCCCACAACTTCTGGCTGCAAAAACCAGCAGGGACTGAGTGGGTGGAAGAAACTTCCGAAGCCCCAGTCAATTCCTCTAAAGAACCCACATATGGGCTCACCTACTCAGACTTGTTCCTTCTGAGCTCCAGCACCAGGGTGGCAGCTTGAAGGGCACCAGTGGTATATAGGGAGAGGGATTGAAGTGTCTGGCATCAGGACGAGCAGAGGCCATTATCACTTTGCTACACTCTTCCCCAACAGAGCTGGTAAACTGGTGCAATATCTGAGACTCCAACAACCTGGCTGATACTGTCTGACCCACCTAGGGAATCCTCAGAAGCTCTGTTCCATCCAACTTGCAGGCCCACCCAAGGTGTTTTTCCATAAAAGTGACTGGTCTTAGCTCTTAAATCCTATCAAACAAACAACAGCGTGGCTTCAGTGAGCCCTAGAGGCAGCCAGGTTAGATTCACAGCCTGGTTTTGCCTGGGAATCTCCAAGCCAAGCACAAGTAGCAGCCATTTCAGATTGCTTTACAGCTCAGACAGGGTACCCTGGGCAAAACACAGGTGGGGACTGACCTTGGACTGCACCACCATGTAAATGCCAGGGCCAGTGCACCCAGTGGACAGTTACAGACTCCCTTGGAACACCACCACCCTGCCCCTGCACAGTTGATTCTCCATGGATGGTGGAGGCTGGTGGTCAGGGTCACAGCCAGTCCTTGCAGCTGCCTGGCCTGGGTAAGTCCCTCACACTGATCTGCCAACAGTAACCAAGTCTCAACTATAATAGGAGGGTGTCCTCAGTGTACATGAAGGGTGCTACTTCAAGTACCCAGCTTCGGTGATAGGGAAGGCTGTGTCACTGGACCCTATAGGACACCTACTACGTTAGGTCACACTACTGACAAACAGAGTCGAAGCAACTCTACCTTATACACAGAAACAAACACAGAGGGAATGCCAAAATGAGGAGACAAAGAAACATGGCCCAAATAAAAGATTAGATCAAAACTCTATGAAAAAGGCTGAACAAAATGGAGATAAGAAATCTATCAGATGCAGAGTTCAAAACACTGGTTATAAGGATGCTCAAGGAACTTTGCGAGGACCTCGACAGCATAAAAATGACCCAGTCAGAAACTAAGGATTCACTAATTGAAATAAAAAGCAATTTACAGGGAAAGAACAATGGAGTGGATGAAGCCAAGAATCAAATCAATGATTTAAAACATAAGGAAGTGGAAAACAACCACACAGAACAACAAGAAGAAGAAAGAACCCTCCAAAATGGGGACAGTACAAACAGCTTCTGGGACAACTTCAAGAAGTCCAACATTTGCCTCAGAGGGGTGTCAGAAGGACAAGAGAAAGAGCAAAAAATTGGAAATCTATCTGAAAAAACAGTGAAAGAATACTTCCTTAATTTGGTGAAGGAAATAGACATGCAGGTTCATGAACCACAGAGTCCCAATTATGATGGATGCAAAGAGGCTCACTCCAAGACACATCATTATTAAAGGGCCAAAGGTTAAAGATAAAAAGAGACTCTTAAAAGAGAAAAGAAGTTAGTTATCAGATGGTTGCCAGATGGGAGGGGGGTGTGGGAGAATGAGTGAAGAGGTGAGGGAAGTAAGAAGTGCAAACAGGCAGTTACAGAATAGCCGCTGGGATGTAAAGAACAGTATAGGAAATAGGGTAGCCAAAGAACTTATAGGTATGACTCATGGATATGAACAATGGTGGGGGAACTGCTGAGGGAATACAGGGATCCCCAGGTAGAGGGAGCAAAGGGAGACAAATGAAGAAAACTTTAGTAGCATAATCAATAAAATATAATTTAAAAAAACTATAAATGTATTTTAAAGCTTTATAACAACTGCTATTTTTAAAACCAAAAACTTTATGTTGATAAAAAATTTCTGATAAATACCTCTACTTCTGAAATCAAACTTTAAACGCATACAAAATTTAGTTATGGTTAGGAAATAAATACATACACAAAAGGACGGGGGCCAGGAGTCCAATCCTCTAAACAGACGATTTCTTAAAAAAGACTTCCCTGTGTAAAGAAATTAACAATGTGGTTATTTTATAACTTTATTTAGGATAAAAAATAAAAACCAAAGGGGAAAAAAACCTGTTTTTTAAAAACATTCTGATAATACTTCATATTTGAAAGTTAACAGTGGATTCAACTCTACAGACATAAAAGGAATGTTTCCACAGATTTCAATGCTAATTAAAATTATATACATGCTACAATATATTCATATCCTTAAAATAAAAACATTTACTTAAAAATAAATTTAAGTTATTAATGAAGAGCACTTACTAAATAATTTTCCAAAGGATTCCCTTTTTGACTTTTCAGCTTCATATAATTGCTTTCCATCTTTGACTAAAGCACCAGCCCACTAAAAGGAGGAAAGTTTATGTTATTATCGAACAACAATCCATTAAGACTGATACACAATTAAAACAGAATAAAACTTGCATACCTCCCTATAGTGTTTTATAAACATCTTTCTCCTTACAACTTCAACAACAGCTAAGCAGTACATCTGAGGAACCGTACTAAGAGCTTCAACAATTTTGACTCTTTCTAATAGCTCTATTACGAGGCGAAGCAAAGCTTGCAATTTCTCTCCATCTTGATCAGCATGAAGCATTACAAAGCAACACCACCTACAGAATGAAATTGAGACACACAAATTCTATAAAAATAATCTAACGTCAAGTTAGTCAATCAAGTATTTCAATATAGTGATGAGAAAAATATGCCACCACTTGGGAGAAATTAAGTAACATCAACTCTAAATATCCTAAATTAGAAATAACAAAATAACACTTACTTCAGTCTTACATGTAGGTTAGTTGCTAGTTCTTGTTTGGCAGTGGTACACTTCTGTTTAATATCCAACAGTTTTCTATGATTTTGCAACATAATCATCAACTGATTTGCATGACTCAGGCATAAATCAGGTAATACAGATGCATCCTTCAAGTTTTCAGCTCTCATCTGATTAGCTAAAAATCCCTTTGAAAGAAAATATTTCAAAAGACATTAAATTTATTTCATGAGAGATGTGACTATTCTTTTAGAAGGAAAATCTTTATGTTAACCAAGAACTGCTACTTTCAAACAAAATTTTAAAAGCTACTTTTTTCAATGTGGTACATGTGGACGTAGGAAAAGGTTGTTTTTTTAAAAAAATCTATTCTTATCTAATTCATTTCCATATTCATGCTAGAAAAAAAAATTAAACCCAGGAAGAGAAAGTAACTTATCGAAGGACACATTTAATAGCCAAATTAGAACTAGAACCTATGTGTCTAGACTCCTACTAAACATGGGTCAGAGCATGAGTATTAAAACACGGTCACTGATTTTTAAGCCACGAAAAAGAGTAAGTGATTTATATTGTACACTTATCCAAATAAAAAAACCAATTAACTGACTTTGGAGTTTTATTTCTGGCCTATATTTTGTTCAACTGACAGACAAGATAGTTTGTGCCATCTTTAGAACAATGACTTAACATTTCAATTTTATGGTACATTTTATTATTTGGTAGGAAAATGTACTATTTTTCTTAGCTAAGAAATGTATTTTCATAAGTGAAATTTACATCATTTTCTTAAGTAGGGAAGAGATTGTTTTTAGGCTATAAATTAATTTAGACAAATGTGTCATATTTGAAAGTCTACTTTTGTACACACAACCAGACAAACTAAACCCAACAGCAAACACTTAAAAAATGTCTGAAGAGGATATATAGAAGATGGAGGCCAAGTAGGTGGAAGCGGAGTCCAATTGCTCTTGCCCCAATCTCTGACTCTTGGCTCATCTTCCAACAAAAAAGCTGAATAATCAACAGAATCCTAGCTGATAAGAAGTTTGGAAGCCAAAGAGTACAGAAGACATTTCACAAAGGGTGGTAAGGAGATTTTACAAGTAGAAAGGGAAATACCCTCTGTGTGGCGCCTGCAGCTGCAGAAAGACTAGTCAGAAATTGCAGCTTCATGGCTCCCTCCCAGGCAGGGAACCCACAGACCCAGGCCAGGAGTAACTTGAGAGGATATGTGAAGTTGGGGAGATCCAGGCTACACACACACAGTGAGGAGCAGGTCCACAGCTGCAGCATCAAACACCAAATGGGAGAGTGACAGAGAGAGAGGCACTCTACCTCCCAAAAGGATCAGGGGCCACATCTGGGTTGGGAGGAGGCAGGCTGCAGCCTGTGACTGTAAAACACTTTTGGTTTTTGGAGAGGCAGTGTGTGTGTGTGAAAAATCGGACAATGACTTGGTACTGCAGTGGGTGTGCCACAGAGAGAATTTTTCAAATGGGAGCTAAAGCATGCCTCCCAGCAAAGGGACAAGGCTGAAAGTGCAGTTTGCTCCTACGGAATAGAACTGGACAGGGGATTAGTAAATTGCACAGCAAAGGGATTTCTGGACCCCAGCCCTGTGGGGCTAGCAAGATGGGCCTATGCAAAAACAGAGTTGGGGACTGTTTCTATTGCGAGGGCAGTGGACTGGAATAATTCTCTGGCAAGAGTTGAGCACCAGAGATTATTTACAGTCAGGCAGAACCCTTTCCCTGGCAGAGCTCAAATCTCTGGGAAGGTAAGGATGTACTCAGACCCCACCTCCTGCAGGACTGCCAGCACCACATCCAGCAGGGAAGCTCTGCAGAACAGGTAGGGAATCTCAAGAACCCCCTGTGCATATCTGCAGGAGAAAGATAGGAAGAGAAATACTCAAGGGCCCATTGTGTACTTTTCTCAGGGAGACAAAATATACTAGTTCCTAGGGCCCTTACTCCACTGAGACCAGCAAGGCAGGGAGATCAGAAATCAGTGCAGCCAAGGGGGACCACCCAGGGCACCACCTAGCCTGGGCTAGCACACAGAGCTGCCATCAGCAAGAAGCAGGAAAGAGCCGACTGTCTTACACAGAAGGGCAGCTCCCTTCAAACAGACAGCTAGTTCATTAGAAACTATACATTATTAGAAATAAGCTGGGGCAGACCAAGATGGGTGACGCAGGGGAATACACCTACAGTTTTCCCAAGAGACTAAACAGTGCCTCCCAGGGAAGACCCAAGGGTCCCACCCTCCAGATCTCAATAGAACCCCCCTCTAGAGGCAGGTGAAGGTGGTGCACGTGGTGCTGCCATAGCTGGATGGCCCAGAAGAAAAAAGGCAAAAACACCGAACTCTGCTTTGATGAGTTCTACCTCATTCTTCTTCAAAATTTCTTTTTTTCTTTTGCATGGTCTTTTAACTTTATTCCTTTTTCTTCAATTATATTCCAACTAATTTACTATTGTCTTTTATTTTTATTTTATTTAGATTTTTATATTATTTTAATTTCAAATCTCACATTGTACCCTTCCTTGTCTTCCTCCACTTTGCTTTCTTCCTACCCTTTCTTATTTTCACTTTGAATTTTACTTTCCCCCTTTATAAGTACTGTTCCTATTCTTTACTCTTTACTATTTCTCCTCCCTCTATCCTCTCACAATCATTTTTATTTACTTTATCAGCTCACATTCTTTTCCCCTTTCTTATAATATTCTCATTTTCTTTCCACCTCTATTAATCATTATTTGTTTGGTGTGGATATTGTGGCTACTGCTATTTTTCTTTAATTTTATTCCTTTATTCACTATATTTTTATTTCAAATCTCATAGGTTACTCACCCTTACTCCTTTTTGCCTTCCTCCTGCAATTGCTTATTTGAGTTTGAATTTTGTTTTTTCCCTTTCTTTGTCTGGATTCTATTCCTGAATTTTATTATTTCTCCTCCCTCTATCCTCTCAAAATCATTTTTCTTTATTACAATAGACATTCCATATCCTCTTTTCTCTTTCTTATAACACTCTTACTCTTATTTCATCTTTATTAATTTTTGCTCATTTGTCATTGTTATTGACCCTGTTACGATTTTTCTTTGATTGTGTTCCCATTGGTTCACTGTTTTTTTACTTTATTTCAAACCTCATATTATACTCTTCCTTTTCTTACTCTATTTTGCCATTGGCCTTCCCTTTTTTATTTATGTACTTATATTTTATTTCCTCCCTTTCTATGCCATGTTTCTGTTCCCTACTGTTATTATTTCTCTTCCCTTTCAAAATCACTTTTCTCTCCTTTAGTCATCTCAGATTCTTTTTTCTTACCTAATAATAATCTTAATATTTTCCCACCTTTATTAATCTTCATTCATTTCTATTGATATTCCTGATGTGGTTGGAAGGAGATATTTCTGTTGGCATGGATTTGGTTTCCTGGGTAGTTTTGCGTTGTTCTGCCAGCAACTCTACAATACCATACAAGACATGGTGGGGTTGTGACAGTCAGTCAGCCAGTCAGAGGTGAGAACCCACCAACAAAAGAGCCATCAATAATCAAAGTCCAAGTTCAACAAGGAGACCCACATAAACTGAATAATCCTTTATTAATCCCTACTAATAATACCTAGATTATCCAGATCAGGAGATCAAAGAGACTGTACCACTGAATCCCACAGAACTCCTATCACAGGAGGCTACCCCATGAAGACAGGCACTCAAAGCAGAGCAATGTGAAACGCAGAAACAAACAAAGTAAGTCACCTAAAATGCGGAGACAAAGAAACAACCCCCAATCAAAGGTTAAGGAGGAATCCCCGGAAAAAGAGCTAACTGTAATTGAGGCCAACAACCTATCAGACATAGAATTCAAAATAATGGTTATGAGGATGCTCAAGGAACTCAGTGACAACTACAAAGAACTTTATGGGAGCTATGAGGAACTTAATGGGAATTACATCAGCATGAAAAAAGACATAGAAACTATGAACATGAACCAGGAGGAAAAGACGAATACAACATTTGAAATGAAGAATACACTAAAAGGAATTAAAAACAGGCTAGATGAAGCAGAGGACCAAATCAGCAAGCTGGAAGACAAGGTAGGAAAAACACCCAGACAGAGCAAGAAAACCAGAACTACTAAAAAAGAACAAGGTTGGTTTAAGGAAGCTTCAGGACAACGTTCACATCACAGGAATACCAGAAAAAGAAGAAAAGGAGCAAGGAATACAAAACCTGTTTGAAAAAATAGTGACAGAAAACTTCTCTAACTTGGTGAGGAAAAAGTCACACAAGTTCAGGAAGCACAGAGGGTCTCAATCAAGATGAATCCCAACAGGCCCACTCCAAGGAACATCATAATTAAAATAGCCAAATTTAAAGACAATGAGAGAATCTTAAAGGCAGCAAGGAAACAGCTAGTAACTTAGGGAGATCTGATAAGGCTATCAACTGATTTCTCAACAGAATCACTATAATCAAGAAGGGAATGGCAAGAAATATTCCAAGCAATGAAAAGTAAAGTCCTGCAACAAAGATTACTCTATCCAGCAAGACTCTAACTTAAAATGGAAGGTGAAATAAAGAGCTTCCAAGACAAAAGAAGGCTAAAAGGGTACATCTCAACCACACCAGCACTACAAGAGATGTTAAAGGGACTACTTTAACACAGAGAGAAAAAGGAGGAACACAGGTACAAAGGAAAAAATGGCAATGGTCAAGGGCAATAATAACCTTAAATGTAAATGGAGTAAATGTTCCAATCAAAAGGCATAGGGTAGCTGAGTGGGTAAGAAAACACAATTCGCATATATGTTGTCTACAAGAACTTACCTCAGAACTAAAGATCTACACAGACTAAAAGTAAAGGGTTGAAAAAAATATTCCAAGCAAAATACATGAAACCCCTCCCCCCCAAAAAAAACAAAGAAACAACCTGGGTACCAATACTTCTATCAGACAAAATAGACTTGAAAACAAAGACCATAACAAGAGACAAAGAAGGTCACTATAATACTTAAGGGAGTACTACACTAAGAGGATATAATCCCTGTAAACATACATGCACCCAACTCAGGAGTACCTAAATACATAAGAAAAATCTCAGATGACATTAAGAAGGAGAGTGACAGCAATACAGTCAGTGTAGGAGATTTTAACACTCCATGTTGTCAGATCTTCCAAACAAAGAATCAAAAAGGATATTGTGGCACTGAACAATACTCTGGATCAAATGGACCCATTGATACTTAGAGAACATTCCACAGCAAAAAAGCAAAGCAAACATTCTTTTCAAACACAAATGGATCATCTTCAAAGATAGAACACATAGTAGGACATAAAACAAGCCTTAACGACCCAAGAAAATTGAAATCATATCAACCAGCTTCTTTGATCACAATGACTTGAAACTAGTAAACAACCTAAGGCAAAAACTCAAAAACCCTCAAATACATAGGGAGACTGAATAACATGATATTAAATAATGAATGGTTTAACAATGAAATCAAGAAAGAAATAAAAAGAGTCTGGAAACAAATGAAAATGAACATGCAACAAACCAAAACCACACAGTGAAGGCAGTTATAAGAGGGAAGTTCATAGCAATACAGACCTAGCTAAAGAAGATAAAAAAATCTCGAACACCTTAACCCTACATCTAAAAGTACTAGAGGAAAAACAACAAACAAAGCCCAGAGCAAGTAGAAGGAAGGAAATAATCAAGATGAGGGTAGAATTAAATGACATAGAGACTAAAAAACAAAAACAATTCAAAGTCAATGTATTGTGATTCTTTGAAATCACAAAGAACCAGGAGCTGGTTCTTTGAAAACATAAACAAAATTGAAAAGCTTTCGCCAGACTCACGAAGAATAAAAGAAAGAAGACCCAAATAAATAAAGCCAGAAATGAAAAAGGAGATGTAACAACCAATACCAGAGAAATACAAAGGATTTTAAGAAATTACTAGAACAACTACATGCCAAGAAATTGGACAAACTAGGTGAAATAGACAAATTTCTGAAAGCATATAATCTCCCAAAACTGAAACAAGAAGCAGAAAGCCTGAACGGTGCAGTAACTAGCAAAACTAAAGCAGTAATCAAGAAAAACTCCTGGCACACAAAAGCCCTGGACCAGATGCTTTCACAGGTGAATTTTACTAAACATTCAAAAAAGAACTAACACCTATCTTTTTCAAACTATTCCAAAAAAAAAAAAAATGCAAGAAGTGGGAAGACATTAAAACTCTTTTTATGAAGCCAGTATTATTCAACAAAGACACAACAAAGAAAGAAAATTACATGCCAATATCTCTGATGAACATAATGCTAATAAAATCCTCAACAAAATAATGGCAATCCAGATCCAGCAATACATTAAATAGATCATACACCACGACCACTGGGATTTATCTCAGGGATTCAAGGATGGTATAAAACATTTGCAGTGCAGTAAATGTAATATATCACATAAACAAAATGGAAGACAAAACTCAAATGATCTTATCAGTAGATCCTGAAAATTCATTTACAAAATCCAGCACCCATTTATGATAAAAACACTCTCCAAAGTCGGAATAGAGGAAGCATAACTCAACATAATAAAGGCCATACACGAGAAACCCACTGCCAACATCATACTCAATGGGCGAAAACTAAAAGCGTCTCCATTAAGATTAGGAACAAGATATGAGTGCCTGCTTTCACCACTCTTATTCAACACAGTACTGGCTGTTCTACCCACAGCAATTTGACAAGAAAAAGAAATAAAAGGCATCCAAATTGTAAAGGAAGAAGTAAAACTGTTATTATTTGCAGACAGTATGATTGTATACATAGAAAACAGTATATTCTCCACCAAAAAACTCCTCAACCTAATAAGTGAATTTGGCACAGTACCGGGATACAAAATCAATATTCAGAAACCGATGGCATTCTTGTACATCAACAATGAATTATCAGAAAAAGAAGCTAAGAAAAAATCCCATTTACTATAATAAGAAAAATAAAGTACATAGGAATAAATTTAACCAAGGATGTAAAAGACCTGTACTCAGAAAACTATAGAACACTGAAGAAAGATACTGAGGAAGACACAAATAAAAGGAACTGTATACTGTGTTCATGGATTAGAAGAATTAACATTATTAAAATGCATACTACTCAAAGGAATCTATAAATTCAACACAATCCCTATTAAAATACCAATGGCATACTCACAGACATAGAACAAATATTCTGAAAATTTATATAGAACCAAGAAAGACCCCAAATAGCCTCAGCAATCCTGAGAAAGAAGAACAAAGTTAGAGGGATCACAACATTTGATATTAAACTGTACTTCAAGGCCATTCTAATCAAGACAGTCTGGTACTGGTATAAGAACAGACATGTAGATCAATGGAACAGAACAGAGAGCCCAGAAATAAACCCACATCTCTAAGGTCAATTATTAGTTGACAAAGGGGGCATGAGCATAAAATGGAGTAAATATAGTGTTTTCAATAAATGGTGCTGGGAAAACTGGACTGGTACATTAAAAAAAAATGAAACTAGACCACCAACTTATACCATACACCAGAATAAACTCAAAATGGATAAAGGACTCAAATTTAAGTCATGATACCATAAAAGTCCTAGCAGAAAACATAGGCTGTAAAATTTCATGTAGCAATATTTTTGCCAATGTATCTCCTAGGGCAAGGGAAATAAAGGAAAAAGAATTAAAAGGAACTACATCGAATTAAGGAGTTTCTCTATGGCTAGAGATATCAACTCCAAAATGAAAAGGGAACTAACTGTATGGGAGAACATATTTGCCAATGATACATCAGACAAGGGTTTAATCTCCAACATATATAAAGAACTCATATGACCCAACACCCAGAAGACAAATAACCCAATTAAAAAATGGGCAAAGGACCTAAATAGACACTTCTCCAAGGAGGACATATAGATGGTCCATAGACATTTTAAAATGCTCAACATCAGTAGCCATCAGAGAGATGCAACTTAAAACCACCATATCAATTCACACCTGTAAGAATGGCTATCATTATTAAATCAACAACAAAAAGAAGTGCTGGTGAGGACACTGAGAAAAGGGAGCAGAGCCCTTGTACACTGTTGCTAAGAATGCAGACTGGTGCAGCCACTGTGGAAAACAGTATGGAATTTCCTCCAAAAATTAATAATTGGAACTGCCTTATATCCCAGCAACTCCATTGTTGGGAATATACCCGAAGAATCCTGACATACCAATTCCAGAGAACTTAGGCACCCCTATGTTCATAACAGCGCTATTTGCAACAGCTGTTAAGTATTAGAAACAGCCCAAGTGCCCATCAGTAGATGAGTGGATTAAAAAACTGTGGTACATTTACTCAATGTAAAGGTACTATGCAGCAGAAAGAAAGAAGGAAGCCCTACCTTTTGCAATGGCATGGATGGAACTGGAGAGCCTTGTGCTAAGCGAAATAAGCCAGTCTGTGAAAGACAAATACTGTATGACCTCACTTATAACTGGAATCTAATCAACAAAGTAATGAGAGAAACAGAGACATGGAAACATGGAACAGACAGACAGCTGTAGGAAGGGAAGGAAGGGGGAATGGTGGAAAGTAGGGGAAGGGATTAGTCAAAGGACACGGGTGAATGACACATAGACAATGGAAAGGGGATTCACTATAGGCTACAGGGGTGGGCTGCATGGAGGGAGGCACAAGGGGAAAAAACTGAGACAACTGTAATGAATAAACAATTCAAAAAAATTTTTGATTTAAAAACTGCCCAAAGAGGTTATAATTTCTTTGATAACCTCTTAATGAGGTTATTAGTGAATATTTTTATTGTGTTTATATATGTTTTTCCTATTCTATTTACTAAATAATTAATATGTTATAGAGGTTTTAGGATTTGTACATCCACCTGACTGACATACTTGCAATCATAAATAATTATCCTTCTAGGGATTTAACCAATTTCATAAGCTAAAGACAACAAGTGTTTCTTCCTACTTTCTAGTACTTCTCTCTCCTTTCTGTTTCATGATTTTCTAAATATCATGAAAATATATAAATTTAAATGTGTACTTAAAATTAAGTTAAAATAGTTTATATACAAAAATAAGACAATTCCAATAGTAATTTAATATCTTACTTTACTTTCAACATGCCATATACTCAACTGTGACTATACTTTTTCTGTAATTTAATCCATTTAGAAATAATGTGCTTTTACCTTCTTTGTCAAAGTCTTCATAGATTTTGAATTACTTTTTAGTGAATCCAAAAGAAAATACAGAAGCAACCCCAAATCTAAATTCCAGACTATTCATAAAGGATTTCTTGACACAAAAAGCACATATTTTTAAGTACAGCATACTAAGAGAAAATACACCTGATTGAATCAAGACCTTAAGATCAGAAAAGCATGCCTGTGTAAATGTCAGTTAAAAACTTTGCCTATGTGAATCCCCCTGAAACCCAACACATAAAAATATATGAGTAAAAAGTTGCTCCAATGACCACTCACCACCTAACTTCAATAGGTTATCCCACATTTCTCATGAGCCCCTTGAAAATAATCTTATTATGCCCAATTTCTCTAATAACTTGATTCACTCAGGCAAGCCCAGATATAATCCATCTACCTTAGCACCTCAATTTCTGTCTATTTTACTATTTTGCTCCCAATATGTAACCAGGTTACCAAAATGATTTCTAAACACATTCATATTAAGTATTGTTCATAGGTATATCAAGAAATACTAACTGAAGAATAATTAAATGAGTATTTGTCTCTCGAAGTCTAAAAGGACTATACTAATTCAGGTATCAAAATCAAAGCAAAATACTTTGAAAAATTATCTTCATTTAGGATAAGGTATTCTAAAGGTTAAATTCTATAAGCTACTACTATAGTTTAACATTGGCAAAAGCTGCAAAGAAATTAGGGGGAAGGAGAGAAGACATTTTAGACAGGATACTCATATTATCACAAGACATAAAAAATTAGTTTTTTAAATTTCCACAGGAACGTTATAGGACATGCTACTAAATTTGAGTTTGTTTTCCCTAAGGTTTAATAGTCAAGACCTGAAAAGAAAACAAGAAAGTCTCTAATTTTAAGAAATGCTTCTTCTATTATTTTGAGAAAATAAAAAAGTACCATTACTCCCTTTGTCATAACTACTATACTACTAGATAAATTATTTATCCTTCTATGACAAAGCTCCATTTGTTGAATCCAATGCAGAACTGAGGATAACATCAGAAATAGATATTTTTAAAAAATAAAACCAAATGTATTTTGATTGAAATCCATTCTAACTGTATTAGAAATATTAACAATACTTTTTAAAATCCAAGAAATTTGCAAGAACAAAAAGGACAAAATATCTAAGATAAGAGAACTGGAACTCCTGTTTTATTCAACTTAAAAAACAAATTGAATATATAAAGAAATCTGGCAATTTTAAAAGAATGATGGGTTCTTAAAATTAAATATGAAAAAATGGCTAACATATTTAACTACATCAAAAATAAAAACTTCTATATAACAATCGTACTACTGTCAACAAGGAGGCAGTACCTATATTATTTGTAACAGACAAAGGATTACCCATCATATATAATAAATTCTTATAAAAACTTTACGGTAAAGGAAATTTGGCAAATGACAATTCAGAGAAAATACATGGCAAATGGCTATTCTCATTAATTACTAGGAATGTTGACTAATTTTTCCCTTATGGAAGGTATTATAACATCATCAGTTAATATTTAAAACACGCAAATACCCTATTCCAGCAATTCTTACTGGAGACTGTGCCTAAAGAAATACTAATATAATATTGAATGCCAATTATAATAGAAAAATAAAAATAAAACAAAAGCTTAAAAAAAAAGAAACACTAGAACATGCACACAAAGATAGATGCATTGGGATATTAAAACAATGTCTGTAATAAGGAAAAACGGAAATAACCTAAGTGACCATCAAAAGCAGTACGGTTAAATAAACCGATTCTTTCAACGGAAGGTGAAAAGAGATTGATACTGGAGAAGTAGCCAAGATCAACAATTCAGAGTTCTGCCACTACTGATGGTAAACTATAATGTAAAGGTAATGTAGAACAGGTGTCCTGTGGCGTTAGTCATTAATATCCAAGAAAGCAGTAAAGGAGTCAGACATATTGATGGTGCCAGGATTTTGAGGAGGAGGAGGAAACCTGAAGAGTGAGTTAGGCAACTAGAAATGCTTTGCCCTAGAGACAAGTGCTCATTCCTGAAGAAGAGTATAAGAGTAAGAGTAAGATTAGCAGTTCTTCCCATAGTTCCTCATGGGGCTAGAAAATAAAAAGATCAGAGACCAGTGCCAGCCAAGGAAAATGACAATGGAACATACTTTGCTTTAATGCCCCCCAAAAAGTTGTATCCTAAGAAATAAGTAGATTAGTCATCACAAGGTCTGGAACACCAGCTTCCCATCTAACTCTCTGAAACTGGATTTAGAGTGATCTAAGATTAAAATTGCTTCTACCATATGCAAACAAAACAAAACAAAACAAAAACCAAAAAAACAAATTCTCTCTAGAAGAAAATGTCATCCTTTGTATTTCTTTGATTTTTCCTATCAAAACTAATCAGGCTCCTGAAAAGACAAAACCACATGAATTTGTTGTAAGACACACAGACACAGATAATGGAGTTAACAAATAATAGTCTTTAAATTATTGTATGGTTAATATAATCAAAGAGATAATGGATGAGACTAAATGTCTTGCTAGATAATTTGAATCTATATATATGAAAGAATGAAATTTAAAATTTAGAGCTAAAAATAAAAAACAAAAATATTAAATCAATAAATGAGTTTACCGGCTATTCATGGCTAAAAAAATATGAAAACTAATCTGATATGTTAGATAGAAAAGAAAATAGAACAAAGTACAAAGATACATAATGACACAACAACAGAACACAAGGGTAAATGGAAAAAATGAAGTAAAAGGTCTAATATATGTGTAATTGGAATCAATAAAGGAGAACAGAAAGCGTAAGACAAAGGCAAGATTTGAAGAGAAACTGATGGAAATCCGCACAATGAAGTAGTACTACAAGCCCAATGAAGAAGAAATACAGAGCAAGTCACACCTTGTCCTATCACATAGTAAAACTGCTGAAAAGCAAACCACAGGTAAAGTGCTAAAAGCAAATCACTAACAGCCTAGAATTCTATACCAAAGCATAACCTTCAGAAATAAAGGAGATTTTTTTTTCAAATGAGTAAAACTGAATTTGCCACTAAAAAGAAACAATAAAAGATATTTTAATGTATATTAGCCTTTAATATATTAAGTATTACTTGAAAGGATAAAAGCTAGTATGATGAATAAAAATAACATTTTAAAATAAAAATAATCCAAAAGGCAAAAAGCAGAGACTATAAAGGACACAGGATTAAAAGAAAAATAGATTAAAAATCAGAAATAACTGATTTAAAGACAACTATTCAGTATTTACAACAAATAAGTGCACTAAAAGATTTCTTAACATATTTTCAAGCTATTATAACCTTGATTCCAAAACCTGACACATAACAAATGAAAACTACATATAATTCAGTTTTGCCAATATGTTAATCTAAATCTAGATATACATAAAAAAGACAATATATTATGACTCACAGAATTAATTCCACAAATTCAAATACAGTTCAAGAATAGAACTTAAATATAACTTTCCTAATCTAATTAAGGGTTTCTACTGAAACAAGAAGGGAAAAACCTATCACAAACATTAAAATTGTAAAATGTTGGCCATTTTCTAT
Source organism: Anoura caudifer (assembly GCA_004027475.1). Lineage (NCBI taxonomy): Eukaryota > Metazoa > Chordata > Mammalia > Chiroptera > Phyllostomidae > Anoura > Anoura caudifer. The sequence continues at coordinate 100,595 of PVKU01003144.1, forward strand.
AGATCAGGAATTAAACAAAGACAGGCATGACTGTATTAGCACTGTATTGGTGCTACTACAATATTTTTTTTTAGCATTGACTGGAGCACTGGTGTTCCAGTCAATGCCAAAAGACAAAACAAAGAATTCAGTTCAAAGTAAGGTGGCTGAATCCTAAACCAAAGGAAGAAAAGGAGAGGTTGCGGAAATCACGATAAATTCGATCAGTAAATTATACATTTGCCCCCATCATAGTGATTATTCATATGTTCCAATCAAAAAAGACATTTATACAACTGGAAAAGCATGTTGAAAAGTCAACTCTTTTTGTTAGAGGATGTTTGCCAGAGGACTTGCCAGGATGGATAGAGGACAAAGCTGTGATGAACTAAAAGTCACTAGTATGAGAGAAAATGTCTAGGTTAATCCCTCTTTTTTGAGGTGATAAAAGCCTAAGTATTAGTAAATTCTTTAAGATTTCATACATTCCTTCTGTCCTGTATAAATTATATTTATTCTTTTAATTTCTTTTTAGTTTTTTAACAGGAGAGCAGAAGGTATTCAAATGTTTAGTATGACGACTGCCTTGTATATTCTTTCAACACATTTTTTTCCCCAGCTGCTTACAGCATTTTCATGGTTTTATCTTTCAGTTATCATCTAAAATAACCTAAGCTCATTGTTAAGAACATGACTTATTTATTATATATGGGAACAGTAATATTGTGTTGACAATATTCAAATATGAAGCAGAAACATGGTGCATACCAAATTAATACTGCACATAAAATACTTATATAGAAAAGCTACAAATTCTTTTTCCTAGAGAGAAGTTTGAAATAAGTACCTGAGCAAGTTCTTTCTGCTCATTCACCAGTCGGCCACAGCTAGCAATCATCTGATCCAGGGCATACAGCCGATCTTCGAGCCCTTTAATGGCTTTCATATTCTGATTATCAAGTTTGGCAATAGTTTGACGGCATTCTACTATAAATGGTCGAATAATCCTTGGATCAAGCTAGATGACAAGTACATACATATGAACAAATTTCCATCAAATAGTATAAATTATATTTTCATACTATTTTGGTAATAGCTTCAGAGAAATATTTAGGAATCTAAGTTGTATTTTCAGCAGAAGATCAAAAACAGGATAATTATGTTAATTAAACACAAGTATTATTGACTATATTGGAATACATAATTAGGAATATATAGTTCCAGGAATTACACCTTTCAACCAATGCCACAAATTATTCAATTGTCAATATCCCCCAAAAACCATTCTTTTCAAGGTCTAAGGAAGTAAATTAGCAGAGTTAAAAACTAAAACACAGTCTTTGGTCATTGACTATCTTATTAGTCCAACTTCTCTCTAAAACATAGCATCTTCAAACTTACCTCCCTTTGTTCTCAATCCCTAGCTCTTCAAGGAACTGGATCAACTACACTTTCCCTCTTTTCTTGAAAGACATAATTTACATGGGCAGTCTTTTTGTATGCACTAGCTATAAAAAAACACTTGGCCAAAGATCATCAATGACCTCATTTCACTTGAGGCTCCTATACATTTAGCATTGAAGACGTTTTCCAAACTTTTGAAGCTTTTGGACATTATCTCAGGGGTTCCTTCACAGGACCCTCCTGGTTCCTTTTCCTATCTAATGCATAAATAGAGATGAAACAGGACTTAGTGCTCAGCCCATTTTCACTTTTCTTTATATGACTTAAGCATAACTTCTATGGTACTAACTCCTAACCTTTTCTGAATTCCTGACCCTTAGAAATTTTCAGCCTCTGTTTTTGACTGCTTGGTAATATCCATGTGTAGATATCAACATGATACATGCTATTACAAACTCACTATATAGCTGTTTCCTGGGGAAATCCCTAAATAGCTCCCTTCTGTCCATAATGACATCCAAAAAACATAGAATGCAAATAAAGCTTTAGTGATTTGGTACCAATAATTCCTCCTAAGCCTACCTTCTCTTGAAACTGAATTGTCTATTTTATCCAGACAAACCCTGTGTTTATCTAGCTCTGATCTTGCTTTGCACTAAAACTTGTCCAGGCATGAACATTTTCTCCCTTTTCTCAATTTCATGGTAACTGAGTAGAGTGTGTGCACATTTCCAATCCAAGGTACTGTACACACCAAAGACGTTAGGATGATGAAAGACTCAAAAAGGTGACTAAAACAGATTCAAATTTTCAACTCGGGCAAAATCACAACTGCACATAGAATTAACACAGCAACACTTTAAAAGAAGAAAAAAGCAAACATAAAAGCAGAGCTCCTAATGTCTTATTTCATAATTCACTGTGCATATAACACAACTCCAATGACAGGTACTGAAGAATATTCAGTGAAACATTAAATATGGATTACACATATTAATAATTATTCAGCAAATTTTCAATAATTGAACATAATGATACACTAATTTTATACAATTGGGCTCTTTGCTTACATCCACAAAGGTTAACATTATTGTTGTCTTAGAAGAGAAGAAACTACACAAATTTTCTTACCTCTTCATTTTTGCATCTCACCTCTAAACCTATCTCCACTGCAACAGAGCAAACAATAATATCCAAATAATATTCCACAAAGACAAGATTCAATAAATTATGCTTGCACTATTCTGGACAGCTTAGAAATGAACTAAATGTACATGTTTCCAGTTATTAATCATCAGCAAATCAGTATGCCTTTTACAGTATAACTGAAAAGAGAACATCCTACAGTAGTTCCAACATAAAACACTACAATCTAAGAAAATGTGTGAGCAACATATCTAAATTTTTCTTGATATATAAGGGTGGACACTAAATAGTTCAAGGAATTAGCACCTATCAGTCCACACAAATAGTAAAAACAGAGGGTTCAAAAGACTTATTATGACAGTAGTAATAAATAAATGGCAGTGCCAGTCCTTATGACTTCAAATCTTATGCAAGTTCCATAATACCTATGTCTTGACTCATTTCTTTCAGCATGCAGGCCAGTGCTCAATCCACTGAGCCACACTGGTCAGGTTGACTAATTTCTTAAAAAAGAGATTTGATTTTGGCAGTTGAAAATATGGACAAAAACTGCTAAAATTGGGATTAGTCTGTAATGGCTTTAAAATCTTGGTACATTTTTTGATTCACTGGCAAGTAGCATTACTAGTATCAGAGAGTCAAGTAGGTTAATTGTTTTTGGAAAACTATGCAATGTGACATGAACAGAAGGTATCTCTGATGAAAGAAAGCCCATAATCAGTTTAGTCAATCTTTAGAAATGGCACAAGTGGTATCAAGAATAAATTCATAAAACTACTGAGAGGAGGAAAATATTAATCTAATAAAAACATCACAGCCAAGGGCTATTTATTATGGGGTAAATCCCATTAACAGATCATCCATACTGAGTAATAGCAGAAATATATTAAAAAAATCTTCAAAATAGATTTCCATTGTTTTTGAGCAAATATTTTTTAAATCTGGGCATGTGCAATTAATGAGAGTGCTATATTATAGGCATTTTTTTAAGTCATGTTAACTAATTTTATAAATGAGCATAACCAAATAAAAGTTTATATATTTTTAAGATTTCATTTATTTATTTTCAGAGAGAGTAGATGGGAGGGAGAAAGAGGAGTGAGAAACATTTTTGCGTAACAGAAAGAGCAATCTGTTGCCTCTTGCACATCCCCAACTGGGGATCTGGCCTGCAACCCAGGTACATGCCTTGACAGGAAACTAAATGGGTGACCCTTCGTTTCACAGGCTGGTGCTCAATCCATTGAGCCACACAAGCCAGAGCAAAGTTTATATTTTTATTTCACAATAAAATGGCTATGTAAAATATCAGGAAGATATCAGATACTGTTGCTATGTTTTATCCAAATAACCATTAACTTCTGAGAAGTCAATAATGTGATCCTGTAACAAAAACACTATAGCTAACTTATATTTTCTGTAGGTATAAATTCCTGTGACTTTTTAATTAAGACAAAAAAAGATCAGTTCTTCCTTTTGTCACATAAAGTGAATAAAAATTATGGCATTGGTAAATTTAAATATGCTGACTCACGCACAAATATTAAAAAAAGGCACCTTAATCATCCTAATCACAATCATGTGGTTGATTTTCCACACTCACAAATGAAATTTTTAAGCACTAAATGTCAACAGTTCACACAGAAATACTAGTTTTCACTCATTTTTGGTACTAATCTTTGTATAATTTATTACAGTCCCCTGCCCTGGCAAGTGTCTTAATAGAAGCTTTCTTTGATTATTTAAATGATAAACAGTTAAAATGAAATGCCTACTCAAAGTCATCATCAAAGAAATGGATATTAAAGAATTAAGAAAAAACTTAGAATTTTTAAAAAATTTTTCCATTTTACTGTCTTATAACTTAAGAAAGGTATGTGCTATATTATCCAGACATCCCACAGCATTTCTTTCAGTATTCAAAAATCAAGCCTCTTTTACCATTGAGAACACGTTTAGAAGTGTTTAGCTATTCTGCCAACTATAGACAACAGCAGACTTTAAAATATTATTTTGCATTTCTGCTTCACTGATACATGTACCCATCAACTTCCTTTTTCTGGCTTCAAAGATTTTTCTATTAGTTTATATATCAGATTCGACGATATATTTATTCCCCTGGCTTAAAAGTTTTTTGTTATAGAGTATTTGGGGGAGAACTGAATCCAAGACACAGGCTAATCATTACAAAATACAACTAAAAATACTATATCTAAGTTCTGAATTTTAAAGTGTCTCAGACAGATGCAGTATTTCACAGTTCTTCTTTTAAAAGTCAGAAAGAGGTTCCCTCTAGGGAATGGTGATTAGAAAGAGACACAAGGGAATTTTCTGGGAGATAGAAATGTTCTGTATCTTCTCTTGAGTGGTGGCTACTCATGAATTAACCACTCAGGAATGTGTATATTTCATTGAATGCAAATCATTATCAGTGTAAATAAAAAACAAATCTTTTAATAGTTTTTATGTAAACTTTCAAGAGAGATATCTAGTCTTAATTTATCATTAATAAAAACTATAAAAATAAAAACAAACTTTTATCTTTAACTCCAAAATTCATTATTTCTACCATAATACCCATTCTCCCATTACGTAAAATTTTAGTATAAGTTCAAACACTTAAAATGACAAGAAGTATCAAATTATCATTACTTACCCTGCTCATTGAATCAAAGCACTTCCTAACCAATGATTCCACATCATTAGGTCTATCTTGAACATTTATCCAGTCTAACAAAGAAACATTAAAAAAAGGAAGATCTCTTTCTTTAGCATTTATTGAAGTTTCCTCCTGCTGAGCAGTACTTTGAAAAGGTTCCCCAATTTCTTTTCTACTTTCAGCATCTGTGGTATCTGGAGCTACATGTTCCAGTGACTTAGGAAATGAGGTTAACAAGGATTTGTTAGTTGTTCTAGGCATATCAGGAGACAGCACCAGTTCAGTGGAGGTTTTCATCTCAGCTTTTCCTAAGCCTTCACGTTCAGGTAAAGAATCCAGTCTTTCCAAACATTCCCTGTAACTATGTCTGGTCAGGCACTCCAACAGAGGAATCTTGGCCATTACTGAAACCGCAGTTCCTAAACTTAAAATACAAAAGTTCTGTTAATAAAATAACAGGACCACTCTAATTACAGATTACTTTTTTGAAAGCTAAACATTTTATTATCACACAGACAAATCTTATCACATCTCTGTTATGTTATGCATATATGAAATAATCTAGGAGGTGTTCTTTAAAAGAAACTTTAAAGATAATGAGAGGGGTATTGACACCTTTAAATTCTACTCTAATGTAAAAGTTGCCGGTTCATACTAAACAAGTGAACATATAGTTTCTTATCAAACCTTAAGATATAAGGAATTCAAATTTACAAGAGGGAACTGGGGAGGGCTGGGGCGGTGGGCTGGGATAGGAGTAGGAGACAGAAAACTGTACAAGAACAACAATTAAAATAAAATTTTAAAAAAGTACAATTTTTTGTCTTTCAGTTAATCAAGTATCTGTGATATACGGAAAGCACAGGATAAAATTAATGATATTCATAAACATTAAGGTAACTCTTACATTCTCCAAATCCTGAAAACAGAGAGATAGGTAGATGTTGTCAAAAGGCATGGGAAAGAAATAAAATCTTAAATGATTTGACTTCTGTAAAAATATATGTAAAATTGAATCCAGAGTCCTACCTTAAATTTACATACCTAGAAGACTCTCTAAAAAATAGCTGAAAAGGTTTTTACATAAACTTCTAAAAGATATCTACAATCTTAATCATCCCCTTCCTTCCTAATATCTGTCCCATTGTCAAATTGAGGCCAAAATCTTCTAAAGTTTCATTCTGACAAACAGGGAAACTTGATTTTATAAGGTTCACTTGAATGAATAAAAGAAAAAAAAATCCCAATTCAAGGCAATTAAATATTAAAAAAAAGTATGCAAAAAATTGAAAGCATATACACACAACACAAAGGGCTATATTCATGAATTACTGCTATATTTTTACATTAATTATAGCTTTAAAAAAAGATTTTATTTATTTCATTTTTAGAGTGGGGAAAGGAAGGAGAGAAACATTAACGTGTGCTTGCCTCTGATGTGCCCCCTACTGGTAACCTGGCCTGCAATCCAGGCATGTACCCTGACTAGGAATCAAACCATCAACCCTTTGGTTCACAGTCCAGTGCTCAATCCACTGAGCCACACCTGCCTAGGCTAATTAAAGCTTTTTTTAATAAAAAAGAAGCCAAGGGTATCATATATGCTTATATGCAAAAAACCAGAAAGCCATCTAAACAAAAGCTAGAACACAATGGCTTTTTTCCATCCTAGCAAGATGTACTGCCTGTATCATATGGCAATATTAAGAAAATAAAATTTTTCTTGATTGGTTAATGTTTGTAAAATTTTCCATTTCCTTCAGATGTGTTATTTTTTGTTGTTATTGTTATCTTATTGGAAAGTTGGTATCAGGGAGACAAAATGACAAGATTCTTGGGTTTGTAAAAAATTTCAAAAGCATTTTAGGCCTTTTCATAAAGAAAACAACATAAGAAAAAGAAGTATGGAAGATCCGTAACATATATAGTGAGTAAAACTGATCATAATATTGGAGTCTATAAAAGTCTCAAAAAATTAACTTTGATTATAATAACTATATGGCCAACTTGAAACAATATTAATGAAACTACTGAAAATTTATAAAGATACTTTAAACAAACATCCTATTATCCATTTGAATGGCACACATACTGAGTAAGTTTTAACTTGATGTCTTCTATGGATTGCAGATAATTTGAATAAATATTTTCAAACTTGACAAGTAGTTTTTGGTATGAATTTGAACAGTCCTCCAGATTGGCCATGATTGCAGCCCAGCCTTGGTGCTGAAGGTGTTCATCATGGACCAGACTTTCACAGAAGGAGCTAAGTTTCTTGGCAACTTCATACATTTCCTATATTGAAAATGAAAAAAGAAGCAGTAATAGAAGGTAATGTTTCTGTGCACATTTACATATGTGTACTTACATATATACATGAATGCATTCTGAACACATTTTAAGGCATTGTTAAGGTTATGCTTTAATTTAACTTATTTTTTTTGGCTTGTTATGATAGTGAAGGAAGAGAAATACCTAACTCACTGCTTTGGGAATATACATTGATAAAATATCTACCAAGGGCAATTCAGTAATAACAATCAAAAGCAAAATGGTATCTAGTATTTGGCAAAATGATTCCTTATCTAGGAATTTACCCTATAAGAACTTAAACAAATAGACAAAGAATATTAAAAATTTCTTTATTTTAATACTATGAAACGAAATGCAAACAACCTCAATGTCTATCAAAAATATACCATGATGATGAAATTTATGTAGCATAAGATGAAATATTTTTATATATAAGGATATGGAAAGATCAACATATGGTATTAAGTTTAAAAGGCAGGGTGCAGAATTTATAAATTGAATTTTATATTTTTATATATTATATAAAAAATCAATTACAAGTGATCTATAGATATAAATCTGAGAGAATTTTTTTAAAGGGTTGGGAGTAGGATAAGATGTGGCATCTGAAATACAGCACACCAGACATACTCCAGCACCTCTATCTATATTGACTATTTCCTTCATGTCTTTGAGATATGCAAAGATTTCTTAAGGACAAAAACAAGACAAGACTATTGATAAACTGAAACTTGGATTAAGAATTTCTATTCATCATGAAACACCATATCTTCTGCCATTCTGTGGCTGGCCTTTTTATTCAGCTAATGCTGAATAAAAAGGCCAGCCACAGAATGGCAGAAGATATTTCCAACATATAAAACCAACAAAAAGCTTATATGAAGATTACATAATGGCACTAACAAATCAATCAGAAAGATTAGTAACCCAATAATAAAGAAACCAGAATACTAATGTCACAGAAAGGACATTCAAATTTCTCATAAATGTAAGCAAACCTGCTCATCCTTGTTAATTATCAAATACAAATAAACTCACAATGGCCTACCACCATACATACACCTATCAAAAAGACTAAAACTGAGAGCATCATGAAAACCAAGCATCAGTGAGTCTGTTCAGCAAGTGGAACATCACACACTGATGGTGGGAGTGTAAATGGATACAACCATTTTAAACAACAGAACAGTACATAAAGCTGAAAAGAGGCACATCCAAGAGAAATGCAAAAGATGTACCAAACAATGTACAATGATATTCATAGCAGCTTTAATCACAATAGTCTAAAACTGGAAAGAATGTCCATCAACAGTCAAACTGTGGAATATCTGTACAACAGAATACTATGTAGCGATTACTACAAACCACTAACACACACAATTAAATGAGTGAATGTCAGGAACATAACATTGAATAAGAGTCCACATACAAAAAAATCAAATTGTATGATTACACTCAAAGATCTGAAGAGGCAAAGCAATTTATGCTTTACGGAAGAGGGGTGGTGGATACTGACTGGGAAAAAGAATGAAGCAGGGTTTCTGGGGTGATGTTTTAAAATTTGTGTTTAATTAGTTTATGGAAATGAATTAAAAATGAATGTGCATGTATGTAGTTCAATAAACAAAAACCTATCATTTTACTAATGAAAGTAAACTGAGTTCAAGGTCACACCACAAATACTAGGGGTAACTTGATTTAAGCTCAAGCAATGAGGGGTGACTCTAGAAGACCATGCACTTGCCATTAAATTATAGTGTCTCTAATTCCTTATATACTAATAAATTGTTTCACTTAAGTCACTGTTTTGGTTAGAGTAGCTTTCCAGTGTTAAAATTCTAAAAAGATACTTTCTTCCCACCGCTTTCCATTCTTCTTTCTCAGAACGTTCTTGGCTATTCTTGGACACTGATCCCTCCACATGAACTTGAAGTCCATTTTATCTAAAACAAAACCAAATAACCCAAAATTCTCCCTAGTCCGTCCTCCCAAGCAAAAATGCTTCACCACTGTGGAAATTTTAACTGTAACTCATTAATTTCATAAATGCACTATATTATCATTAATATTAAGAATATTTCAAGAATATTTCTTTGTTTATAATTTGTGTTCTTGAATATAATTGTATACAGATATTTTTGTTGTTATTGAGATTATGATGTACAGTATTTCCCATTTCCATTCCAAAGCAGGGCTAGTTCAATGAAATCTGAATAACATTTATCACATATCCAGTCACCATATCAAAATTCCTTCTAATAGGTTTGTACTAAATTCAAGTTTTTCTTTTCCATTAAGGTTACCATTATTTCATTTTCTTATTTTAGTACATATCCCAGAAGCTCCAAAATACTGAATAGACTGTTTCTGATTTAAGCAAAAAATAACTCTAGCATTTCACTGATTTGAAAATATATTTTTATATCTTTTTATATTTGATTAAGTCTGTGTTATATTTCTCTTTTGCTTCCTTCTATTTTATTTATTAGGAACAGCCATTAAAATTTTAACAAATGCTTCTACTGGACACATTAATGTGATCCTATATGTTTTATAAAGTATTAATGATTGAGACAATTAACTAAACTAATACACCCCCAATATTGTACCATACTTGCATTCCTATTATGGCCTCATTGCTATTAATATGTTATTGTTTCAATACTCTTCTAGGTTTTATCTGGAAGAAAAAATGTACCTATAGTCTGTATTTTCAGGATAAACAGCATTAAATCTAGTCCACAAGGGCTTTCTGATTATGAAAAAATGTACAAAATAAAACCTCTCAATTTTAAAATTATTGTGGTAAAATACACATGAAATTTACCAGTTTAACCCATTTTTAAGTGTACATACAGTTCAACAGCACTAAGTCATTCACACTGCTATGCAGTCACTATTACCACCATCCATTTAGAGAACTTTTTCATCATCCCAAACTGAAACAGAAACTGTATCTATTGAACAATTAACTCTACATTCCCCTCATCCCACAGCCCGCCTCCATGAATTTGATTATTCTAGGTACCTCATATATTTGAGATTATACAGTATTTGTTGTCCTTTTGTGTTTTATTTCACTTAGAATATTGTCTTAAAGGTTCATCCACATTGTAGCTCCTATCAGACTATCCTTCCTGTTTAAGGCTAAATAATATTCCATTGTATGTATATACCACATTTTGTTTATCCATTCATCTATTAATGGACATTTGGGTTGCTCCCACCATTTGGCTGCAGTAAATAATGTTTCAATAAATACTCATGTACATCATTATGTTGCATTATATTCTCCTGGAATAATTATTATTATCATTTAGCCATTAGTGTTAATAGGCAAATACAATCATTTTCACAAATTTAATCTTTTATTATTAATTTAACTTTGCTCTGTTTAATGATTTAACATCTGCCTTGTCTAATATTAATACTGCTACTTTTATTTTATTCTACATTTACCTACCTACTAGTTCTGGACATACCAATTTTTTAAACTTTTTAATGTAATGTGTTTTAATATTATACCTTTGTTTAATCAAGTTTGATTTCTCTCTAGTCACTTAAAATTATGTATATCTTAAGACTTTAATTTTTATATTTAATATTACATTTTTATTAATGTGCAATACCTATATTTTTCAACCAAATCAAAATTTTATTACTGTTTAATTAAATGGCATGCAATTGTGTATCCTAAAGTTTTGTACACCAATATTTGTACAGTAGTATTCTTGCTTTGTTAATAATCCTAAAAAAATAAATCTCAAAGATTCTATTATATAAATTGCTTACAGAAATAATTTTGGCTTCTCAAAAACATTTCTGAACCCTTTAATGTTTATTAAGTATGTCCCAGAATGATGAGGTTACTTTCTTTTTATGTTGTATCCTACGTGAAAATTGGAGTAGTTTCACAAATATACATGTTATATCAAATACTACTGCTAGGAGGTTTCAAAAAAAAAACAAAAAACAGGCAAATGTAAACATGAATAATTTAGTTTATTAATTTATTTTTATAAAAGGTAAATACTGCTGGTGGATTTTAAAAGAGCATTTTTTCATGTCTGAAGGTAAAATGTGATAGCTTACAGTCAATAGTACAGTCAAGTACTAGCAAATGAAAAAAACCAGTGATTGGCAAACAATTCCTAGAGGCTAGAACATAAAAAGTATGTATTAGAGAGAAACTTGGTTTTCCTCCAGGATCTAGTAAATATGAATAGGGGAAAAAGAATCACATTTTTAACAGTTACTTAAGCTTTTATTTATGTCTATTCTAACATAGTTACTTTATTGATTAAAGCAATGTTCAGAAGTCATTATCTGCATACCATCATTTAGAAAAAAAAGTTGAACAAATCACATTTAAGACCACTTTTTATATTTAAGATCTTGTCACTGAATGATGACAAGGTAGAATAAGTAATATTATATGGTCCCAAAATTTAAAAACCAGACATACTGACCACAAAATATACATTTTTTAAAGTTTGTTATTTTTCACAGTTTTTGGATATTTCCTCTGTAATTTAGAATATTGTGCTATTTTAGATTTGAATGCTTCTAGGGGTAATAAATTTTTTAGAATGCTCACAAACACCTAGTAAGTTACTAAGTTATGAAAATATTACCCAGTATATGTGTAAGACATTTTTTGTTAAACGCATCAATTTTTTATTTTAAATTGTACTAGATGTAGATAAATATTATATCTCAAAAAATACTTATATCTTACCACTGCAAGCTGCGTCCTTGAAGCAACAGTGTGAAAAACTGCAGGCATCATAAGAGACTCTTCAACTTTTATTTCCATGTCATTTTCTGTTGAAAAGGTAGTTTTAGGAATAGCAGGTGGAAGTTCACATAAGATCATTTCTTTGTTAAAAAGAAAAATTGGATTTGTGTCCTATAAAAGTAAAAATGCAAAAAAACTAAAGTAAAATGTTACATACACTAAACATGCAATTGCCCTCAATACATGAAGCAGATAAACCTTACTTCTGAATGCTGAGTTCCCAATTTCCTACTTGATGTGAAGCTGGAGCATGTTTGAATGAAAAAGCTGTTAAGACACCTACCGTCCCAGCACTGTAGGTGCACACTCTTCTATCTGCAGCCATACATTCTCCTCCATTGACCACCAACACCTGGTGCTGAATAGCAATCTTGTATTTGCTATGAATAGCATGCTTAAGATCTGCCACACTTTAATAAAAAGGGAAAAAATCAGTTATTTACATTAGCCCAATGACAAATATTTTTATTATCAAAGTAGCACTATGTAAAAGTATCTGATAGAGTAATATACTTCACTCTTTAAATTTTACACCAAAACAGTGGTAAAAATGCAAGCTTCTTTATCTCTAGAATTGGATTTCATAACTAACTGGCTGACTTTAGGTGAATAAATCACAGACATGCCACATCTAAAAGTGAGTCTATGAAATACAGACAGTAGACATTTATTTTTGTGCTCTTTATATAATGTAGCAAAGGAGTATGCTCAAATTAGCATCAGGTCTGTTAATATCCTCAGAACACAAGATATGTGTTAAACCTCCACATCACATTATACAACCATATATTAAATCTAAACCATATAAAAACTGTTGCCTTTTCCAATCTTTCAAAAACAAAATCTCTCCTTTACAGGTAAAATTGTATTTTATAGGGACTGAAAGTTTTTTAAAATAATTTCACAGTCCCATTTTTACAACTAAGACTATAATTCCATAAATTATTTATAATATTTTCACAGTCAGATTTATTTATTTATATTTCTATCAAGTCTCTGCTATTATGGCCACCATATAAATACAAGCCAGTCTGGAAATACAGAGTGGAGAAAAAGTAGGTCTTCAGTTGTTCATATGGAAAAAAAAAACTAATAAATAACAATACATGAATAAACTCTGGGTTTCCTGTATTCATTAACTGTAAAGCTACTTTTGCCTGACCCTATACTTGCTGTTTCTATTTCCTTACCGTTTGGACTCAAAATACATCTTTCCTCCTCTGCCTGAGACCCATCCCCACTTTTTACAAATGGAAGAGGGCATTCAGTAGTCAAATATTTGAAATGCCTGCACAGCTGGAGAATTATGAGACATGAGTCCCACTAATTTGGCTATTAAACCATTGTCTTTATTCAAACAAGAGAATTAAAAAAATCACCAAAAAAAAAGTGATTGATACATGTTGCTTTATATATCTAGTAATAATCCCTTCAGCTGTGTCCTATGAAACTCATAGGAAATCATCTATGAAAACTTCTAGTTGATAACTTTGCTTTGAAATCAGTATGTGTTTACGGGTGACTTGTTTATTGTGAATAATATGGTCATACATCAGAATAAAGCTGAACTACAATTTTAACTTCAGCATTCTAGAGATAAACAACAGTATACTGGGATGAAATACTATATTAAGACTTGCTGTATCACTACTTTTTATTAATAAAGGAATACTTTTCACAAAATCAAATCACTCCTGTTAACTTTTATATGCACAAAATGCAAAGCTAATGAGAAAAAAAATTAAATACAGCTCACGTTTGCACTGTAAGTTCAGTGTCAAATGTTAGGGTAGTGCCAGTGTTAACCAGAAATACATATAACTTCATGATTTCTCTGGATTCTGTAGGCTTATACCTCACACTCTGATATGGTTACTAAAACAAAGAGACAAGAAAAGTGGTCAAATTTAAAAACACATAGAAATACCCTCACATAAGGCACAGCACAGTTGTACTAAATAACAAAAACAACAACAGAATTTTATGTTTATGATATCCAAATAGACAATTAGGTAAACTTGTGCTTAAAAATAAATAAACAGAAAAAAACTAGTAAAAATAAATAAACAGAAATTAAACTAGTAAAAAGCATAACTGTTTTACCATAAAAAAATAATTTAAAGAGAGAGGCCAGTGGTTAAAAAGTTGTGTACATGTCACACTGTTCTACATTAAGAATACAACTAAAAACACAAATAAAAAAAATTGGCCAAACATCTTTCTAACTCACTAAGAATTAAGAAAAGTTCTTCCCCACTCTGTCCCTCTAGCAGTAAAGTCTTAAGGTTAAACTTAGGAACAGCAAATAAAAGTAGCCACTAACTTGGCAAGTTAGGGAAAATGAGTTAGTCCCACTTCCTTCTTCTCAGCTGCCTCTGAGTTCCCTCTCTACTCTGAGTTAGAAACCCTCCATTTAAGAAACTCTGTCCCTAACAGTTTCATCACCTCCTGAACAGTACAGCCTGGAAATCAGAATATTTAAAACAACTCTGCCATTAACTGCCTGTCAATGTCAAACCTCATATATAAAATAAAACTTCCTCATCTATATTTAAAATAAAGAGACAGATTTCAATATCTAGCATTTTATTTTTAACAACTGGAGGTAAAAAATCACTAAGGTTAATGAAAGTGGTAAAAGACAACAATAAATAAATTTCCAGAAACTAGTAGGTATCTTTATATTCTTTCCACATGACATTTAGAGTAAAATTATAAAGAGGAAAAAAAACAACAAAAAAAAGTTTTAAACTTAATGCTTCCTAGATCAATGCCTTAGACTCTTCACAGATCTACTGAAAACTCTACTGTAAAGGTAGGAACTGTTACTTACCGTCAGGCACTGTGAAAAGAACTACCACTTTTCTTTAAAAAGCAGATTAAAACTGGCTTATGTTTGCTTTGCTTGATATTGGCAACTGAATGGCATAACTGGTTAAACTCAGTGAACTGAAAAAGAAAAATTTCTGGATTATTATAGAGAGAATAATTCTGTATGTGACAACAACATGTGATTACTGTTCTCTTAGTTTTAAAGAGTAATCTCTACTCTCTCTTCCCTCCCTGCACATTCAGTGAAAACACAAGCATATGGTTTCAGCTCACATCACTCCATTAAAAGACATCAAACAAAAGTCTCTAAAGAATTCTCCAAACTGCCAAACCCTACTACCATTTTTCATTCCTTCTTAAAATATAATGGTAAAAGAGCCCAGGTTGTGGAGCCAGACTGCTTGAGTTTGATCCTTTAACCAGTACAAAAACATCCAATAAGACAGCAAAAATTGTATGGCGGCTTCTTTTCCACCACAACTTAACTATTTTCTTCCTCCCCACAACTCCAAACACCAAATCGCTTAAACTCCTTGAACAAAACAGTTTAAAGTCTTTGAGCCCTCATTGGAGCTGTTTTCCCTACTTAAAATACTCCTTCCCCCTTGCCCTACTTCCCAGCACAACATTTTCTTTCACAGATTTAATCACAATTATATCATTAACTGTGCTGTGTACTCTGTCTTTCTATGCTTGCATATATTTTGATGTTTCTGTTCATATTTCTCACCTCTACTGAATGGCAAGCTTCTTTAAAGCAAAGCCTATGCATTCCTTAGAACTAGCTCTAAAATATTTTCTAAATAAAAATGAATAAATAATTCTATACTAGGAAAATATTATTCTATATCCTTGTTAAAACTGCTGAGAAGTCACATGCTTGATATCTACCACAGAATTTCTTCAGGTTGTTCTCAAAGAAGGAGCCCTAGATTTTCCAACATTATTATCTCCATGACAATAAGGCCCCATCTCATTAATCAGTCCACTACCACCATTTATGGGTAATTCAAATACTTTACAAACACAGCCCCAATGACTTGGCCCAACTAAACAGATACTAAAGTTCCACCTAGCTAACATGTAAGATGTATGTTCCTATTATACTACAGATTAGCACCAAATCCTTTTTTTGTCCTCATCCGAGGATATGTTTATTGATTTGAGAGAAAGAGGAAGGCAGAGCAAAGAAAGAGAGAAACATTGACTGGTTGCCTCCACACACCTCCCTGACCAGAGACATCTAACCCACAACCTAGATATGTGCCCTGACTGGGAATCAAAGCTGCAACTTTCTGGTGTATGAGATGACACTCCAACCACCTAAGCCACCTGGCCACAGATAACACCACATTTTTTAATGAATAAAGGAAATGGTTAGGAAGCTAACAGATTAAAGTGACGAATATAGTTGATTTTCATAGCCTGCAAGTAACAGAGCTGGGTCCCTGGGTGAGTAACAATAAGCAAGATCCCCTGCCAACCCCTGTACAGTGAAGAAAATATTGTTAAAAGTCACTAAAAGTTTGAGTGTTTCATACCAGAGCATGACCCAGTATATCCTGACTTAATTTACTTAATAGTAATATTTCCACAATATTACAATTGCTGTATAAACATTAATATTGATGTCAACAAATCACTCCAACTTGTAAACTCACCATAATTTATATACTTACTATTCCCACGGTTTGGTTTTTTAATCTCACAGATATACATTTTTCTTATGCTTGTGATTATTTCCATAAAGTAGGTTCCTATAAGTAAAATTGCTGGGTCAAAACATTCAAATATTTTTAAGACTATTAGAATTGATTCCTTTAGCAATTTATGCTCCTCCGGCAATCAATGTACTTGGTCAACCAGGTGACTGTATCATATTTTCACATGCTTGCTAATATTATTTAAATTATATTTAAACACTGTCTTTGATTATTAGTGAGTCTGAACTTCAGCCATTTGCTTTATCATTTGAGCCACTTCATGCTCCACACATCTCTCTATACATATGTATTTCCCCTGAACAATCTGAAAGTAATTTGCAGACAGATGTCTTGTTGTTTGCTAACAGCCAGGATCTTCTCATACATAACCACAGTACATGGATCAAATCATTAAACTTAACACTGATGCAATATTATTATGTAATCCACAGTCTACATGCAAATTATTGCCCCAACAACATCCATTATAGTGTTCCCCCATCCAGGATCCAATTCAGGACAATATATTAGATTTAGTTGTAAAATCTATTTACTCTTCTTCATTCTGGACAGCCCATCTTTCTTTTCTTTTCATGACCTAGGTCAATAATGCTCTCAATCCATCAGAGGCTTTAGAAATTATTAAAGAGAAAAGACGACCTCACTGCCATTCCTCTGTTCCACAGTACTTATGGTAAGTGAAAGAAATTCTGACAAGTTGTAGTGGCTACTATAGCATTGAAACAAACAGCAATCTCTTAATCTGATAGTCACCACAGAAACAGCTCAACCTAAGAAACCACAATCATTAACAATGCTAACAAAAAAAGCCAAGTGCACAAAATTTATTTGGGAATTAACTTGTCTGTCATATTTCATGAAAAATGTAAACAATTTCAAGGATAGTTTGATTACAGTGGCTCTAAAAGTTTTAGCTCTATTATCCAAGCATACTTGATACTACTATTTGTCCTTTAGCTCACGTCTAACAGTTGCTTGCTTGCTTGCTTGCTTGCTTTCTTTCTTTTCTCTCTCTCTCTCTTTTTTTTATAGCAAGAGAGGAAGGGAAGGAGAAAGAGAGGTAAAGAAACATCAATGTGTGGTTGCCTCTCATGCACCCTTCAGTAGGGACCTGGCCCACAGGTATGTACCCAGACTGGGAATCGAACCACTGACCTTTTAGTTTGCAAGCCCGCGCTCAATCCACTGAGCTACACCAGCTGGGTAACAGTTTCTATATGAAGTTAATGGCAGGATGGAATCGTTGACCTACCCTGAAATGACATCCCATGTTTTCATCCATTATCTATTATTTATGGCCATCAAATGGGCAGCTTTAACCAGAAGCTCCCATTTGAGTTTTCACTCTCTAAATCCTCATTGTAAGCTACTACTAAAGGACTATCCTAGAATAGCATAGAGAAAAATCTAACTAGTAAGATCAGTCAACATTTCCCCATGGGTCTACTAGCGATGGCAGTCTGTGAGTAAAAATGGCAGGCTTATGACTTTATAGCCACCAGTTACTTGTATTTATTCCACATGTCCGAATTACATGGAACATAAAATAATCATCACTAACACTTGAGTAATTCATTATACACCAGTCATTATACTCAGTTGTGTAGTAGTCATTATTTCTTTTTTGTAACATGTAAGATATCCATCTCATCACTGTTTCCTTTTGCAGATGAGTAGTAGCATTCAGAGGTACTCATCTTGCCTACAAAGGCCAAACCCTGGTAAATAAAACCAGGGTTTAAAACCAGGTCAGTTCACAATATTCAATATAAATATCACTCAAGAATCTAATATGTCCTGGGCATTTTCTTAGCTTTGGAATAAAATAGAAAACAGTATGAAAAAAGTGTATTCACTCATGAACCTTACATTCTGGCAACATGAAAATTTTTTATCTATATACAAACTCCATTATCTACTTTCAGAAAGAATAATGACAAAAAAAGGCATTTATCTTTTAAAAACAATTCCAAAATACATGCTTGCACATTTCTGTTTCATTCTTTAAAGATATCAGTGTTGTTGGCTTAATGAATTTAAGACTATTCCAACTACATGATGCTCTCACAATTCCTTCATTGAGAAAGATTAGTTTTACACCCATCAATCAAATGACCAAACTGTGGCACAAAAAAAGCTCAATTATTTTGCAGACATGTTGCAAAAGAGCAGTACAACCAGAGTTAAAATCCACAGCTTGATCTAGGGAAAAAAAAGAAAAACATGAATGTACTGCTAAAACATATGCAATCATCTTCAATGACTTGATATTTTACCATTTTCTATGATCATTTTTAAGTCTTTATTTTTCTAAATACAAAAACAGTTCTGAGATTAAAAGGGGTAGGATGACAGAACACTTTAAAATGTGACAGGTAAGGTTTTCTTTTCTGTTTTTTTTTTTTTTTCTTAACAAGGTCAAAGGCATTATAACACAAAGTTGGATATGTAAGGAATGGTATGAGGTGGGTACAGCAGTGAAAAACCTATCCCTGGATCAACAGTAGGCCTTTCTTTTTTCTACCCACCTACCTTTTTTCTAAAAAACCCACAAGAATCTAGATAAATAAGCACGCAGACTTCCTCTTCAGTATGACTACTAACTAGCATCATCTACTTATCTAACTTCCCATACTCTTCAAAGGAGCTGGTTCCTACTGCTCTTCAGATTTTTTTTTTTTTTTAGTGTGCAATTCCTTTTTTTTTTTCTTTTATCTGGTCAGTACTTTTTTTATTCCCATTCCCCAATACCCTCCCTTTGGCAACAACCAGTTTACTCTCCATATTTATGTGTTTATTTATATTGTTTTACTTATTTGTTTTTTAGAGTCTACGTATAAGTAATATTGCATAGTATTTGTCTTTCTCTGACTTATTTCACTTCGCATAATACACTCTAGGGTTCATCCGTGTTGTCACAAATGACAGTTCATTTTTTATTGCTAAATAATATTCCATTATATATGTGTATGGGGGGGAAGTAGGTTAACAATTGAGTATGCAAAACAAGAGTTCATTCCTGTATTATCTACTACTTTGTTATCTGCAGAACACTGCAAACCTACTTTTGCCAGCCCCTGTACGTACGTGTACACACACACACACACACACACACACACACACACGCTCTCTCTCTCCACATCTTCATTATCAGTTCATCTGTTGATGGACATCTAGGCTCTTGCCATATCTTGACTATTACTAATGCTGCAATGAACCTAGGAATGCATATATCTTTTCAAATCAGTGTGTTTGGTTTTTTGAATAGATACCCAGAGGAGAAACTTATAGATCATATAGCAGGTCTATTTTTAATTGTTTGAGGAATCTCCATACTGTTTCATGGTGGTTGCAATAATTTACATTCCCACTAACTGTACAAGGGTTCCCTTTTCTCCACATCCTTGCCAGCATATTACTTGTTGATTTACTAACAACAGCCATTCTTACAGGCGCGAGGTAATAACTCATCGTGGTTTTAATTTGCATTCCTCTGATGATGATGCTGATCATCTTTCCATGTTTGTTGGTCACCCATGAGTCCTCTTTGGAGAAATGTCCATTCATGTCCTTTGTCCATTTTTAAATGATTTTTTTTTTTTTTTGCATGTTAAGTTGTATGAACTCCTTATATTGTACATTTTGGATATTAACCCCTCATCAGATATATCATTAGTGAGTATCTTCTCCCATGCAGTAGGTTGTCTTTTTGTTTTGTTGATGGTTTCCTTTGCAGTGCATAAGCTTTTTAGTTTGATGTAGTCCCATGTTTTGTTTTCCTTGCCAGAAAAGATGTAGCTAAAAAGATATAGCTACAAGCAATGTCAGAGTTTCCTTTGTTCTATCCTGGGAGTTTTATGGTCTCGGGTTTTACATTTAAGTCTTTTATCCAATTGAGTTTATTTTTAATCTATTTGACTTTATTTTTGTATACGGCATTAAGAGAGTGGTCTAGTTTTTTTTTTTTTCTTTTCTTTTTTCTTTTTTTTTTTGCATGTATCCATTCAGTTTTCTCAGCAACACTTACTGAAGAGAGACTATCCTTACCATATTGTAAATACTGGACTCCTTTGTCATAGATTAATTTACAATGTAACTTCTTTCTGGGCTTTCTACTCCATTCCATTGACCAACAGAAAGCTTAATAGCTCCCACTTTGTCTTTTCTCAAAATTTCCTTGGTTATTCAGGGTTTTTTGTGGTTCCATATAAATTTTAGGACTAGTTGTTCTAATTCTGAGAAACATGCCTTTGGTATTTTAACAGGCAATGCACTGAATCTCTTCATTGCTTTAAGTAGCTGAACATTTTAATATTAATCCTTCCAATCCATTAGCAAGGTATATGCTTTCATTTATTTGTGTTTTTCAATGTCCTATAGTTTTCAGAGTAGAGGTCTTCCATTTCTTTGGTTACATTTATTCCTAGGTATTTTATGCTTTTTGATGCAATTGTAAATGGAACTCTTGCCTTAATTTCTCCTCCTGATGTGTTCATTAACTGGTATATAGAAACACAACAGATTTCTAAATGTTGATTCTGTATCCTGTAATTTTACCAATTCACTGAGTAATTCTAATTTTTTGGTGAAATCCTTAGGGTTTCCTATATATAGTACCATGTCATCTGCAAATACTGGCAGTTTTTATTTCTTCCTTTCTGGTGTGGATGATTTTTATTTCCTTTCTTGTTTCACTACAGTGGCTAGGACTACCAATATGTTGAATAAATGTGATAGTGGGAATCCTTGCCTTGTTCCTGATTGTATTGGAAAAGCTTTCAGCTCGTCACCATTGAGTGACATTAGCTGTGGATTTGTCATACGTAGCTTTTATTATGTTGAGCTATGTTCCTCCTACACCCACTTTGTTGAGTTTTTATCATAAAAGCATACTGAATCTTGTCAAATGCTTTTTCTGTTATCTTTTGTGATGATCTATGATCTATGGTTTTTATCCTTTATTTTGTTAATGTGATGCATCATGTGGATTAATTTGCAGATGTTGAACCATTCTTGCATTCCCACTTGCATAGGATGCATAATCCTTTTAGGTTCTGCTGAATGCAGTTTTCTGGTTTTTTTGTTGAGAATTGTTACTTCTATGTTTATCAGGCTATTGACTTGTAACTTACTTTTGTTTTGTAATTATCTTTGTCTGGTTTTAGTATCAGGGTAGTGCTAGCTTTGTAGAATGAGTATGGAAGTGTTCCTTTCTCTTCAATTGTTTTGAAATAGTTTTAAAAGGACAAGTATTAGTTCTTCTTTGAATGCTTGGTAGAATTCACCTGTGAAACCATCTGGTCTTGGGTATTCAGTTTTTTAAGTAGTGCTCCAGTCATCACTGGTAACTGCTTTGTTTAGATATCCTACTTCTTCCTGATTCAGTCATGGAAAGGGATATACTTCTGGAAATGTATCCTTTTCTTCCAGATTGCTGAACTTGTTGGCATAAAATTGTTCTTAGTATTTATGATATTTTGCATTTCTGTGGTATGTTACTTATGATTTTCACTGTCAATTATTTACATGGGCCCTCTTAATGAGTTTGGCTAATGGTCTGTCCATTTTGTTTATCTTTTCAAAGAATTAGCTCTTGGTCATATTGTTTTTTTCTACTGTTTTCTTTGATTTCTAGTCCATTTATTTCCATTCTTAACTATTTTTCCTTCTATTTTTTATTTTCTTTTCCCTAGTTCCTTTAGGTGGAGATTTTTTTATTTAGGATTTTTCTTGTTTCTTGAGGTAGGCCTGTACAGCTATAATCTCAAACTGCTTTTGCTGCATCCCATAAATTTTGAAAAGTTGTGTTTTCATTTTGATTTGTTCCAAGATAGTTTGTTTAGTCTCCATGTATTTGTTTTTTGCAGTTGATTTCTATTTCATGCCATAGTGGTTTGAAAAGATGCTTGACATGATTTCACTATTCTTAAATTTATTGAGTCTTGTCTTATGATCTAATATGTGATCTATCCTGGAGAATGTTTCCTGTGCACTTGAAAAAAAAAAGTGTTTTCTGCAGTTTGGGGATGAAATAAATGTTCTATAAATTTCTATTATATAACGGTTTAATGTAACATTTAAGGCCTTTATTTCTGTATTAAGGTTCTACTGAAATGATCCATCCATTGATATGAGAAGGGTATTAAAATCCCTTACTATTAATATATTACTTTGGATTTTCCTCTTTGTTCATTAGGAGCACCTTTATGTCCAACATAAAGGAAACAGATTTACATAGATATTTTGTGCATAGAAATTTACAATTGTTAGCCTCTTCTAGAATTGATTCCTTTATAATGATTTAATATCCTTTTTCTTTTTTTACATTTTACATTTATTTTGTTTTGAAGTCTATTTGTCTGGCATAAGTATCACTACCCCAGCTTTCTTTTCATTTCTATTTACTTAGAATACCTTTTTCTACTTTCCATCTTTTTGCTTTAAGTGTTGTCTCTTGCAAGGCGCTTATAGCTGAATCATTTTTTTAATCCATTAGCTATCTCATCTTTTTATTGGAGCACTTTATCCATTTGCATTTAAAGTAACTATTGATACTTACTGCCATTCTGTCCACTGTTTTTTCATTGTTTTTATAGTTCTCTGTTCCTTTCTCCTTCTCAATCTCTTGCTTTTGGTTTGCTAGTTTTCTTTATTGTTTTGTTTGAGCTACTTTCTCTTTATTCTTTGTATATCTTTTGTAGCTTTTGGTTTTGTGGTTAGCATGAGGTTTATGCCTATCATTTTATATCTACAGCAGTCAATTTAAATAAGCTGAAGGCATTTAAGGTCCAATATATTCCATAAGGTCTACGTTTTGATTCCTTCCTCCACATTTTATGTTACTGTCATGTTTTAGATCTTCTTGTGTTGTGTATCTCCTAAGTACTTATTGTAGTTTGAGATGACTTTTACTATGGGGTTTATTTTATTTTTTTACCTTTGTAGTAGGTTCTTAAATTTCTGATTCCTTGTATTCATTAAATACTTGGCTTTACCTGTGAGACATTTTCCTTCATCATATTTTTATTCTGGTTATGGCCTTTCCTTTTCTGCTTAAAGAAGACCCTTTGACATTTCTTGTAAAGCTGGTTTAATGATGGTGAATATCTCTCCCACTCCACCCCAGGAAATTCTTTACATCTCCTTCAATTGTGAATGATAATCTTACTGGGTTATTTTAAATTGGAAGTTCCTTTCTTTTGGCACTTTAAACACGTCTTGCCACTCCCTTCTGAAAAATCAACTGATAGTCTTATGGGGTTTTCTTTGCAAGTAATTCATTGTTTTCCCCTTGCTTCTTTCAAGATAATCTCTGTAGCTTTAACCACTGTCATTTTAAATACAATATTTCAATGTGTGGGTCTATTTGCATTCCTCGTATCTGGAATTCTCCGTGATTCCCAGACCCGGACCGTCTGTTTCCTTTCCCAGGTTAAGAAACTTTCCAGCCATTATTTCTTTAATAAAGCTTTTGTTCCTCTCTTCCCTTCCTTCTCTTTGTGGGACTTCTACACTGTCAATGTTTCAGCACTTGACATTATCCCAGATGTCCCTTAAACTATTTTTAAGAATTCTTTTTGCTGTTCTTATTGATTTCCACTAGTTTGTCTTCCAGATCACTGATCCATTCTTCTGAATTAGCCAATTTGATGTTGATTCCTTAAAATGTGTTTTTCAGTTCAATTACTGTATTCTTTAGGTGTGCTTGGTTCCTTATTATACTTTCTAATTGTCTGTTGAAGTATTCCCAAAGTTCCTCTATTCCATTCTCAAATTTGGTGAGCATCCCTATGACTGCTCCTTTGAATTCTTAATCTGGCAAACTACTTATCTCATTTCCTTAGGGTTTTTTCAGATTTTTTTCTTTTTTAAAGATTTTATTTATGTATTTCAGAGAGAAGGGGAGAAAGAGAGGGACAGAAACTGCAATGTGTGGTTGCCTCTCATGCACCCCCAAACTGGGGGCCTGGCCTGCAACCTAGGCATGTGCCCTGACTAGTAATCAAACTGGCGACCATTTGGTTCACAGGCCAGCACTCAATCAACTAAGCCACACCAGCCAGGGCTCAGGATATTTTTCTTGTTCTTCCATTTGAGAGAGAGTCTTCTGTCTTTTCATTCTGTTTGACTGATTGCTATATGAATTAGACAAAATAACTTTCTCTCCCAGACTTGAAATGTATTCTTATGTAGAAACAGCCTCTGTATAGGTTTGTTGTGTGCCAGATGGTTCTGACAGGCCAGTAGGAATCAAGCAGGTGCCTAAGGCCCTACCAAAGCAGAGTGGTTCCAGGTAGGGAAGCCATGTATGTGTAGTAATACCCTGTTGATCCTGCCTGCTCCCTTTGAAATGGTCAAAATGGACTTGGGCAACAAGTCCAGGAATGAGCTGCAGCAACCTCACAGACCAAAGCACCTGGACAGAACATCACCATGGAAATGAAGAAGGATATAAATAATGATGGTCACCAGCACCTTCCACCCTGGAGAATTCCAAGTTTCCAGAGACTTCTCTCACCTCTCCAGATTTCTCTATATAGTCTTGCTTATTTGTTATATAAAAGTGCTCTTGTGCAGGACCTCTGTTTGAGGTTTTATGTACCAAGTAGTTTTGATAAGCCAGTTGGATCCCAGCAGGCATTTAGGACACTTGGGGCACTGGCCTGAATAGAGCTCCCTATGGAAGTGGAGGGTCTTGTAAACAATGGCACTCACTGGTTCCTCCAGCCCAGAGTCTTCTCACAGCTCTCAGAGGGACCCCCTCAACTTCCCAGCTTTCTCTGTTTGGTCTCTTTCTTGTTTATTGTTCAGATGCTATTCATTCAGCCCTCAGCTGTCTTGCAGGAGTAACTGTACTCTATATATGTATATGTTGAGTATTTGAGTTTACTCATGGGCAGGGGAGAAGGGGCAATTTAAGCCTCCTTCTAAGTTGCCACCATTTTGGACCTTCCATAGCAAGTTTTTCAAATGAAGGGAAAGTCTCCATTCAAAAAAATGGCATAAACTCAGGTCTAGAAGAACAAGATTCCTTGCATCCATAAATAATTCCTGGCATGTTACAAAGGCTGGAAATTCTTCCATACTCTGAGTTATCTTAGCACTGTAGGGTTCTCTGAAAACTTCACAGCTAAAGAAATGTTACCTATGGTAGCTAACAAGAATGTGACTGAGTGTGAAACACTGATAAAGCCTCCTTAACTCTGAAGCCTACTGGCTCTGTAGGGACTGTCCCAAGGGATAAGTGTTGGTATCACAAAGGCCCACCCACTCCCAGGGTTGCTTTTCTCTACTCAGAATATATAATGAAGGGTACCTACACATTAGGGACTCTGCTGCTACTGTTGGCAGCAAGGAATAGAATCTCAGCCCTGAAGTGAGAGTTCCAGCAGGTCACCTGGCCTCCTACCAGACGTTTGGGAAGAAGACAAGGGCAACTCAGAATCTGGGAGTGGCTGAGCAGGAAGTAAAACTTACTGCACTGGCCTCCACCCCCAGGTTGCCAGGCCCATACCTCTCAGGTGTTTCCTCTGGGTTCAGTTGCCATCAAGCTGCTGGCAACTGAGCACAAAGCATACTCACCACTCTGGCTGGCCCATTCCAGACAAATGGGATCATGCAAGGCAAAAGTTTTCAAAGTACCTACAGAGCCTTGATTTTAACCAGCCATGCCTAAATACTTAGCTATCTAGTCCTCTAGAAAGAATGTTTGCCAACTTCTGCTCTAAGGCTGAGCAACCACTACCAATTTAGTAAGAACTGTACATATCTCAGTTACCACCAGGCATTTAGTAATCAAGGATTGAAGCCCCTTGGTGAACACAGGTTCTTTGCAACAGGAATACTATGGAAAGAAAGAACAGCAACAGCAGCAGACAGGAAGCCCTCCAGGAGACAGGCCCAATTTCCCAACTTTCTTCCTAACAAACAAGACTCTGGAAGGATCACAAATTAATTGTTCTCTGACTTATGGCAAAAAGGAAAGAGCAGAAAATCGAAAATGAATGAATCTTTCTATAACCTGCCCCATCATTTAATCTTAACATAAAAAGCTGTGACTACTTTCTCTCCTGAACTAGTAAGTGGGGACAGTGCTACAGCAGTGATTAAGGAAGGGTTACTGGCCTTTTTGAAAAAGTGAGTTCCTATGAATAGGCAAAAATCAATCAATCAATCAATCAATCAATCACAAAGATTCACAATAGGCTAAGGGGATGAGTAAGTAATTCAAATGGTTAACAAATGTGAAACCTTTCAGGAATCAAAGAAAACAAATCTAAAAAAGACAGTATTTTTCACCTGTCAATCAAGCAAGATGTTAACCTAAGATTCCAAGATTTTCAACCTAAAGAGAAAAGGGGTAAAACACATAAATTTTAAAAAATATATTTTAGCCCTGACTGGTGTGGCTCAGTGGATTGAGCAATGGCCTGCAAACCAAAAGGTCACCAGTTCGATGCCCAGTCAGGACTTATGTCAGGATTGTGGGTAAGGTCCCCAGTTGAGACATGTGAGAAGCAATTGATCGATGTATCTATTGCACATTGATGTCACTCCCTCCCTTTCCCCCTCTCTAAAAGTAAATAAATAAATCTTTTAAAAAGAGTTTAAAAAATATATTTTAGAGATATCAGTATGAACAAGGAATTTTTCTCTTTTGATAAAATACATATTCCACAGCCCCACTGGAAAAGCAGCAGTGACACTCCCAGAGCAGTAAGTGCCTATAAAAACCTGTGCAATAAAGAATTCACCTTACCCAAAAAGACATCTGGCCTTTGCACTTGGATATGGGAAGTAACTTTAGGCACCTGGAATGTCCTACCTGATAGGAGTGTCTTTGTCTGAGGGGGGCTGTAACAACGTGATTTATAGTGGGAGCTTGGAACAAGACATAGTATCAATTCTGATCTCCAGAGGAAATGGAGACTAAACACATTAAGTTGGCCTCCAAGAACAGCTAGAAACTATAAAGGTGAGCTACAAGGATGGAGCCCCAGTAAAATCTCTGGATACTAAAGACTCAGGTAAGCTGCCTTAGATAGCAATATTCAATGTATTGTCACACATACTGGCCAACAGGAGGTAATACTGTCTGATTCTATGGGAGAAAACGACCAGTTCAGCTTTTGGAATCTTTCCAAATACCACTCTACCCATGTCTTGCCCTTTGATTGCTTTTAATTTTAATTTTAATTTATATCCTTTCACTACAATAAAGTTACAATCCTAAAGTTTTCTGAGCTATTCTAGTGAATTCTTGAACATGAACATAGTTGTGACCTCGAAATTTGTGGTCGGGTAATCTGAAGTGAGGGCAGCCCTGGGTACCATCAAATTGGTGGCTGGTATTCAAAGTGAGAGCAGTTCTGTGGGGACTGTTCCACTAACTCTAGAGTTGACTAAAATCACAGCATACTCACATCATTTCTAAAAGGAACCTTTGGAGAAGTGGCTGATTCCAAAGGTCTAAAGTAGAAAATGTACCAGTCACATAAGCCTGGAACATCATAATGTGCCATAAAGCAAAAAAGATATCAAGGATTAATAAGACCATATCAAAAGGGCAAAGAAATCAACTTGAAGGGACTAACAGGGGACAGCCTGAGCATTAAAAGAATGGTTACAAATAATTAAATAGTATAAAATCCATAAAATCAGTATGTTCATAATGATACAAAAAGGGGGGAATCCCCTAAGGGGATCTAGGGGAGCAACCTATTGTAAAATCTAAAAACAAAAACAATTAAGCACTGCCCTGGCTGTTGTGGCACAGTGGTTAAGTGCTGGTCTACAAATCAAAGGGTAGCTGGTTCAATTCCCAGTCAGGGCACATGCCTGGGTTGAGGACCAGGTCCCCAATAGGGGCTGCATAAGAGGCAACCACACACTGATCTTTCTTTCCCTCTTTCTCCCTCCCTTTCTCTCTCTAAAAATAAATAAATAAAATCTTGAAGAACAACCACAATTAAGAACTTATCCTTTCTTTCCTACATGAACTGTACCAATATTTGATGAAGGAATGTCCTTTTTTTATAGAAAAACTCCAGCTAATACTATAGACAAAATATAGATGACCACTGTGCAATGAAATATTGGATCTAGACATCAATAGATGTTAAATAATTTGAAGGAATTTCACAGATAAATAAGGCTAACAAACATGAATATATTGATAATTTGTCACTCTGCTATTGTCAAAAGTATCTGTGTTTCAACTAAAAGCGCACAGTCTATGTAGAGACTATTCTTGCCCACTCTCACAAAAAAATTGAACCTAAATCTACATCTACTTACAGTTACCAATACATAATACAATCTATAGAGAGAAAACATAAACAAGGTAAGAAAACAAAATCAGATAAATTCAGAAATAAGCATTCTACAGAACTACCTAGTTTCTTTAATAAATGACTTCAGAAATAAAAGGGAGGAAGAATTCTATCTATTAAAGGAGAAGAGGCATAATAACCAAATATAATGTGTGAACCTGTATAGCTTCTGAATCAAACCAACTTCTGTAAAAAGACATTTCTGAAATATATGTAGAAATCTACATATAAACTAGATATTAGATTTACTGAAGAATTACTATTCCTTTTTATTATGTAACAATGGCATTTTAATTATGAAATAATGAATTCTGAAAATTAATGTATAAAACCATATTTGACATATTTTAAAATAGTACAGCAAAACAGATGAAGAAAGAAGGGTAGGAAGGCTTTGTTGGGCAGGAGGATAGATAAGATCAAAAAAATACTGGTAACTATTAAACATACAGGATGGATAGATTAGATTCACCACTACTTTTGTATGTTTACAAATTATCATAGTAAGACATTACAAAAAATTTTACCATGATTTTAATAATCACATTCAATAGTCATATAATATAGGTGGGAATCTACTATACTAGAAAGCAACTGGTGTGCATGGTGCAGGTAAGCAAAAATTTTATAAACATGCTTCACCTTAAGGAAATAATTTAAATATAGTTAAAATACATAACAAGATCCTTTACTACTTGTTCGATTACTTGGCTAGTCATTCATCCATTCATATGGCAAGACAGAATATGGAATAACTTTCAGTAAGATATATTTACCATATTAAGTAAAAACAGTACACACAATATGATCACGAATATGTAAAAATAGAATGCAGGGGAAAAATACCAAAACAGTAAAAATAATCTAGTAAAACAATTAGCTACTGCCAGAATATACCACCTTGCTGGTTATAAGCTGAAATAGAGTGAAGGAAAAACAACTGATTTTTATATAAAAAGATCTTAACAGAACTGGTATAAATTCCTATTTTGCCATTTGTAAGCTGAATGACTTGAGAAAAGTAACTTATACTCTCTAAGATTCAATTTTCCCATCTAAAAAATAGAGATAAGGCCCATCAATAGACATGTAGGTAAAGAAGATATGATTCATATATATAATAGAATTATTATTCGACCATAAAAAAATGAAATCTTAACACCTGCAAAAACACAGAAAACTTAAAGGGTACTATGGTACGTGAAATAATTCAGAAAGACAAATACAATATGATTTCACTTATATATGGAATCTAAAGAATAACATAAACAAAACAGAAGCAGACCAACAGATACCGAGAACAAACTGATGGTTGCCAGATGGCAGGGAGACTGGAGAGATGGGTGAAAAAGGGACACAGATTAAGAAGTACAAACTGGTAGTTACAACAAGTATGTAAAGTACAGCACTGGGAACACAGTAAATAAAATTGTATAACCATGTACAGGGCCACATGGGTACTAACCTATTGGGAGGAATCACTTAGTAAATCATATAGATGTCTAACCAGTATGTTGTACACCTAAAACTAATAAAAATATTGGATATCAACTGTAATCAAACAATTAAAAAAGCAAAGAAGTAGAGATATCTTCCTTGCAGGGGCTATTGTGGGCATATCTGTTCTTCAATATACAGGACAAACACAGTGAGAAGTGGAAGGAGGATATAATTGAAACAAAACAGGTCATGAGATGATAACTTTTAAACACAAAATGATGTTACATATGGCTCATTATTCTATTGCTTATTTTTTGTTTTTAAATCCATAAGTAAATATAAAAATCCAAAACCAAAACTTACAGTACAATTCCAGAGATTCCTCATTAGAAGTAAAATGATGGAGCTAGAAACTCTGATCAATAACCTATTTTTTTTGTCATCGTTTTTTAGCAATGTTAGTAGTAATTTCACAAAAGCAAGTCTATTCTAGAAAAGCCTTCCATAAAGAACCATGTCTACTCTGAAACCTAACTATTAGCAATGTGTATACAAGGACAACATGCATACTATAAATTACACATCCTAGCCTCCTACCATTCATACTGGGCAAAAATTTAATTTCTCTCACACTTATTGATCATCTTTTCTCATGTTGATGGATATAAGCTATTGAAACACTTTCTGAAAGCAGTCTTTCACTGTGGTTAAGACAGAGCTAAGAAATTTTCTTTCCTATACTTTCTCAGAGAATGCTCAAATGCTGTTAAATAAATTTGAACAAAGCATATCATATCAGCTCTCAGCAAACAGTATTTGCAACTGACCCAAGAACATGAGCAGAATACACAAATAATGCCTATCACATAGGGACTTTGTGACTACTTTGTATCCATGACAAGGCATAAATATTACACTTTACTAAATAAAAGAAAAAGAAACAATTGCAAATACAATTAAAATCACAATGCCCTATAAATACACATATATACAGAAACATACAGATCAAAATTCCATTTTGCAGCAATACAATGAATACAAAGTATAAAAAAACAATTCAAGGTTTTCCTATTTTAAAACTACACTCAGCTTTAATTGTTCAGCAAAAATAATCATAGATATGTAAAATGAACTTTACTTTTGAGTTAAAAGTTCCCCTGAACTGTCACTCCATTGACAGGAAAGTTGATCTTATATTACCCAAAGTGCCTGAGAACTCAAGATTCAAGGAGGTAAATTTTACATATAAGGCTCTCAAGCCATCTATTTAGGGATACAGACAAAATTGAGTGTCTTGAAAGGCTGTACAATCTAATATGGGTAACAAAATGTAAATAGCAAAAAGCCAGATATAAATGGGAATGGAGTTCCACTACTCTCCTGAAATATGTACTCTGTCGCAGACCAAATGGAATACATACAGATCTTCACTTTTCCATCACCCAAATCTCCTTATAAAGCTGCCTGATCAAGTTTTCTCTTCTATACTTTATCTCCTGCACAACCACAGTCTTTTTTTTTTTTTAATCTGCTTCTTTCTTGAGCTGTTATTTCAACCCTGGATTACTAACTTTTAGGCATTCATGTCATAGCTTAACAGAAATATGTTTGTTTGGCATGGGAAAGGTTTTATTTCTATCTTTATTTTTTTCATATTTCACAGATTGGACACAAGAGAAAATGAAAATAGGAATCTTTGTGTAAGCTCTGGTCAGGCTCTAACTGAAAAATATGGTTTATAAAATTAATTAAATGTTAATTAACACAGCTCAGTTGGTTGGGCATCATCCCCCAAGTGAAAGGTTGCTGGCTCAATACCAGGTCAGGGCACATGCTTGGGTTGTGTTTAGTCCCCAGTTGGGGCATGTATGAGATGCAACCAATTGATATTTCTCTCTCAACATCAGTATTTCTCTCCCTCCCTTCCTCTCTTCCCTCTGCATAAAATTAAATAAATAATAAAAAGATTTTTAAAATTAATTAAATACTCTATCTCAGTAATCTAAGTCAAAGTTGTAAAATTTTATTCAATTACATCTTTTCTGGTCAATCCATGAGACACATGGCTTTATTATCAAGTAAAAAAAAATTCATATGAGTACACATCTGTCTAAATTTCCATTTCTGAATCTGTAAAATGGAAATGCTACTACCTGCTTTGTATGGCTTTTGTGGAAAACAAGTAAAATAATCCATGCAAAAGGGCTAACTTAGCACAATGCCTACCTTCACAGTATATATTCCAAAATGTTACCTAGTGACAGGAAGTAACTTTGTGACAACACAAAGTACTCAAGAGCATGCACTGAGAGAACAGCCACTCATAAGCAAAAGTACTCTTAGGATACCACTAGCAATAAATAATGACAAAGCAGAGTTCAAATAGTAACCCAGAGAGATCACATACAAGTAGTTGTAGTCTCTTTATTAGCTAATGTATTCAAAGGCTCTTTAATTAAAATCATCATCATCATCATCACCACCACCAGCATGATCTCCACCTTAAACATATCTTCCTGTTCAAACTGTATGTCTCCTAGTGACCTCTTTGGTTTTACCAATGGTAATCAACTTGGTTAAATATTGGTTTGGCCAAAAGTTAATTTTTTTTTTTTACCTAAGATGGCTCTAGTAGCACTTATTTGTCTTTAATTTCATTCAAAACAATTTTGTTAGATTGTACTGTGACAGCTGACATACCAGCATGCATTAAAAAAAAACTTATCAAAATTGGTGAATTTTTGTGTAGCCATTTTAATATTGAAGATGTAAGAAAATACACAACATTTTTGGCATAGTATACTTTATTATTACAAGAAAGGTAAAAACATAACTGAAAACTCAAAAAAAAGATTTGTGCAGTGTTTAGAGAAGGTGCTGTGACTGATCCAACGTGCCAAAAGTGGTTTGTGAAGTTTTGTACTGGAGGTTTCTTGCTGGATGATGCTCTGTGGTCAGGTAGACCAATTGATAGTGATCAAATTGAAACATTAATTGAGAACAATCAACACTAACTACACCATGAGAGAGGCAGCCAACATATTCAAAATATACAAACCAATAAAGTCACTGGTGAAAATGAAAAATGTGTCTATCACTTTATGGAAAAAACAAAATGAAGTTTTGGGCCAACCCAATATGTCATGTGAATGAATACTCCCTCACCCCAGTTCTAACAGTTACTAACTATGTGACCCTCTCTTCCACTAATTCCCATTAAGCTATCTAATTCAGTGCTTACTCCTGCATGCCTGAGCTCTGACAAAAACCTAACTGAGATCCTCCTGCCTGTAGACTTCATCTCAAATTGACTTTGGAAGACATCACCAACTTAGGCATTATCTTAGGCATTAATTTTGTTTCATTTTATTTCTCCCCAGATTATAAATGCTTTGTAATATCCACTCAATTGTCTAAATTCCTTGGACTAATACTCCAATATTACACTTCTGTGCCTGACAACATGATAAACCGATCTCCCAAGAGGAGAATTAGCCTTAGTTTTTCTGTGCCTTTACTTTTGTCATTTCATTGCCTTCATTTTGTAATCAAGATTTCACAACCATTCTGATCCCAAAAGTCACCAATCTATTGGCTGTCACAGATCTTCCCTACTAAGCACACTTCAAATTTCAAATTATCAAATGATAGGGTTTGCAACTGGAACACAGGGTTTGCTATATTTTTCCCCCACATGCCAAATGCCTGACATTCCCCAAACTGTGAAAACTTGGCCATGCCTTACACCTCTCTTCAAACCACCACAATACCTAACATACTATCTAAACACTGGACAATCAATAAATGAGGCCAAGACCATGGTAAGGAACAGAACAAAAACCAAAACTGAAATCAGAAAAGAAAAAAGGTTCCACAAGAATCTACAGGAATACTGTCTCTATTTATAAGAATGTATAGTTTATTTACATATTTATATTATTTGCTATCAAAATATGATGGTCCAACATAGCTGAATTCTCTCTTGTATAAAACTGTTAAAGCATTAAGCAAAAAGCAGTATTAGCAACTAAGCACATATTTGTGCATCCTGAAATAATACAAAAAAATACTTAGAAGTAAAAAAAAAAAAAAAAAAAAAAAAATCTGAATTTTAGTTCACCTTTAACTTGAGTACCAGACAGCCAGGTGCTTAATTTCTCTGAATACTCATCTGAAAATTCAAATAGGAGCACTGGTTGATTCTCCCAAGCTTCTATAAAATGCCATATAGTCAGATTATATATTAAACCCAGTTCTAACTTATTTCATGTGCCAGTCATCAAAGATTAAAAAAATAAAATGTATATTCTTTCTGCCTTCAAGGAGCTTAATCACATAAATGAACATTCCAATATAATACATATTATAGAGCGGTATGCAAAAGTAATATTGTGAAGAAATATGCAAGATGTGAAGAATGATACTTTCACAAAAAATATGTATCATTCCCCCAACCCCAAAACAAGAACATGTAAAACTAAGTTCCAGCTAGAACCTATGATTTACCTTCTTTGATCATATTTATTAAAACTTAAGGGGATAAGTTTAGTAAAGCACTTACTTGCTTTAGAAATCATCAGAAAGAGCCAATCCTTTTATTAACTTTTAAAAGTTAGGACTGCTTATTGTATAACATTTTCCCTTACCTCATATAATATCTATTAAATTTCATAGGTGGGTTGACTCTAAACGACCTAGAACTAAAGTCATTACATGCAACTGTAAAGAACAAGCAAAGACATCAACTGTTGCTAAATAAGTTATCTTTATGTGACATATAAAATATAAGCCTAGTATGTAACACAGTATTACTTCACACAAACGCTCATTTTATTTATAAACTTTTCTTAATTTCTACAAATGAAATTATATATAGTGTGGACAAATAAGAGGCCACATACTAAACCTCACAATCAGGGGAGGCCTGTAGGCCTTACAAATTCAGAGGCCTAAAGTAACCACATAGAATGGTCTGAAATTACAACTTCCTAAATAAAGGGAGTCATGATGGGTAATCATGTCGTAGGCAGTATCTTCTTTGATGCAAGTCAGTCTTGACCTTAACTGAGCCGGTCAATCATCTTTTTGCATCTAAGATAACATACCTTGGGACTGTCAGAGTAATCCCTTTTTTCCCAGACGCCTCAGGGCACAATCTGCCACCAAAGCGGGGAAATCACAGAACCTCTTCATTATCTAGTTACCCAAATATCATTTCTGTGCTGTAACTGTTAACTATCTTATACCCATTAATGTAAAAGAAGTACTAGTCTCTTCGTTTTACTCTTTATCCAATCCTACTTTTCACTCTCCCGCCTCCGTAATCTACCACCAATGAATTCCATGTAACCCTCCTTGCATCCGCCTCCTTCTCTAATTTTAACATGAAATAAACTGCAAACTGCCATTCTCTGAAGCATTTTTTGAGTCAATTGAAATTTTGTTTCCTGACAACTGTTGTCAGTTTGGCTCAAAGAAACTCATAAAAATTTTCTATAGGTTTTGGACATTTCATACATTGAGACCATACTATTACAAAAGTTAACACAATCCAATTCTAAATTAAAAGCAATAGGTTAGTAACTCAACTGACAAAAAGATGTTCTTAAAATTATTATGTGGCCCTATGCCTACACAGTGTCTTTAGTTTCTACTCATAGAGACAATAACTATTAACTACCTACTATAGAGAAACTATAGGAAAAAATATTTACCAGAACATGTTAAACATACTATAGCAGTAATTAAAACTGGGATTCTGGCCTATTCACAGACAGATAACATGGAACAGAACAAATCAAAACATATCTTTATGTGCACACAGATACACAATAATAAAATTTCAAATTGGGGGAAAAGATAAATTGTTCAAGCAACAGTATTATGACAAGTGGCTATCCACAGCATGCAGAAAAATAAAGTCTATCTGAATTATCATTTTTTACCCCTCAGATTGCAAAGTGTTGACAAAAACAACAGCACACTGGAACAGTTTTGACAAAAACATATACTGGTGCAACTTTTAAGGAGATTTAATCTGGCAATGTATACCAAAATTGAAAATCGCAAACTAGCAATTCTGCTTATGGATGCGTATCAATTAGAAGCAGGTAATAGACACAGGTACAGAGGTATATATCCAATGATTTTCATTACACCACTGATTTTAACAATGAAAAATTAGAAAACTATCAATAGGGGTTGGTCAAATAAATTATGATGCACATATAATTGACATTATTTAGATATTTAAAAATGTCTGTTAGATCTACACATATTGATTAGCAGCAATGTACTCAGGACAAAAATGTTACAGAATATATCATGTGATTCTGTTTGAGGATTTTATTTTTATTTTATTAACTAATGATCAGGGATGTATATGTATACACAAGCATCAAATAAGCCTGGCCAGTTTAACACCAATCTTTTTAACAATGGCTATCTCTGGATGTGGAGCTTTCACTTTGCTCTCCTTAAAAATTACATTTGCAGTTGGGGGATATATTTATTTCCATTTTGAAAAAGGAAATAACCCTGTATTTTATGCATTACAAAGAAATAAAGAACCTGAATATGCTGCCCTGGAAGAGCTGATCCAACTAAGAGAACAAGACAGTGACCCCCCCCAACTGCTGTCCCCATTCCAGCCCCCAATACGATGTACCAGGGCAGATCTGCCTCCCCACTCTACATGTCTTCCCTAGACAGTCATTCATATTTACTTCCCAAATTATTATCTTCATGCACACCTAAAATAGCGAATAGAACTGTGAAAAGAACATGAAATTTGGGATTATAAAACCTGTAATTCAAGTCCTGTCCCTACTATTGACCCTGAATGACCTTATCCAACTGATTATTTTGATTACAAAAAGGAAGGAAACTACCTATCTAATAGGGTTATTATAAGGAAGAAGCACCTACACATATATGGAAGAACTATGCAAACTAAAGTGCAATACAAACATCAGTTATTATTAAATAATCCAGACTTCTGTCATAAATTCAGTACTAGTGCTAAACTAATCTAAATGTCTCCAATTAGAAATCATACTATTAACTTCAAACTCAACATATCTGCATTTTAATTCACTGCTTTTCCTTTAAAACTACTCCTTAACTTTATCAACAAAACCTGTTATTCTCTTGTTACTCAACGCTTGTTATTTCTATTTAAATACTATCTATTTTTTCCTTTATAATCCAACCCCTCATTTTCAAATGACATAACCCTTATTTTAGAGCCTGAAAATGCTTCTTACTGTCTTTAAGTCTCCATCCTGCTCCAACTTTTCCTGAACACTTCTACCAGTTACAACCATGGTAGTCCTCAAGTATTTTCCCTAGAGCTTCACTGTTGCCCATAGGAGGAGGCTACAAACCAGTGGCCCACAATGCTCTGTTGTTTGTTTCTCCGCAGTTACCTCTCATGACCTCAGTTCAGTACCCAGATGATTTTCCTTATTTCATTATCTGTTTGCCCCTTTAAGCATATAAATTTGCCATCTCTGGCATAAAACTGATTAACATTACAATGGCAGACTCTGGGGCAAGATTTACCTATATTTGAATCTCACCCCTCCCTCAGATAGGCTCAGATAAGCTTTACACAACAATTTACCAATTATAAAGAGAAATATTGCCTTTTACAGTGTGGATGAGCAGGATAGAAATGATATATTTTGGATTCATTCACAATGCAAGGAATATAATAAAAGCTTTAAAAATGGTGGCAATTATAACTTTAACACCTACATTCATGGACTTCATAATTAACCCCAGTTCATCTTTCTGACAGTATCTCCAACTATCCCCCTACACAAAACCTATCCTCTCACTTTACAAAGTCCTACAAAATAAAATTTCCCCATTTCTCATCTGAATTTTACTCATTCAAGTAAAATTACGTAAAATGCTTGACAAACATTATTTAAATTTGGAAATATTAGTAAATAAATGGTCTAAAAAAGTCCCAAATATCATTAAGACTTTGTCATTCTGAATTAGTCTCATTCATAAAAACCAAATTCTCTTTATAAGTATTATTGCATTTATTTTTTCATGTCATATCATTTAATAGCTTCTGCTTAACAGAGACTCAAAAGAACCATTAAAATGAACTTAAGCCAAGTCTACTACAAAATAACTCTCCTGTCTCCAAAGTATACCAAGTAAGGATGTCACAGCTATTTTTCCTACATTACTGTCATCGACTGGGTTATGACACCCAGAGCTGTGCATGGTGTAACTGTTAAGGGATAGCAATATCAAGTTGTGACACTTCCTTTAAATGTGATTTTTTTAAATTCTTGATTCTCATATATCTATAGTAAAAATTCTCTTGTCCTGTGCTTCATTTTATAATAGATATTAAAAGTTAAAAAAAAATGAAACCAAAATTACCTACACAGCAAATGTTGAATTAGCTTCATTCTATTAAGCCAAGACTATATGCAAACACCACTGTCTAAAAAGCTGTGAAAACAGAAACTAACCCATGAGAGAAAGGGTGCTTACAGGCTGTCAAGTACTGTACTTGAAATGTTACTTAAAAAGAACCTCAACTTTACTAAAAGGTGGAAGAAAATCGATCTTCTCCAGGCCCTGGACAACAGAGGTCCAGGCAAATTAGATTTATTAGATCCACAATGAAAGAATCAGAGAAATGTGATCACTAAAATTTACATACTTTTATCTGTGACAGTAAGTACAAAATCATAAACCTAACATTCCATAATCTGCTTCTACAATATTATCTATCCTAGCTTCTCAAGGCACTCCGCATTTGTAATTTATATTTTTTAAAATTTCCTACAACCTTACATACAAAGTTTACATGTAAGTGCTTCTTGTTCATTCTTCATTTTGCAATAGCT
The DNA here is from genome assembly GCA_004027475.1 of Anoura caudifer. Classification (NCBI taxonomy): domain Eukaryota; kingdom Metazoa; phylum Chordata; class Mammalia; order Chiroptera; family Phyllostomidae; genus Anoura; species Anoura caudifer. The sequence continues at coordinate 140,101 of PVKU01003144.1, forward strand.
AACTCTGTGTTGCAGGGGCTTAATTAACATTTCATTTAAAAAATGAATCTAGCTCCAAGTTGCTTTCCAGCCTTGCTGGATTTAATGGAACAAATCTCTGTACCTTTGCCCATGCAGAGTTAGAGTATATTAGTTTGTTTGCTATGACCCAAAAACATGAATATTTGTAGAGACCCCCCCACTACCACCACATTCTCTTATTACTGTCCCCCTCCTTTGTAACCTGGTCACCCTCAGCAACCTTTTCACTTTTCCACGTCTATGCCAAGTATCTCAAATCCCTTGCATTTACTATACCTCCTGCCAAGAATATTCTTTCCCCAGATGGTCAGTCACACATCTAGCTTCCTTACTTCTCTTGAGTCTTTATTCAAAAATTACCAGTGAGGCCTTCCCTGGCCACTGTCTAAACTTTAGATTCTAAAGTTTCAACCCCCCAGTACTGATAGTTCATCTCCTCCCTTTCCCGCTTTTTCTTCTCCCTAGCCTTTGTCTGCTATCCCATATTTCTCTTGAATGAATGAGCACAGGGATTTGGCTTGCTTTGTTCATTGTCCCACATTTCTAGAGCAATGCCTGGCACATAATAGGTATATGATAAATCCCCATCAAAACTTGTTGATAGATTTTTTTTGAAAGAAGCACAGTGACTTATTCATGTCCTATAGAAATATCCTCATACATTCTGTAAAAGCTCAAATCCCTTCAGTATATTTCGTTCAAATTTCCAATAATGCTCAATTGTAATTATTTCTATACAGGAATCCAATTTTCTTTCTTTTATAAAGCAAGAATACTTTCACATGTTCTTACATTCCTCACAGTAACTGGTTCAATGGTCTGTAATACATAAATAATTCTAGGAATGAATGTGTGTGGAAGGGAACTGCTAGATTTTGACTTTTGAACCAGTATTTTCTGTAGTACACAAGAAAAGCTTAATTGGGGCTACAGAATAGAATTACCCAATTGAGAAAATTTTACCAGCCAATCCTTGTTTTAAAAGCATTCAAAGATTACACACATTTGCAATGTAAAGCCTATAGCAGATGCTCAAACCCCTGCTAAAATGCATGAGATTCTCAAAATTAAAAGCCAAATAAAAGCTCTTCTCAAGCTTACATAATAACAATTCAGGTTCAAAAGTGTGGCTTTTCAAGAACAAAGGTCTGTGTCCTCTGTCCTTTGGACTTTATGAATTTGATTTACTAAAAATCAATCTGCCAAGCATTTTAACTGTTTGTTAGCAAGGGCTACAAAAATTTTCTCAAAGAAAAGAGTAGTACACTTCATTTCATTGTCTTCCCTGTCATCCACTAACAACATAAAAGAACTAGGCCAATACATAATAGTAACTTTAACATAAAGATTCAAAATAGACTAAATAAAATTATTTTTTAAAAGCTAAGTATCTTCACACCCTTAGCAATGGTCTGCTTATAAACAACTCCTCCCCAAAATTACATCAACCACCTTCCCCAACTGTCCTTCTGCTTCTCATAAATAATATCAAAATTGGAAGGACTCTTTGTATCAAATATCGAAATACAATACTGAGATTCTCAATTAAACCCTGATTTGTCTTCTTCAATTAAAAACTCTCTTCCTAAATTGCTAACCTTCCAAACCTTCGGATAAACCATACGAGTACCATCAACACACAAAAAAACTGGTTAGCAATAATAAAGTGGTTAACGACACAGGTACATTTTCGTGTGGGCCAAATCACTGTTCTATATATAGTAGACTTAAGGCGAACATTCCTATGTAGCTGAATGTCTTGTAGTAACGTGACTCGTTATCAACAGTAAGCACATTAGTGTTCCTTGGCACTCAGGCCCACATTACTTTGTGGTATGACCACACTTTAAAGAGTCATGACCGAAAAAAATGAAATTACGATATAAACAATAAACATGGCACATCCACGAGGCAATGTTAGAAACTGTAAAGATATTTTGAGAAGTTGCCATTTCTCCTGTTTCTACCAAGAAAGTTATGAAATCCGAATACACAATCCTAAATCTACCAGTGGGGCGGGTGGAGGCTGAGTCATTCCTAGGAGTAACTTTATACGGATCCTCGCACTCCAGGGTCGGGACAAAGACACCTCTCCGTTTCTCCCAAAATACGCTTCATTCGGCCTCGGCCCAATTCCATTCTCCGGTTTCTCAAGTCAAAGACACCATAGGGCTTAGCCCGGCAGTGGTGACGAGTGAAGACGCGTCTTGGTAGTTCAAGCGTCTCCCGCTCGGCCACTCCCGCAAGTCGGCCGGGGTCGCGTACAGGCAGGCATCCTGGGATCTTCTTCCGAAGCAGCCGCAGGCAGGCCTGGACCGGGAGAGCCCACCTCACACCCCCCGCAGCCCAGTGGGGCTTCGATAGGAGCCATGTGTCTCCACAGGAGCTGTAGTGTTAGGGAGGCGACCGCAAGGCAACACCTGCAGGGACCGGATGCGCTGACCCGCGGGTTCACACACCTGCGCGACGGTACTGCCGGGACCCCAGTGCCCCGGGCCCACTGTGCCGGGGCTCGCTGAGCGGTCACGGAGCCAGAGGAAGGAAGAGGACACGGGTAGCGACGGCACCTACCTGGCAGCACCTCCTTCCCCGCCGGCGGCAACAGTAGAGCCTGCAGCCCCTGGCACCATCTTCCGCCGCCGCTTCGTCCTCGGCGGCGGCTACCAACCTTCCATCCGGCACTGCCACTGACAATCACCGGTGTCCGGGTGCCAACCGGGGCCCCGAACTCCGGGCGGGAGGGAGGGGTCCGGGCGGAGAAAGGACGCGGTGAGGCCCCTCGGCTCTGGGTCAGGGGCCGGGAAACAGGGGGCCGCGGCTGGTCAGAGCCGAGGGGCCGAGGCGACAAGAGGACCCTGAGGCAGCGCCGAAGGCTCGGCAGGGCCGCGGACTCGGCCGCGGCAGGGTTTGTTATTGTCGACTCCGTCCCTTCCTCCGCGGAGCACGCCGGGAATCAGCGGGCGGGGAGGAGGGGCGGTGCCGAGGTCGCAGGGAGGCGACGCGCAGGTCCGGAAGTCGCCGGCTTGCCGCGAACCGGGACAACCCCGTCTCCAGTTGGTATCCGCGGGCCTGCGCCACGGTTGTCCTCTGCCGACCCGTGGAGGCAGTGCTGGGGCGGCCTGTTTAGGTGCTGTCGGCGGTCCAGGCACTTACTACCACAAGGTGAGCTTGACCTTTGCTACAGAGACTTGGCCTGAGCTAGGTCGATCCTGCCGAATTTTGGATTAGCTCCAGGTAAAAGAGCTCGTCTCTCTCAGCTCCGTCTGTGGCGGAGGAGCAGGGCCCCCTGAGGGTGGGGGTACTCGCCTCCTGACCCGGGGGTATCCCGCACGTAGGACCAAGATGTGTTAAGAGGATGAGGTACCAGGAGGGCTGTTGTCACGCCGGGCTGACTGTCGCCGCCACTACCCGCTCCTACCAAGACTGCCTGGATTGTAAGCGCTGACAGTTGTCAGGGAGTTGCATGTGGCGGCACAATTTCTCTCAGACCAGATAAGGCAAAGAAACCATCCAAGAGAAAAGAGACTTAAGGCCTGGACGGTTGGAATGAAGATGAAAGCGCGACTCCACGACCACAGTTTTCAACTTCATAAATACTGAGTTCTCTAGTGAAATAGCATAGAGTACTGTAGTAGATGGGAAATAGTTTCAGGGGAATCCTAATTTTGAGAAGATAGGCATTCGCAGGCCATGACGTGAAGCCACAGGCTTAAGTATTAAAATTTAAGGAGCAGATGTTACACGTATAAAAGTTATATAATATTTTAAATTTTTGTTATATCCAGGGAATGTCTGGTATGACGAAAGCTGGGAGTTGTTATCCCTAAGTTATCAGAGGGCTTTTGAGTTGTGTTTGATAAAATTGGGTATTATCACCCTTTTCAAGTGCACCAAACAGAACAAATAATATTAGAAAGTAAATTGTGCAATTCTTCATGTCATGATGGAAAATGATTTAAAAAAGAAAAAACAGAGAAACATTGAACTAACTGGTAAGCATTAAGGATTTTCAATTTTCATCACACTGACCTGGTATATGAAAGTTATGTGTAAGAAGGGCTTATTGTTTTTACCGCTTTGTTTTTAATTTTACACTCCTGTGTATCCCAGAGAGATCTTGTCTTTGGTAAGTCATTTTACCTCAGTATTTTTTTAAGCTGCAATTTTACTACACCACTCCAACAAGATACAGCAAAGAAGTGAAGATTAAAAGACTAAAATGTTATTATGCCTTAGGGAAAAAAATATGAACTGATTTTGTTAGGCATAGCATAGTAATCAGCACACAGAAAATAATGTGGTTGACCAGAAAATTGGTAAGCAAAATACAGAGATATTAGGCCTATAGAGGATATGTTGGTGCACCCCGGCCAGTGTAGCTAGGTTAGTCACGGGTTTGATTCCTGGTCAGGGCTCATGCCTAGGTTGTGGGTTTGGTCCTGTTGGACTGACTACAGAAGGCAACCATTCAATGTTTCTTTCTCTTCCTCCCTTCCCCTCAGGACAAAATGATGGCTTCCTCCGTTAAAAATAGAATAATAATAATGGTGCTTGACTGTTCTCTTAGTTGTCAATGACATTCATCATTACACATACAACTTGGGATGTAGAAGCATCTCTGGGATATGCCAGTGATAATGTTTTTTATATAATAAAATGTTTTTAATGTAACTTATCTCTCCTTCTTTCTTCAGGGAAAAAAATTATTTCTCATCTTCTCTCTTAGAGGCTGGAAGAAATGATCAGAAGTGATTGGTTCATGCCTTACAAATTCACACCTTCTCCAGAGTGTAAATGTTCAGAGTTTATATGCATCTCAAGTTCTTTCCCAGTGATAAGTGAAAACATATGAACACTTTTTAATATATATTCAGGAAGGTAGAGGAAATACCAATACAGGTTACTAAAACCACATCTGTCCATAATAATGTGTCAACAAGTGATGTTTTCCTTCAAACAAGGATATTGAAAAAAAAATAAACAACCCTCATTTTGCATTACTTCTCAGCCAAGATTCTTGATAGGAAGTCCTCATGCACAGTCTCATTTTCACTTACTGTGCTTGGATATTGAAAATAAAAGGATATTGAAAATATCCTTTCAAACAAGGATATTGAAAATAAAAATAAACAACTCTCGTTTAGCATTACTTCTCAGCCAAGATTCTTGATAGGAAGTCCTCAATGCACAGTTTCACTTTCAATTACTGTGCTTTTCTCACTAAAATTACACATCATTAGAGACCTCCAAGTTATTGTGTTAAATGGAAAATGCTGAGACTTTTGAACATTGTAAAGCATTTGCCACTTTAAATTATTTAATCTTTTTATCTCCCCTTTTTGTAGTGTCTGTTGGTATTCCTTTCCTTTGGTCCTCTTCCAAATTCTCAAGTAATTATAACACAGTGTAAATGATGCAAATACAAGGTGCTATAGGAGAATGGACAAGTGAGACCTAATCTTATCCTCATCACGTTGTTTCGTAATGAACATTTAGATTCTTTGATAGAGTTACAGTGTGGGCAAAAGAAAGTAGTTCTCTTTTGGAGGCATATATAGGGATTATACAGAGTTTACTGCTAAACACACTAAGCATTTACTTTAAATTCATTTCAATCATTAAAATCTTTTTTCTTGAGGTCTCAACTTCAGTGTCACTTTCTCAGGGAATGCTTCCATAACATATCCATAGTTCTCCTAGATTCTTACATCTTTAAGTATCTAACCTGAAATGTAAGTCCTTTTTAAACATAGGAACTGTTTTCCCAGTATCTGTGTAGGTAGTGTATACACAAATGTATGTTGACACTGCCCTATACCTTTTTCAGACCCTCAATTTATAGCACAACTTACCTCCCAACTAGTCTCTATTATTTATTCCATCCAAAACCAATCTGATCATGTCTCTTCCCTGCCTGACAACCTTCTCTGGTCGTATTTTGTATATTAGATACAATATAAATGTATTAACATATATATGAATCTCTATTAGGTACCAATCCATCTCTGCAATTATACAGGGGTGGGCAAAAGTAGGTTTACAGTTGTAAGTACACATACAAGTTTACTCTTGTATTATACATTAATTACTATTTCCCATACAAACAGCTGTAAACCTACTTTTGCCAACCCCCTGTATCTTTCAGTACTTTTCCCCTGTATATGTGCCTTGTATGAGTTTCCTCATCCATTAATGTGTCCTTCCCCTCTTGTTCGCCTTTCAAAGTCATCCCTTAAAACTGATCTTGCACACCAGCCAGCTTCCAACTGCTAGAGAATATAGTGATCACTCACCTACTACCTCTGCTCCTTGTTACACTACTATAAATTTTGTCTCCCTCTTAAGTCTGTGAAACCCATTAGATTAGGAACTATAGATTATCCATTTTTAAGTTCTTAGAACTTTATAGAGATCTTGTCACAGTTAGCAGTTAATAAACTGTTGAATATAATAAATTCTGCAAATATTGAGAGTCTATTAGGTAAGTTACCGTGGGAAATTACTACCCTCAAATATCTCAAAAACTCATACAGGGACCACTAAAAGTCATTATAACAAGTTTATATGATAGTCTTCTTTTGGTATCCTTGGAGTAATTGGTTCCAGGACACCCTGCCCCACTCTGGAGACACCAACATCTGCAATGCTAAAGTCCCTTATATAAAATGGCATATTTACATATAACCTATGCACATCCATACATACTTTAAGCCATCTCTAGATTACTTATGATACCTAACACAATGTAAATCCTATGTAAAGAGTTTGTTATACTACATTATTTAAGGAATAAGCAACGAAGAAAAAGTACATGTTAGTACAGTCCCAACCATTGTAGGCCTAACTACATAGTACACAGCAACAACCTAACATTTTTAAAATATAATAGTTGCAATCTGTGATTGGTTGTATTTGTAGAAGAGAAACTAAGAATTATAGGGCCAACTATACATCAGGATATTGGAAAGATCATGGTATACATGACATTTTTCTTAACTGACTTGGGATTTTATGCGGCGTATATATATTAGATATCTCTCGAACAACCTAGTGTCATTATCCTAATTTTCTTTTAGATTATGTTTAAACAGCCAGCAACCACAATTGACATAATTTGCCTTTTCAAAGTATGAGTCACAATTTTTCATTTTTAAAGTTAACCCCTTTTTACAAGTGTTGGACTTTGTTTTTTAAGATCATAGCTAATTTGATGTGTAAAATAAGGTCATACACATTAAGGCTTCTGCCACTATAATTATAAGTTAATGTTTTCAGCAGTATTTACAGAATTCAAAGGTACTCAGTGTGTTGGTACTCACACATGTTACTAATGATAATGATAGTTAACTTATGACTACCTTCAAAGCCAGTGATGATGGGCTTATGAGTAATGCCATTTCTGATGCTGCAACACATACAAGAAAATACATCTACCATGCTTAATTTCCCAACAGATTTAAACTAATGGATTGATACAAAACATTTTTTAAGTTGTCTTTAATTATTTTGATGAAAAACTTCTCAGTTAAATGTACAAAAGTACAGCTGGAATGTCTTAAAGCAGAAACTGATAGTCCTACAGATGCAGAAATGGATTGGATTCAAACATCAAGTGGTAGTTGGACTTCAGAAGCTTCTTTCACTATGATCCACATTAAGAAATACATTTTAACACTGACCTGGTATGGGCCTCTGTACCAATAAAACAATTTCACGAAAAAGTACTTATTGCCTGTGATATACTCTGATGTTTTCTATTCTGTTTTCCAATGCTACTAAATTTCCCAACCCACTAAGTTGGTTTTACCACCCTCTAATGGCTTGAAAGACATTAGATTCAATGATTTAATTCCCAAGCCTGGAGATTCTTTGCTTCTGGTATTTTCATCAGTAGCTTCCTTTTTAAACTATATCCCTCAATGGTGAAGTTTGTAATATGTTTATTTTTAAAAAGGATAACCTAACTAAAGCCTATAAAACATTTTGAGTGTGTCTTAGATGCCACAAGTGTGCTTTACATGAACCTATTTAGCTGTCTTAATAGCTCTATCTGGTTTCTATTAATTTTAAAAGACAATAACAAAGATGTGGAGAAGTTGGAACTCTTAATATATTGATGGTGAGATTATAAAATGGTGCAGCCATCTTGGAAAGCAGATTGGCATTTCCTTAAAAGGTTCAACATAGTTATCCTATAGCCCAGCAATTACACTCCTAGAGAAATAACATGTCTCTACAAAAACTTGTACACAGATGTCCATACTGCATTATTTGTAACAGCTAAAGTGGAAACAATCCTAATGTTCATCAAGTAGTTAGTAGATAATCGTAATGTGGCATAGTCATATAATAAAATATTGTGTGATGCAAGAATTTCAATTCCTTGCATAGTAAACAGAGTTACTAAATGGCCCAGCAGTTCCATTCCTAGATTCTATGCCAAGAGAACTCCACTCCAAAAAAATTAAAAACCTATATCCACACTAAAATTGTAGCATAAATCTTAACAGCATTTTTAGTAATAATAATGGAAGAGACCCAAAGATCAACGAGTAAATAAGCCAAATGTAGCCTATCTATACAATGGAATATTTTCTGGCAATGAAAAGGAAAGAAGTATCGATAGGTGGTACAACATAGATGAACCATGTAAATGTAGTTAGTGAAGAAAGCTAGTTAGAAAAAGTCACATACTCTTACAATTCTGCTTATATGAAATGTTCAGAATGAACAAATTCCTAGAAAGAAAGTGGATTGGTGGCTGGAGAAAAGGAAGGATGACTGCTACTAGGCAAGAGGTTTCTTTTGAGTATCATGAAAATACTCTGAAATTAGATAATGGTGATGATTATACAACCTTATGAATATCCTAAAAAGCACTGAATAGTACACTTCAAAAGGATGAATTTTGGTATGTGAATTATATATTTCAATAAAACTTACTTAAATTTTTTTAATTATATTTTAAAAACTCAAATAAGATTAATAAATAAACAAAGAGTAACCACATAAATTACTTATTAAGTTCTGGTTCATTAAACCATTACAGAAGTGGTTTAAAGGTCTTTAGAAATGAGAGTTAGTCTTCCCTTGAAGTGACAGTCCTTTAGAAGGAGAAATTAATGGATTTCTAATGATTAGCCCTGGATTTAAGCAATTAGGTAGTAAATTGTCTATGTTATTGTTTCTCAAGCAATAAATAAAAAATAGTCTGCTTTAACTATCATCATGTGCCTTCAGTCTTTAACAATACCAAAGAAAAAATACTCCTCCCCGCCAAAAAAAAAATTTTGTTAGTCTAAGTCAAGGTTTCTCAATCAGTTGTAATTTGGAGCCAGGTCATTCTTTGTTGTGGGAGGCTGTTTTGTGCATTTTGGGATGTGTAAATGTACCCCTGGCCTTTACCCCTTGATTTCAGTAATACTCTCTTCCTTCCCAGTTACAATAACCAAAAGTGCCTCCAGATACTGCAAAATGTCCTGAGAGGTAAAATCACCAAGGCAGAGAACCACTGATGTAATTCTAAATAAACGCTGTGGTTTCTATTTTTAATAACACGTATAACCCTCGATGTAAAATAGGTATTTTATTACTTATCTTTTAATAAACATATTCTGTGAAGTTAATGTGTGTATCCACCTTCTGTGGTACTATATAAAGCCTACCTTTAAGCAGTATATTGAAAATACACAATGACAGTGCCTTGATTGTAAAGATGCCTAAACAGAAATTGAATAATTTTAGTTTAGTCATTCTATCCAGAAATTACTCTCTGAATCTTAAAGGGTTTCATCATTTTTTTCTTTAAAAAAATCATAATGAAAAAATGTAAATCTATTACTTTTTTCCTTTTTGTACTATATTTATTTTATTTAAACTTATTTAACATGTGAACACCAATAAAGTATTTTTAATGTCTACAATTGCATCTGTCCTATATTATTTTTAATTTTATTTAATGAATATTAATAAAAGTAATTTTCTCATTCAGAGGAAGAACTGTAAAAATTATCTGTATAAGCTATCAAATGTGCTAGGTATGCCAATGTTTCAGAAAAGGAGAAGGGAGCTAACAGAATTGAACTAGTGTCTGTGAGGCATCATTCCAGGTGCTTTGCATATCTTATTTAATCCATTGTAATATAACAAACTGTCATGTCACACACGAGGAAACTGAAGCTCAGGTTTAATTAATTGAGTGTTTTTCCTCAAATTCTACATAAAATTCTAAATAGCATGAATAATTTGTATTGGGAGATTTTTGTTATCTCAGTCTTGGGCTGATTATTGCTGTCTCAAAACTAAACAATGTAATACCATACTGTTTGTATAATATAATTAGTACCTTTTTAAAAAAGAAGTATATTTTACATAAACATTCGTTTTAGGTGTACATGTGCAGCATAATGATTCTATATTTGTAAACATTTCAACATGATCATAATAGGTCTAGTTAACATTTAGATACAAAAAAAATTTTCTTGAAGAAAATTTTTTAAGATCTACTCCCTTACCAGCTTTCAATTATGCAACAGTTTTATGGTCACCACAATGTATGTTACATCCCAATGACTTATTTATAACTGGGAACATTTGTATCCTTTGACCCCCTTCACTCATTTCTCCCACTCTATACCTCCACCTCTGGGAACCACGGATATGTTGTCTGTTGAGCATGGTTCTGTGCTTTGTTTTGGCTTTTTAGATTCCACATATAAGTGAGATCATACAGTATTTAGTGTTTGTCTTTGGGTGATTCAGTTAACAAAATTCCTTAGATGGCAAAGTTTTATTCTTTTCTATGGCTGAATAACATTTCATTGTGTATATAAAGCATTTTCTGTATCTATTCACCCGTAGATAAACACTCTGGTTGTTTCCATATCTTGGCTATTGGAATATAAATAGCAACTTTTAAATTTTGCACATTTATTAGAGCTTAATTCCTTTCCAGGACATTAGTATACTTCATGGTAAGGCCACTGTCTCAAATTATGGAACTGTTAGTATATGCATACATTTTAAAAGGAATTTTTTTAGACATAAGTACATACTTGCATCTCTATAGATGCTTAGTCTTGTGCTGTGTATTTAACACTTGTTGAGTGAATAATGTATTAAATTCATAGCTTAGTAAATGTGAAGTCAACTCCAAGAAAAATTGTCCAGAAATGACTCTATCAGCAAAGCTTTAGTGCATAATTTTAATTTGAATGACAAATAATTAGGAGGTAGAATTATTAAGATAAGCCCTAGTATAAAACAGGAAAGAAGCAAGACTGGCATCTTTTAAGATACTCATAAAATGTTCTCTCATATCTGCAGTTGTAAACTTTTAGAGTGAATTCTAAATACCAAGTAGAAAGCTAAATACCAGGAGGAAGTATGTGTGGCATTTTTCCAAGCATGAAATTTCCAAGCATGGCCTTAGTAAAATTAACCACATTTACTGCTCCTTTGCTTCTGCCACAAAATACATCATACCCAATTATTAAATACTGTCGTATGCTACAGTGGAAGCTCCCCCTTGTCATGATAGGAAAACCAACTGGGGCATCAGAATATATAAACTTGAACTTTAAATAATTTGCACTTTTAACATTATGGCAACCTAGCAACATTCTTTATTTGGTAAATATAGACAGGGTGTGGTGGCCCTTAGCTAGCTGCGGGTGTCCAACATTCAAAAGGTAACTAATGTGGTACAGTTTACATTTAAAAGTAGAAAAAGTACACTTGACATATACTGTTTCTTTGATGGTTGAGGCTATTAAAGAAAATTGTGAAAATTGAAAAAGTACACGGAGTTTAAAAGCAATAAAAGGCTATTCTTCTGTAACCCCTCCCATTTATCTCTAAGGTTTTGAAATGGTGGCAGTAGACTAGGGTTGGATTTCCCTGGGTATTCAATAAATCTGTGTATTCCTTCCCTTAGACACTGCAGTTCATAGTGGGGAAATAAACTGCAGTCCCTCAGAATTCATGCCAGATGTCTAGCATGCTTTGCAATCAGTTTCTTATTACTCATTGATTCATTGGTTCATGTATGCTTTCAACAAACATTTATCATGAACCACACACTCTGACAGGATAAAGTGAAGTTGGAAAAACAATCATTTTTCAGTGGGTATGTGGATGAGTAAATTGTGGTACAGTTAATTCATATGATTGAATACTACCCAATAGTTACCACACATTTAATGCCTTTTCCATCTTAACTAAGCATTTATATTGCACTGTGGCCATAACTTGCAGTTTGAGATGCCACAGCAAAACACATGAATTTCTTTTTCCTTCTTTACAATTTCACAGAAGATTTGTTCTTACCATAGCTCTTAGCAACCTCAGCATTTTGTTTAGGTAGAAAATCATCACCTTTTCACTTAAAGCACTTTAGGGCTTCTCTTTGGCATATCCTAATTGCTAGCATCACTAATCTTGTGCTTTGGAGCCATTAGTAAGTAAAATAAGAGTTACTTGTACACAAGGACTTATGATAGCAAGACAGTTGATTTGATAATAGAGGTGACTACTAAGTGACTAGTGGGTGGGGAGCATATAACAGCTTGGAAATTCTGGACAAAGGGATGATTGACATCCTGGGTAGGGTGAAGATGAATAGTACAAGGTTTCATCAGGCTACTCAGAATGGCACCCAATTTAAAACTTGTAAATTGTTTATTTCTGAAATTTCCTATTTAACCTTTTTGGACCATAGGTGAACAAAGGTAACAAATCACAAAGCAAAACTGGATAAGGGGAACTACTGCACCTTCTTTTGCCAGAGTATTATGAAATAACACTTATAAAGATCTGAAAACAGAACCAGAGACATTGAAATGAAAAACAATCTAGCAATAGCCAGAGGGGAGGGGAGAGGGGATAGTGGGAAGCAGGGTTTTCAGGAACTACTATAAAAGGACACATGGACAAAACCAAGGGGAAGGGTGGAAGCAAGGGAGGGAGGTGGGTTTGGCTGGGGTGGGGGGAATGGTGGGGGGAAAATACAGACAACTGTAATTGAACACCTATAAAGTAATTTTTTTAAAAAGATCTGAAAACAACATCTGTCAACTTCTGATGGAGTATTTTTCATAGGCCTAGGTTTTACAAAAATTGTGTAACAAGAGAGTTTTTATAGTCCCCAGCTCTAGTTTTCATTTTGTTTTCTTTACCTCCTCTTTCCTTTTGGGCTTTTGTGTTTGTCACTACATTTTCCAATCTTAGCAAGAATCCTGTGAAGTGAGTTTGGACAGAATCCCACCCACATCCATGATATCTGATGACCTTCAACATCTAAATGACTTCCATGTCTTCTAGCATCCCCTCACCGGTGACCTGCTTCAGCAGTCTAGAAACACCCCTTACCCCTGATGTTTCCTCTTACTAATTTCCCATCCACTGGCACCCCCTAACCTACTTGACCAGAAATTCTTACTTTTCCTTGTGATATTTACAGTTGAGCTAAATTCCCCCTTCTGTAAAACCCAGTTGCAGAAGTTCCTACTCCTAACATAGGCTACCCTGCATAAAGTGTGAATTTACCAGTCTTTAGCAAGTGTCATTGAATACTTTTTTAACACCTTCTACCCATTCAACGTAATATACATTAAGCGTTGTACTAGGCCCAGTGGCTTCAGTGGTGATCACGGCTCAAAATCTGAGGAGGCAAAAATCCACCCGACATATATTTTCTCTATCCTTCCTTCCTATCTTTTCCTTTTTTTTTTCTTTTTTTTCTCTTCCTCCTCCTCTGTTGCCTCTTGCTACTCCTCCTCCTCCTCCTCCTTCATTTGTGTGTGTGTGTCTCTTTCTGTCCCCGCTCTGTCCTTTCCACTTTCCCTTTCTGTTTTTTTTCCCTCATTTATTCTTTCTCTCCTTTTTTTACCCTACCATGTTCCATAAAGGATTTGAGGTGAAAACTACATAGACAACTGATTTCTTAAACTTGTCATTTTTAAAAGATTTTATTTATTTATTTTTAGAGAGCGGGGAAAGGAGGGAGAAAGAGAGTGAGAGAAACACTGGTGTGAGAGAGATACATCAAACAGTTGCCCCTCACATAGGCCCCAACTGGGGACCAAACCTGCAACCCAGGCATGTGCCCTGACCAGGAATCGAACTGGCGAACTTTCCGTTTATGCGATGAAGACCAAACAACTGGCCCATGCTAGTCAGGGCTTAAACTTGTCATTTTTGAGGGAATATATATTCTATATAATTATGGATTTTAAGATACTTTAGCCCTGGCTGGTGTAGCTCAATGGGTTGAATGCTGGACTGCAAACCAAAGGGTCACTGGTTCAGTTCCCAGTCAGGGCACATTGGGTTGCAGGCCAGGTCCCCAGTGGGGGTCTGTGCAAGAGGCAACCACAAATTGATGTTTCATTCCCTCTCTTTCTCCCTCCTTTCCCTTCTCTCTAAAAATAAATAAATAAAATCTTTTTAAAAAAGATTTTAAAAGGACCCTTTAAAAATATCTTATGTTTTATTTTTTAATAATCTTTCTACTGCATTAGGCCACAAATAAGTTTGAATTCCTATAATTACTTTTATTTTTCCAAATGCTTTAATAGCTGGGATTTATTTTTTTTAAAAATTTAAGTATATTTCATTGATTATGCTATTATAGTTTTCCCAATTTTTCTCCCTTTATGCTCCCTCCGCCCTGCACCTGCCAACCCTCCAACATCCCCCACCCTCAGTTCATGTTCATGGGTTGTACATATAAGTTCTTTGACTTCTTTGTTTCCTATATCATTCTTAACCTCTCCCCATCTATTTTATGCCTACCAATTATGCTTCTTATTCTTTGTACCTTTTCCCCACAATTCCTCCCTCCCTCTCCCCACTCAAATCCCTCAATGTGATGTCCATTTCTCTGATTCTGTTCCTGTTCTAGATGTTTGCTTATTATTTGTTTTCATTGTTGTCTTTTTTTTTTTCAGGTTCAGTTGTTGATCATTGTGGGTTTGCTATTATTTTACTATTCATAGTTTTTGATCTTCTTCAATTTCATAGATAAGTCCTTTTAACATTTCATATAGTAAGGATTTGGTGATGATGAACTCCTTTAACTTGATCTTATCTGAGAAGCACTTTATCTGCCCTTGCATTCCAAATAATAGCTTTGCTGGAAAGAATAATCTTGGATGTAGGTCCTTGCCTTTCATGACTTCAAATTCTTCTTTCCAGCCCCTTCTTGCCTGTAAGGTTTCTTTTGAGAAATCAGCTGATAGTCTTAAGGACACTTCTTTGTAGCTAACTCTCTCTTTTCCTCTTGCTCCTTTTAAGATTCTCTCTTTATCTTTAATCTTGGGTAGCTTAATGATGATGTGGCTTGGTGTGTTCCTCTTTGGTTCCAACTTCTTGGGACTTGGCTGGGCTTCCTGGACTTCCTGGAAGTCTATTTCCTTCACCAAATTGGGGAAGTTTTCCTTCAGTATTTGTTCAAATAAGTTTTCAATTTCTTGCTGTTGTTCTTCTCCTTCTGGCACACTTATAATTTGGATATTGGAACATTTAAAGTTGTCCCAGAGCTTCCTAAGCCTCTCTTCATTTTTTTTGGATTCTTGTTTCTTCATTCTGTTCCAGTTGGATGTTTATTTCTTCCTTTTGTTCCAGATCATTGATTTGAGTCCTGGTTTTCTTCCTGTCACTGTTGGTTCCCTGAATATTTGGCTTTATTTCACTTTGGGTAGCCTTCATTTGTTCTTTCATTTTTTGACCAAGCTCAATCAGTTCTGTGAGCATCTTGATTACCAGTGTTTTGAACTCTCCCTCAGATAGGCTGGTTGTCTCCTCATCACTTAGCTCTTTTCCAGGAGTTTTGCTCTGTTCTTTCATTTGGGCCCTATTTCTTTGTCTCTGGGCACCTGTTAAGTTGTAAGGGAGCAGGGCCTTACGTATTCACCAGGGCGGGACAACCCTCTTTGCTGCATTGTGTTGCTGTCTGTGGAGGTGAGGTCAGAGAGGGGACAGTGCATCTCTCTTGCTCAGCTCTAGCCCCACTTTCCAACAAACTCTCCTGTGAGACTGGGAGTTTCACCATGGCAACCGAGTTAATCCAGTCAGCTCTGTCTCAGTTTCCTGTTCAGCCAGCTCCACCCATAAGGTCCGCCACCTTGCAGGTTCTCTCTGTCTGCCCATCTGCCCAATCTCTTTCCTACCGGTCTGGTTGGTCTGTTTGACTGTTTCTTTAATTCCTTGGTTGTTGGATTTCCATACAGTCTGATTTTCTGACACTTCTGGTTGTTTATTGTTTCTAGATTGGTTGTTATCCTCCTTTTGGTTGTGAGAGGAAGTGAAGGCTTTCTACTTATGCCTCCAGCTTGGCAGGAACTCTTATAGCTGAGATTTAATAAATTTAGTTTGCAAGTAGTATTTTTGTAAATTTTTGAAACAGTATGTACAGGTATTACCTAATACAATATTGCTCTTTTGCACGCTTGATGACAGAATCTAATTTCCTGTAAAGAAATTTTCTATTTACCCCATGGGCCACTGGAAATGAGCTACTTGTGCCTACCCTTGCCAGTAGCCGTTTCAGTGGATAGTTTTTTTTAATAGTGAGTGACAAGAAAAAAATTCTGAGATGTCCAAATTAACTTAGAGTAGGGTAAGAGGAAGAGACAAGGGAAATTAATCAGTTAACAGCTGCTGCTGAAAACCAACAAAGGACTGGTCACATTCTTGAATATACGTTGCAACTTTGAATCAACTTCCAGGTGGCATTTCAGGAATTATCTAGAATAGCTAACCACCAGATGCCATTGCATCCTGCTTATGCACGAACTTTCCCTAGAGTTGACCACAACCAATCCAGAAGCAAATACTTCTTCCTACAAACTCTTCATCTATCCCAGACTTTCCCCACTTCATTTTGCTCATCCCTTTCTCTATAGCAATGTAAATTCTTTCAAAATAACTTAGATCTTTCTTCTCCAAACCCATTGTGTAAAAGAGTCCCATCAACCCCAGGATGTCAGACACGTTCTTCTCCATTAGCCCTTCTACTGTGGGTTTAAATTGCATGCCCTAGGATGTGGTCTTTTTTTTACTCAGTAAACCCTTTCTTTCAGGACAATTGTCAGTCTCAAAGGTTTTTGTTTAAAAATAATGTATTTTTTCAAAATAACACCAGGGGTCACTGTAAGCTAGAAAACTTCAAATGTTTGAAAATGTTGAGTTGATGTTAATTGTGTGATTTTTATTTGAATACTTGTTTCTTGGTGACAACATTTTTTCAAATCTCTGCTTTCCTAATAGCCCGTATTACCTTTAATCATCTTGAAACTGTCCAAATTTAATTCAACTTAAAAAAAATAAAAATTCTTAATTTTTTATAAGTACTGTCACAATCAGATCAACAATGACAAAATACTTCCAAGAATGTTAGAAATATTGTACTTCTTTATCAAATTAGATATGATATCATAGTTTAGTAGATAAAGCTGAATTTTTTTAATTGCTGCATGTAATATAATCTTGCCACCTAACTTTCCATCTGTTAGGAAGAGACTAGGTTAGATGATTTCTAAGATAGTTTTGTAATGACACAATTAAACTTGAATAACCTATGCTTTTAAGTATTCTGATACCATACAAAAGGTCACAGAACTATTCTCATGTTCCTAGAGGGCCATTTTGTTTAGCTGTAGGCCTTGGGGGAAGACAGAACTAGATGTAGGGCTATTTTAGAGACATACCGGTACATCTACTAAAGAGACAGATCTCGGATTCATGAACATAGAAGATAAACCTAAATTCTCTCCTTGAAAGGAACCAAATCTCCAGAAGCCTGGGTCTTACAGTTTCCTTCAGATCGTATGTTCACATACCTCAGTCTCAGCTCCATTCAATACTGGGTAACTTTTTCCCCACTCAACATGAGATTAGCCTTAACTCTCCAGAACTCACTCAGACACAAGCGAACCAATGAAATCATTGAATTATTTTTCTATATCAAGGTCTTGAGCCAGTGGCTTTAAGGGACTTCCTCAGGCTTCTTTCATCACTGTCCTCAACTCCAACCTTGTATCTTTTGCTTAAGCCAGTCCTACTTCCCAGGATCCTTGCTTTTCATAAATTGATAAATCAATTTTATTTTACTTCATTGATATCATGCCATCACCTCAGAAAGCCTTTTGCTCCTCCTTTATTATGCTATCGATCCCCAAAGAATTAGTTCCTGTGTTCAGCAAATAATCACAGAAAGTATTGTTTCACTAGACTATCATCTGTGCTGCTTACTTGCACAGTCATTTGCTTGAACAGTGATTTAGTTATTATACACAGGTATATTTTACATCTCCAGGAAACTTTTAAATTCTGAAATTAAATATTTCAGATACTTCCAAAAAAATACAAAAGAAAGAAAAGTGGCCAAATCACATACCCCACCCCAAACAGCCTAATACAGAACAACATTCATAGATCACTAACTCAATTTGGGGGACAGAATAAAACATTATTCATTATTTTGACCTCATAGGACCCTTTTATAGCCTTGTGGACTATTGTATCAATGGCATTCCTGTATATTTTTCACCATAACCAATTACTCAATGTACTTAAAATCTGGCTATATGTTTCTTTGATATTATATCTCATAAACACTGAACATGTCTCAGTTTTTCAAGTGCATAATGACTTATTAAGTGAACAAAATGACTAACAACATATTAGTGTGTACATAAGTGTCTGACAATAAATGAAAGAATCACTATCAATCTTAAAGTGCAAATTTATTCTTACTCAATTAAAAACTGGGGTGGGAATGAGAAAAAGGATTATTGAAAACCAAAAAAATAGCACTTAGAAGGATCTGGATTTAATTTGAAGGTATCCACAAATCAGAGGAACAAATCTGGTTTTATTCTGCTAAACAATTACTTTTCTTCATAGCTCCTTTCAATAACTCACTATTTACTAAGTAATAATAGGTGTCTTGGTGATTTTTTATCCTTGAGCATTTTATAAAACCTCACTGCTTTCTTTCTTTATTAAAAAAATATATTTTATTGATTATGCTATTACAGCTGTCCTACTTTCCCCCATTCATTCCCCTCCACCCTGCACACCCCCTCCCACCCACATTCCCCCCCTTTAGTTCATGTCCATGTGTCATAAGTTCTTTAGCTTCTACATTTCCCACACTATTCTTTCCCTCCCCCTGTGTATTTTCTACCTACCATCTATGCTACTTGTTCTCTGTTCCTTGTCCCCCATCCCCTCCTCCCACTCCCCTGTTGCTAACCCTCCATGTGATCTCTATTTCTGTGTTTCTGCTCCTGTTCTAGCTGTTTGCTTAGTTTGCTTTTGTTTTAGATGTGGTTGTTAATACCTGTGAGTTTGCTGTCTTTTTACTGTTCATATTTTTTATCTTATTTTTCTTAGATAAGTCCCTTTAACATTTCATATAATAAGGGCTTGGTGATGATGAACTCCTTTAACTTGACCTTATCTGAGAAGCACTTTATCTTCCCTTCCATTAAAAATGACAGCTTTGCTGGATAGAGCAATCTTGGATGTAGGTCCTTGACTTTCATGACTTGGAATACCTCTTTCCAGCCCCTTCCTTCCTGTAAGATCTCTTTTGAGAAATCAGCTGACAGTCTGATGGGAACTCCTTTGTAGGTGACTGTCCCCTTATCCCTTGCTGCTTCTAGAATTCTCTCCTTCATTTTGATCTTGGCTAATGTAATTATGATGTGCCTTGGTGTGTTCCTCCTTAGGTCCACCTTCTTTGGGACTCTCTGAGCTTCCTGGACTTCCTGGAAGTCTATTTCCTTTGCCAGATTGGGGAAGTTCTCCTTTATTATTTGTTCAAATAAGTTTTCCACTTGTTGCTCTTCTCCTTCCCCTTCCGGTACCACTATAATTTGGATGTTGGGACATTTAAAGGTGTCCTGGAGGTTCCTAAGCCTCTCCTCATTTTTTTGAATTCTTGTTTCTTCCTTCTTTTCTGTTTGGTTGTTTCTTTTTTCCTTTTGGTTCACTCCATTGATTTGAGTCCCAGTTTTCCTCCCATCTCTATTGGTTCCCTGTGCATTTTTCATTTCACTTATTGTAGCCTCCATTTGTTTCTCTAATTTGTGAGCAAAATCAACCAATTCTGTGAGCATCCTGATTACCAGTGCTTTGAATTGTGCATCTGATAGGTTGGCTATCTCTTTGTCACTTAGATAAATTGGCTCTGGGGCTTTGATTTGTTCTCCAGTTTGAGCCATTTTTGTTTCTGGGTTTTTTGTTTGTTTGTTTGTTTGTTTGTTTTTGTTTTTGTTTTTGGTCTAGTCACAGCTGTTATGTAGTGAGGGGTGGAGCCTTAGGTGTTCCCCAGGGTGGGGCAGCCCAGTCACTGGGTAGTGCCACTGTATGTGGGGGCGGGGTCCAAGAGGGAACAATGGCACTTGCTCTGCTCTCTCTCGGATTCCAGTCCCTTCTGCCACTTCCCCTTTGCCTGGATTATCTGCGTGCAAATGTGGGACCACCTGGTCAGTCAGCCCCCTTGCGCAGCCTCACTGGGTCTGCACAGCTGCCACCTGTGTGCCTGGGATCTGCCAGCTGCTGCTGTCTGTGCACCCAGATTCATCAACCTCCACTTTTTCCTGCCACGACTCCGCCCCTCTTACCGGTCTGGATGAAAGGTTGTCGGACTTCCATACAGTTCAATTATCTATGAGTTCTGGTTGTTTTCTTGTTTCTAAATCTTTGTTGTCCTTAATTTTGGTTGTGAGAAGAGGCACAGTGTGTCCACCTATGCCTCCATCTTGGTAGGAAGTTCTGCTTTCTTTCTTATAACACAGCTACAACTTATTTAAATAGTTGTTTAACCATTGAGTTCCAGTATGGAATTCCACTGCAGTTCCTACTTTCCTAATATGACAATTTTACAAATTCTATTTATGAATCCAGAAATAAATCCCTATATTTGGAAATTTAATATATGAAAAGTGTGGAGAAAGTATTCCATATCTGGTGTTGGGACCTTTGGCATTCATTTATAGTGATGCTCCTTTCACACTATCCTTAGACAGATTTCCAAAGGATTAAAAGTCCAAGTGTAAGTACCAAAACCACAGAAGTACTAGAAGACCAGTAAAAAGAAAAACCACTCCCGTGTGTCTCCTCTACACTTTTCTATACTTCAAGCAATTCTCTGGCAACAGCTGGGTGTCTTACAATTTAACTTAATGATGATACTACCTGGAAATAGCATCAGATCCCATGGGTTAAGGGTTCAGTCCTACAAGACTGCTATCCCCTCCTCTCCCCAATTCCTCTCTAATAGGACATAGATAATTAAATGAACATTCCTAAAGGTCAACAGACAGGTGATATTTTGAAATCCTATCTAGTTTGTTAATTCTGCCATCAAGAGAAGATCCTGCCCACCATGTTTACTGTAGCATTATTTACAATAGCCAACATGTGAAAACAACCTAAGTGCACAACAGTGGGTAAATGGATGAAGAAAATGTGATATAATTTCAAACTTCTTTTGATGGTCAAATAATATTCTATTGTTTATATTTGTATATCAATTGAATATCCATTGCATATGGAATAATATTCATCCATGAAAAAGAAGAAAATCCTGCCATTTGTGACAACATGGATGAACCATGAGGGCATTATTCTAAGTGAAATAAGTCAGACAGACAAATACTGTGTGATCTCACTTATATGTATAATCTATCAAACCTGAACTACAGAGAACAGGTTGGTGGTTGCCAGCAGCAAGGGGTAGGGGAAGTGAGTGAAATGGGTAAAGGTGGTCAAAAGGTACAAACTTCCAGTTATAAGTTTTGGGCATATAATATAGAACTCAGGATTATAGTTAAAAATACTGTATTGCATATGTATAAGTAGCTAAGGGAGTAATCTTAAAGTTCTCATTGATAGTGGAACTCAAGAGTTTAGGGTTTTAGCCTTAATTGATAGGCTTAAGTGATTAATGCTTGTGGAAAGCTGTTATTCCAGGAACTGGAATGCAAGGCCACCAGGACTCCAGGAGGTCACCAGCATTTCCATCTTCTTGCCCCAGGGGCTATGCAAGCAGTGGAGATGGTATCTGAGCCATTGTGTTCCACGGAGGGAACACCCATGAAGCAGATAAAGAATTTTGAAGAAGTACTAGGAAAATCCCTATGGAACTGCAACTCTTATATAATTAACCTTTTTTCTAACTCCTTACCTACCCTTTCTTCTCATTATGAAAATGTTAGTTTGAAATTAGTTGTTAAGATGATTTTTGAGGGTATATAACCCACCCCATCACCATCTTCTCATATTGCTAGCATCTCATTAAAGCGTGCATAAAGATTCAATCCTTGTCTCTACTTATTGGTTCTGGTAGTGGCAGGCAGCATGGATGCCAACTTTTCAGGTTTCATCATCACAAAGAAAAAGTTGTAAATATTTGGTGATGACACTGACTAAACTTATTGTGCTAATCATTTTACATTATATACATATATCCATTTATATATGGATATAAATTATGTTGCATACCTAAAAGTAATACAATATTGTGTGTCAAGTATGTCTAAATCAAAGGGGCAGGGAAATAAATGAGAAAAAATATTAAAAAGTACATACTAAATTGCTAACAGTGGTTAATGCCAAGGGTAGAATAGGGTATTTGGGGTTGGATAAAGAGCGCTTATTTTCGCTTTTTAATACTGTTCTGTAATTTGATATATGTGCCTGGCATAGTGCCCCAGCTAGGAATGCAATATGAACAGAGACATCTCTCCTCCTCAGCTTGCAGCCTGCTTGCAGGCTAGGGAAAATAGCTGGTAAATATAATGTAGTGTCATGAGCACCAAGACTGTGTGATGTAAGTGCTACATTTTGGATCCAAAACTTAGAAAAATACTATTACAGTCATTTTTAAACATTGGTAAAAAAAAAATGACCACTAAATTGACTACAGTGACTCAGACAGATTTGGGTCTTAAGAAGCTTAAACTATGATAAACACATCAATCCAGATACACAAAATATAATATAAATACTAATCCACAGAGTAAAGTCAGTATTTATTATTCAAAATAAACAAGCAAAATGAAGGATGGAGACAACAAAAAGAGTAAGTGCAAGGTCAGATGGGACAAAGTAGATACAGTAAACATAGTTCTTGTTAACAAACTATAGATCTTAGCATTTTAATGGGTCATAAGCTCCATCTACACTTTGTTTAAAGCTATAGATATTTTGGCTCAGAAAAATGCACAACATTCAGTGTTTTCCATTGGAGAGCCAAGGCCCTCAAGTTGAGAAACTCTACCATACACATTTTAGTCTTTGGTTTCTCTTATTTGTAAAGGGTAGGTAAGAGTGGGTCATGTTGTGGTTTTGCTTTTAACCACAGATCTATGCTGGGAACAATACAGAGTGTCTAGCAAGCTCACTTCACAAAAGTTGTTGGCTATTCTTGATAAGAACCACAATTCTATTTATTAGCAAACTAAATATGAATCAGTTCCTACAGCCCAAAGAACCAGTTCTACTGAGGCTGAAAATTTGTCCTCATGCTTTGGGTTATTAATGAATTGATCCTCCAAAAGTCTGAGTAAAGGGGCAATGGAGGAAAATGTGTGCAACTTCAGTCACAAATAATTATTACCATGAAGTTCATTTTAAGAATGCAATTTTAGTTTATTTCACTTGCTATGTGTTTGCTACCACGAATATTTTCTTATTTCTGTAGAATCCAATTTAAATAGATAGTGTAGTTTAGTGTGTATTTTATTATGATGTACATAAGGTATACACTTATTGCTGCCTTTGCATGTCCCATCCTTCCTTGGGGTTAAAGCTAATCAGAATATGAAGAGGACTTGTTAGATTTCCATTTGTTTGGAGCCACTGGGTGACAAGATGTTTGGTCATATAACAACTAAAATATAGAGTATTTTAGAGGACAATGATATTAATTAAATGAAGAAAAACTGTTTAAAGAGAAAAGATATTTAAAACATTCCCAACAACACAGGAAATAATTTGTATGCAAAATTTGTGGGATCTAGGGAATGAATAAATAAGGGTAGAGATAATAAGATAAACTGTTTAGACTTTATCTTGGACTTATTTAAGGCTTTCATGCACAGGGATGGCAGAATCAAATTTGGCCTTTTGGAATATTGCTCTGGCATTTGAGGAGTAGATTAATAGAGACAGGAGGTCACAATGGGAACTAAGATGGTGGAAGTAGGAATGAAGAGGGGAAATACTTGAGGTCTGACTAACTTGGATATTGTTTATTTTTTCACCACCGTGGTATCCTCAGTGCCTAGTATTAGTTTAGGCATTAATAATAAATTTATAGTTATAATGTTTAACAAATAATGAGTAGCCTTTACTTAATAAGGAAACTTTCAGGTTTCTGATTTGGCTCTGGAGCCACTTATTAGGTAAACATCTTTCTAGGCATCAAAGCAGTGGAAGGTCTTTGAAAGAAAAAGACAGAGATTGACTATAAAACCTTAAATTGTCTATACATCAAAATGGTTGTAAATAAAATCAGAACACAGAGAATAAAGTAGGAAATATTTGCCAAAAAATGATTGTATATTTATTAGCTAAATAGTTTATACATATGACATATGACTATGTAATAGTCATCACATGACTAAGAAAACTATGAACAACTCAAAAGGAGAAAGTGAGTCAAAATGATACCAGCAGGTAACTAAAAAAATACAAATAACTAAGAACTACTATACTCCACCAATTCCTCTTCTGGGTGCATACCCAAAGAAAATAAAAACAGAATCTTTAAGATATGTCTGCACTCCCATGTTCATTAGAGCAATATTCACTATAGCCAACATAGGAAAACAACCTACATATCCAAGAACAGATGAATGGATTAAGAGGATGTGGTATGTATAGACCATAGAATGTTATTTAAAAAAGAAAATCTTACTGTGCTCTCAGTCTCTAGGGCATGCCCTCTTTTCTAAAAGTGCTTTGCTTTCTCCTAAGCTTCAAGGGCCCTTCTTTTGCCTCTGTAACTTGTTTCCTGAGCCCATACCCAGCTAGTTCGCTTTTCCTACCTCTGTGACTTTTCACCAGGAGAAAAAAAAAATTTACCACAGGCAAAATGAATAGAACTTGAGGGCATTACACTAGGTGAAATAAGCCAGACAGAGATAAGACAAATACACTACAAAGTAACACTTATTTGTGGTATCTTAAACAAACAAACAAGCAAACAAAAAAACCCACAACACTTCAAACTCTAGAAATGGTAAAAAAGTGGTTACCAGAGACTGAGGGTGGGGAAATAGGGTGGCTGGTAAAATAGTCCACACTTTTAATTATAAGATGAATAAGATCTGGGGATCTAATGTGCAACCAGTGACTATAGTTGACTATAGCTGATGATACTATTGTACAGTAGAATTTGGTAAGAGCAGAACTTAAATGTCCTCACCACACACACAAAAAGAAGTAATAAATGTGTTAACTAATTAGTTGGCAAGCCCTAGCTGATGTGGCTCAGTGGTTGAGTGCTGGCCTGTGAATCAAACTAATTAGTTTGCAGAAATCCTTTCACAGTTTTTATCAAATCATCCTAACATACACTTCAAATATCTTGCAATTTTACAGTTTTATTTGTCAACTAAGGAAAAAAGTACTAAAATTATGATTTAATGTATTTTGCTAAATTGTGACATATTTGTTTTTTAAGTTTCTTTGCAATAAAACCTGTTTGAGACCTGATATATTAATGAAATCTGATACATTAAGTTATGATAATGGCATTATATGTGTTGCATCCCTTATTTCCTCATTTCCTTTAATCTTCCCAACCACTAAAAGGAACTATTATTATCTTTGTTTTACAGATAAAGCAATCAAGACCTAAGAAGTTTAACCAGTACAAGTTGCACAGCAGAAGAAATGAGATTAAACCAGGTCTGAATAATTTCAGAAACCCTTAACTACCATTCAGTATTAATTGTTTTAATCTTGGTTCCGTGGCAAAATGATCTGGCTTTTTAAGAAATGCTATGGTAAATTACAATGTTTTCCACCAGAGAAGGGCTGAGAGAACTGCTATCAAAAAAGATTCTGGACAGATTTCCACCTCTGGCCATGATGTAATAAGATAAATTGAATTGCCCTCAGGTCAGATCCACTCTAACAAAGCTTAAAAGTAAACCTTAAAATTATCAAATGGATTTCAAGTAATTTATTTGCTATTTAGAACTAAGACCTAAAAATATTAAAAGGAATACAAACAAATTCATTCAAATAACATAAATTGACACTGGCACCTACCCTTAAATTACCAGGCATATGAATAAACAGCAAAACATGTTTTAACACTGTAGGAAAAAAAAATGACACAGATCTAGAAATGAAAGTCAATACAATCAGCAAGATACTAAAATAGCTGTTAAATATATACTTCAGCCCTGGATGTTGTTTCTCAGTGGGTTGAGCATCAACCTGCAAACTGAAGTGTCACAGTTCCATTCCCAGTCAGGGCACATGCCTGGGTTGCAGAGCAGGTCCCTGGTTGGGGGCAAGCAAGAGGCAACCAATCGATGTTTCCCTCCCTCTCTTTCTCCCTCTCTTCTCTCTCTAAAAATGAAATAAATAAAATCTTTTAAAAAATACACTTCACGTCAACATAAGGAGAAAAGAAATGAAAATCATAAAAAAATCCAAGTTAAACTTATAGATGTGAAAAATATAACCTGAAGATTAAAAAATAAAACACAATGTGATTAACAGTAGATAAGACAGCATAAGAGACTGCAGAAAAAAATACTTTTGAAATTGAAGATAAAGTAATTGAAAATATCAAAAAATGAAACTCAAAGGAAAAGATTTTTAAAAAATGAATGCAACAGTACACTTATCTGGTAGGGGCGATACCATGATCAGGTAGGTGGTTTTCCCAGGTGGTCTAGGCTCACTCCATTGCACTCTGAATGCGCTGACCCTTACAATTTTCCCAAATTTGGGAAACACAACTGCATAATTTGTGGTGGTGGGGGGACTGCATTAGCACTTTCCCCTGATAAAAATAAAATAAAATAAAATAAAAAATAAAAGTGAATACAGCAATATAACATGGCCTCAAATGCATCACACATATAATTAGAATCTCAGAATGGAAGGGTTCGAGGTTCAGACAAAAATGTTTTATGGAAACAATGGCTGAATTTTTATCATGTATGAAAACTATCCACTAACAGATCAAAGCTCAATAAACCCCACATAAAAGAAATCAGAAGATGCACACAACCAAGCACATCTCACTAAGATTTAAATGGCAAATTAACATGTGAAAGATCCTCTTCTGGTGATTAGTGATTATTGGGGAAATAAAAATTAAAATCATACTGAAAAACCACTTCATACCCACTAAATGATAAAATTGAAGACTTCCAATACAAAATGTTGACAAAGATATAAAGCAACTCTCATGCATTTCTGGTAGGCATTGTAAAATGGTACAGCCAATGTAGAAAATGTGTAAAGTCATATAAAATTAAATGCTTATCATACCTCTCAGTATTCTCACTCTTGTATTTAGTTATGATAAATAAATTCCTATGTCCACACAAAGACTAATAGAGCAGATCTTTAAAGCAGTATTATAACAAACAAAAACTAGAAACAATCTTCATCAATAGGTGTGTGAATGAATAAATTATGGTATAACCATTCAATGGATTTGGTAATATCAAGAACCAAACTACAGACTCAGGGAAGAGGGCCAAAGAAAGTCAAAAACATTACGCTAACTGAAAGAAGTTAGACACAAAAGCACTTGTTTCACACTGACTCCTAGCCCTGCACAAAAGATTACATACTGTAAGTTTCCACTTACATAAAATTCTAGAAATGGATAAACTATAGTGACAGAAAGCAGATCAGTGGGGCCCAGG
The DNA here is from genome assembly GCA_004027475.1 of Anoura caudifer. Taxonomy (NCBI): domain Eukaryota; kingdom Metazoa; phylum Chordata; class Mammalia; order Chiroptera; family Phyllostomidae; genus Anoura; species Anoura caudifer. The sequence goes on from PVKU01003144.1 coordinate 168,039, forward strand.
GTTGGGGGAGGAAACTAATTTTAAAGGGACATAAAGAAACTTTCTGTAATGATAGAAATATCTTATGTCATAAGTTAAGTGGCAATTAGATTGCTGGGGGACTAAAATGTTGGAAAAATTTTAGTTTCAGGTAATAGCTAAGAAGCTTAGTGATCAATGTATGTAAAAAGCTCTTGTTTCAGGATCTGAAGGTATGACCCACTTTGACTCCAGGAAACCATAAGCAGTTCCACTTTTTGCCTCAGGAGGGCTGCAAGCAGTCAAGATGGTACTGAGCCATTGTGCTCCAGGGTGAGACACCCACCACCCAGGGTTCAGATGAAAGAATGCTGCAGCTTTTTATCTGATTAACTTTTTCCCTGAATTCCAATCCCTTTACATACACTTTTCTTCTCATAAAAAGGGTTGGTTTAAAATGGAATTTAAGGTGGTTTGTTAGGGTACAAACCCACCATCTTCTCAGATGGCCAAGTATTTGAAGAGTATTTGAACTAAATGATCATAAAGATTCAATCCCTGTCTCTGCTTATTGGGTCTGGAAGATGACAGGTAGTCCAAACTCTGGCTTTTCCAGTTTCATGTACACATGACTATGTTGTCATGTCAACATCAGACTATTCATTTAAAACTAGTGTGTTTTATTTCCTGTAAATCATAGCTGATCAAAATGAAAGTGAAAGGATATTCCAGAAACTGTTATAAAAAACAGAAGGGGGGAAACCAAAGTGGGATCCTGCAGTCTTTGAGGGCTGCTTGCTCTGAAGCACTAGTGAAATATTGAGGCTGAGATTGAAAACAAGTGGTGGAGCTAACTTTGTTAACTTCTATATAAGGACCACAGAATGTAGGGGTAGGGAGGAGCATCTGATGGAGTGGGTGAATTTGCTCTGCATGGCAGGGGGCAGAAAGGGGAAGAGGAGAGAGATAGCATGAGTTCTGACAACTGCCAAGTAGATCATGACAATTTAGCAAATTTTGAGAAAGAAGTAAATGCAAATACAAAGAGTTGAAATGCTACAACAGAAAGTATGAATAGTTGAACTGCTAGCTCATGGCATATTTACTTCAAATGCACTTTTCTAAGCATTTGAACTAAAACATTTGCATTAAACTTTAAAAATAATAATGTTCAAGGTAAACATGCTGCCTTTCTTAAGACACTCTACTAAGTCAATGATTTAAGGATTAATTTAGCATTGCATTTCTTGGAGAAAACCAGGTAGCATTTATGCTAAGAACAAGTCTAAGAGTGACTGTTTTTGACAATTAGAAATCTAACTCACAACAGCTTATTGTTCTGGAATAACTTCCTTCCATAGAATTTTTTTATGTGTTGATTGAAAGGAGTTTTCAAATCAGACTTGCTTGTTTATGGTTGCCTACCCATGCACACATATTGAGACTACAGATAGGATAACCAAAGCAACTTAAATTTCAAATATTGTTAAAAATATGTGTTGCAACCACAGAAAATTTATTTCATTTGTCAAAATTCTTACAATCTCTCAAGTACAAAAATACTTTAGCACATTCCCACTAAAATCTGGAACAGCTTTTACTTCCAGGTTTGTATGAAGACTGAAACTGGAAAAGACACCGGAGTTCGAGGTGCCTGTCACTACCAGACCCAATAAGCAATGACAGTGATCGAATATTTATGGGCACTGTATTCAGATGGCTGGAGATCTGAGAAGATGGCGGGTTCATACCCTAATAAATCATCTTAAATTCCATTTTTAAATGGCCCTTTTTATAAGGAGAACAAAGTAAATAAAGGGTTTGGAATTCAGGGAAAAGTTAATTGGATTAAAAAAAACAACTTCAGCATTCTCACCATGGGCAGTGGTCTTAAGCTGTGCCCCAGGTGGTGGTCTTTAGCTGTGTCCTAGGCAGTGGTCATCTCACCCTGGACTACAATGACTCAGATACAATCTTCAATTGCTTGCAGTCCTCCTGAGGAACAAAGGTGGAACTGCTTGTGGTCTTCTGGAGTCAGGGTGGGTCACACCTTAGTTTCTGGAACAAAGCTTTTACATACATTGATTACTAAGCTTATTAGCTATTAATTAAAATAAAATTTTCCAACTCTTAAGTCCCCTATCAAGACCATACAGATGCTAATTTTATTTTGAAAACATTTTTGGCTTGAGTATGTTGTAATTGAAAGTCCAATCGGTTAGTTTTTACATTCAACAATAGTTTTATTTGAAAATTATTTAATTCACATTTAGATATAGTGATGTACAAGGAAAAATGTGTTTTAAATAATTTTTTTCAAATTCATTTGCTTTGATAACAAACTAAATGCTAAAAAATGACCGAACTACTTCACTTTTTTGCTTGCAAGAAAAAAATCAGGTACTTTTTGTTTGAAATAGGAAGCAACTGGAAAAGATATCTCAGTTGCATTTAAAAAATCTAGTCCCATTCACCTTTTCCTGGTAGAGGTAAAAGGCAGAAGAAAGCAAATACCTAGTAATGTTAGAGTAAATTCACAGGTCTTTCAATTCCCTTTGAGATATTTATGCATCATCTCACCTCTGGCCATGTAATTTAAATTTAAAAGAAAAAAGATCCATTGTCTTTAGGTAGGGTTACTTACTTACTCCTTCAGGAGATGGGATACAGATTTATCCCAGGAGACAGCCCTCTCTAGTAAATTTTTGTGAAAGAGTTTCATCAAAGTTCTATGCTAGAAATAATGAGATTAATTCATTATCTTAGTTAATAGTTCCTGGGTCCCTCCTTTGTTCCAAGCAGTGGTAGTCACTGGAAATGTTTTTAAAAAATCTCCAATCAAACCAGGTCTTGTCCACAAAGAACTTGCAGCCTTGTAGAAAGGAGTGGTAAATAAACTGTTGGGGAATGATTACAAATCAGTAGGTAAGTGCTACTGATGCACATAAATAGCACTGCATAGCTCTGTGATCTCAGGAGTGGCTGTGCCTTGGACACTGTCTTTGAAGCAAAACAAGTGGTAGGGAGGTGGCAGTCAGCAAAGAGTTTTGGATAGGTATGCAGTGGAAGTAATTCTCCAAATTGAAAGATAAACTAGAGAATCTGGTCAAGAAGGAGGAAAGGCCCTCACCTCTCTCCCTGGCCCGCAGGCTAAGGGTTAGTGTTTGCAAAAGCCAAAAGCTAGAAAGGAAAAAAAGAGGGAAAGGATACTATCACTGTAGTTGAGGGTTTTGAATTTAGAGAGAGTAGCAAGTAGGGGAGAAGTAAATTGAGTCAAGATTGTGAAATTATTTTATGACAAGATAGAGGTACTGACTTGTTAGGGTGAGCCATTGAAGGTTTTTTAACTGGTTGAGGACTCGGTCAGATTTGTATTTTAGGAAGATCAGGATTAGAAGTGAATTCTGCCTCTAATGTATTTTTAAACACCCAAGGTAAATCTTACAAGGGTGGTAAAATTTTATATAAAGGAAACTATAAAATTTTACTGGTGACTAAAAAAATGTTGTATAAGTAGTAAGATATGCTACATCCAGAGGAGCTTGGATTAGAGGGGAGACTAGAATAATGAGTGTTTCCAATATGGAAGAATTTCAGGTTGAGGCCATGTGAGTGTGTGGCTAATACAGAAAAGAGATAAGGCCACTGAATGGTTCGGGTCTCAAAATGTATCCTATGAATGTATCAATTGTCTGTTTCACAATAAAACCACCCAGAATGAAGGCAGGAATGTGTGGGGGAAGAATTGTGAGTCAAAGACTATAATTAATTAACAATCTAATAGGATTGAACCATTACTATCTGTCTGGCACAATACTAAGAATATTACATAGATTATATTATTTAATCCCCAGAAAATTCTAAGGATGGTTGAGAGTAATCAGATATATACTTGGCAGTAATAATTAGGAATATTTTGGTGGCTACAAATTTAAGAGCAGTTTTTAAATGTGGGAGCAGCTAATGATATAGAAAACGGTTTAGAGTAGTGACCCCCACTGATAGGAAATGATGAGAGTATATACATTCTTATATAATAACAAATAAAATTTCAGAAAAAGAAATTAAAGAACTACTTTTGCAATTTCCACCAAAAGAATAAAATACCTAGAAATAAACTTAACAAAGGATATGAAGTACTTACATACAAAAAAATGATAAAATATTGAAGAAGAAAAAAGAAATGGAAAGGTATTTCATATTCATGGATTAGAGAAATCAACATAGTTAAAATGTCTATATTAGCCAAAGCTTTATACAGATTTGATGCATTTTTACAATGGTACATTGGACAAAGGTTTAATCTCCAAAATATATAAATAACTCATATGACTCAACACCGGGAAGACAAAGAATTCGATTTAAAAATGGGCAAAGGTACTGAATAGATACTTCTCCAAGGAGGACATACAGATGACCCATAGATATATGAAGAAATGCTCAGCATCACTAGCCATCAGAGAGATGCAAATTAAAACCACAATGAGATACCACTTCACACCAGTCAGAATGGCTATCATAAACAAAGCAACAAACAAGTGGTGGAGAGGTTGTGGAGAAAAGGGAACCCTAGTGCACTGTTGGTGGGAATGCAGACTGGTGCAGCCACTGCTGAAAACAGTATGGAGTTTCCTCAAAAAACTAAAGATGGAACTAGTTTTCAATACAGTGATTCTACTGCTGGGAATATGCCCTAAGAATTGCAAAACACTAATACAAAAGAATTTATGCAGCACCATGTTCATAGCAGCACTATTTACATTAGCAAAGATTTGGAGACAGCCTAAGTGTCCATCAGCAGATGAGTGGATAAAAAAAACAAACAAACAAGTGGTACATTTACAAAATAGTGTAAATGTAGCAGAAAAAAAAAGAATTCCTAACTTTTGCAGCAGCATGGATAGAACTGGAGACTATTATGCTAAGTGAAATAAGCCAGTTGGTGAAAGACAAGTACCATATGACAGGGGTGTCAAACTCATTTTCACCAGGGGCCACATCAGCCTTGTGGTTGCCTTCAAAGCCTGAATCTAATTTTAGGACTGTATAAATGTAACTATTCCTTAACAGTTAAGTGAGAGCTCAGCATTGCTGCTGGGTAGAAACAAGATGCCAGGCTGGATAAAACAAGGTGGAGGGCCAGATTTGGCCTGCTGGCCTTGTGTTTGCCACCTGTAACATATGATCTCACAAGAGGAATCTGATAAACAAACCAGTGAGCAAAATAGAACCAGAGGAATAGAATCATGGAATAGGCTGACAGCTGTAAGAAGGGAGCGGGGAGTTGGCAGCTGATTGAAAGAAGGTGAAGGGATTAGTTAAAGAACTTATATGAAGGACCCATGGCCATAAACAAAGAGGTGGGAATTGACTATGGAAGTGGGGTTGGCCTGGGTGGAGGGAGCAAAGGGGGAAAACATGGGACAACTATAATAGCAGAAACAATAAAATATATATTTTTAAATCCCAATGGCATTTTAAAAAATGAAATAGAACAGTGCTCACCCTGGCAGCACGTATACTAAAATTGGAAAAGTAAAGAGATTAGCATGGCCCCTGCGCAAAGATGATGTGCAAATCTGTGAAGTATTCCATATTTTTCGTAGGGGTTTTCTGTTTGTTTGGGTTTTTGTTTCTTGCTGTGATTAAAACAAAAAAATGAAATAGAAAATGATCAGATTTGTATGTAACCACAAAAGATCCCAAATAGCCAAAGCAATTCTGAGAAAAAAGAACAAAGTTGGAGATATCATACTTCCTGACTTCAAATTATACTACAAAGCAACAATAATCAAAACAGCATGGTGTTGGCAGAAAATCAGACACACAGCTCAATGGAACAGGACTGAGAGCACAGAAATAAACCCACATAGGTTTGAGCAAATAATTTTTGATGAAAGAGTAAAAAATTTACAATGGAGTAAAGAAAGCCTCTTCAATAAATGGTGCTGAAAAACTTGAAAAGTGACATGCAAAAGAATGAAACTAAAATGCTCTTTGTCAGCATATACAAAAATGAAGTCAAAATGGATTAGATACCTAAATATGAGACCTGAGGGAATAAAATACGTAGAAGAAAACATAGGTACCAAATTTATGGACCTTGGTCTTAGAATTTAATAAATTTTACCTTAAAGGCAAGGGAAGTAAAATAAAAAAGAGACAAATGGGTCTATAATAAACTAAAAAGCTTCTGTACAGTGAAAGAAACCATCAACAAAACAAAAAGGCAACAAACTGAATGGGAAAAGATATTTGCAAACTACACCTCCAATAAGGGATTAGTATCCAAAATATATTAAAAACTGATACAACTCAACAACAATAAACCCCCAAACAATCTAATTAGTAAATGGACAGAGGACCTGAACAGATACTTCTCCCAAGAAGATGTACAAATGGCCAATAGATATATGAAAAGTGGTAGTTTTTTGAGGGTTGGTTGCAATGTAAAATCTCAATCTGTATCAATACATTCTATCCTTTGTTAAAATAAAATCCAATTGTCTAGCATTTTGAATGGATCTTCTACCTGTACAAAATTTAGTTGTATCATCCGTTAACATTTGGAAAACATTAGTTTACCAAATTATGTAGAACTTCCAAATGTGTAGTTTTAATTATATAATGTTTTTTTAAAAAGAAATAACATTTTAAAAATGTGGTCACTGTGCTATGAGGTTAACTTCAGTAGGCTTAAATCTGGCCTGAGATATTTTACTGTATGGTACTAACCACTGGTCAAGCAGGAAATTTAGTGATTAATAATGTTTTTGTAGTGATGGGTATGAAGTGAATTTCAGGATTGTTCATACCATCTTGTGAGCACTGTGTATTGATAATTGTGAGATTGATGATTTGTATTTAACTTTGGTGAAATCCCCCGGAGCTGGAAGAGCTCTGACATTGGGGCTAAACATGGAGCAACATTGTGCCTTCATGACCAGCAAGGTGTAAGAAGTCCTAGGTCTAGGTTAGGCTCCCTGATTTGGAGGTGTTCTGCGCACACATCAGTGGTTCCTGACCTGAAAAACAAAGTTCTGCTAATATTTGCAGATTACTATTGGACAAATCTACTTTGGGCAATCTAAGAGGATCAACTGAGAACAATGTGATTTACAAAATTAAAAGAGATTTCAAAAAGGCAGTAAGGTAAGTGGTTATTTTAATAAAAACTGATAATTTTCTTATGCATTGGCAGTATTGGTTAGAAATATAGTAAGAAATGAATCCTGCCCCTAATGTATTTTTAAACACCCAAGATAAATCTTACAAGGGTGGTAAAATTTTATATAAAGGAAACTGTAAGACTTTACTGGTGACTTAAAAAAGTTGTAAAAGTAGTAAGATATGCTACATCCTTGAATGTAAAGATTTGACGTGACTTAGATATAAATTTTATCTTATTTAACCCATACATTTGCTTAATAAGATCCATCCAAAACATATTGTATAGAGGTGGCAGGATGGAAAAGACATTACAAGCAGAGAAAACAACTAATGCAAAGTCCTTAAAGTGGGAATCTTGTTGGTGTGTTCACGAAATAGAAATAAGGCCAGAAATGTTGAAAGTGATGAGAGATGAGGAAAGATCGAATAAACAGACAAGGGCCAAATGATGTAGAGCTTTGGGGGCTGTCTAAATAAACTTGGATTTTATTCTAAGTATAACAAGAAGCCCCAGAAGAATAGCATGCTTATTATACTATATTTTACAAAATGTACCCTGACCATTGGTTGAAGAACGAGCAGCTGATAAACAAGAATAGGAACAGGTAGATCAGTTATTAAGCCATTATATAGTCAAAACAAGGTATAATGGTCATTTGGATTAGAGTGAAGATGTAGAAAGTGGATGGATTTGGGATATGTTTTAGTAGCAAAATCAATAGTACTTGCAAGAGTAGGGTTATGTGGGAAAAGGAAAGAGGGGAAAGGAATCAAAGATGACTCTTAAGTTTGGTCTTAGTATTTGAATAAAAGGTGGTGCTATTTATGGAGTTTGGGACAATTGTGAAAAGAGCATGTTTTGGTGGGGAAGTGATTAATGTCTTGGACATGTTAAGTTTGACATAGTGTAACAGTGAAAAAAATTGTAACAGTGGGGAATTGTAATCCATCCCAACATTCTTTTGACATTGACCCTGTAAATGCTGATTCTGAATCATATATAGCTTATAGATAAACAACATATTTATATAAGAATCCTAGCAACTAACTTCAAAAGATAAAAACTCTGACCTTCAGGCATCCCAGCTTTGGGAGATTTGCTGACCTTCAAACACGGAGCCAGGATGACATGAAGCCATAATATTATAGAACAGACCTGGGGCAGGGAGTGAATGATATATTATTACCAAATGGACCCACCCTTGTGCTCAAGGGGTCCCCCAACCTGTACTAGGTTCACCTTGCCCACTGCCAGGGAAAGATGTCTCTCAATGCCAGAGACTGATGAAAAGGAAAGGGATTATTTATTTAAAGAGTTATACAAATTTAAGAGTAATAACTTAATGTGTTCATTGAGATCCCAAAGTCCTTTAGAAAGCCCACCAATGTATAAGGAGCCAATCTGCCTGGCAACGGCAAATGTAGCCCAGCCCTATTGGAAAGCTCAATAGGTGCATGGCACCACACAGGATGCCAAACCCACGGATTGGTTCTCCCGTGGGAAATCAGGCCTGCATTATAAGTAGGCTGCTTTGTGACTTGCTCTTCCTAAAACTCCCTCACCCTGAGTTGAGGCAGCAAATGCTTACTGTGTATCTTTAAAGTAACTTCCTGAAGTCTGTGCTAATTCTCCGAAAGATGGAGTGTAACCAGACCAATTACTCTTATCCGTTCCCTTGCATTTGCTTGTTAATCTTTTCCTTGTTAATCTGTAAAGAGTAATCAGTAACATCCTTTCCATTGCTATCCATAAAAAGTAATTACCTAAAGCAAACCTGAGTGTAATGAATGAAAACCTTCTTTGATATATGCTGTTAGAAAGCCAATAAATGCTTGTCAAGGCAAGGGTCAGGGCGCTCTCCCCTTGAGAGGGTGGCTGTGCCATCCCTTTTCCTCCACGGGACTTGGTAGTCCATGTGAATTTGTTTCATCTCATCCATAATGCCTCGGACACTGCTGGCCAGTGTCCTCATCACAAATGCACAATCCTTCCTTCCCCCTCTACCCAGTCCAGGCTATGGTATCTCAGAAAAAGAAATAGAAGTCCATGGTTCTTTTCTGCCCAAACCAAAAAGATGCCTTATGGCTGCCACACCTGGGTTTAAATCCCAGCACCAATCTTCCACTGCTGCACCATTTCTGACTCCTCCCACAATTGGCCACAGTTGCCAGCATTCCTGTATTTTTCCAGCTTTACTGGGCTGCCATAGTAAGTCTGGGCAGGTGTGGCCCTGTGGTATCGAGCCAATCATCTCCAAGCTCTCATGCAGGCTCTGTAACCAGGGGGAGTTGCCTCCCAATTACATCATGTGTTGAAGTCACTCCCATCCCCCTGGCACAAAGCATGACCACAGCTGTTTAACATATCTATGAAACAAGTTAAAGGTTATAGATATGTTAAACGACTGTTCTAGAGGTTATCTGCAAAATTTGCTATTCAAAACAACTCTCAATGGCCCTGCTCCATGCGTCCCATCCCCCAGCTCAGACTTGTGGAGGTGAGGACATCCTATATATACATATTTTTCTAATATTTCCTGGACACTGAGTTCTGGACCCCATTATGAATCCCTATTTGGGGTCCTCCCTTGGCTGCACCCTTTTATAATAATAACTACACCAGAATGATGCAAACCAGGACATCACTTGCCTTATCAGAATGGACTGTGCTCATCTGCATGTAGAAAACTTCAACCCCCTCTTTTGATCTCTTTGTTCTCTTCCCCTCTCCTTATAAAAACTGCTGCTTCCACTGAGATGTGGAAATGGGCTTTGAGACATGAGTCCCTTCTCATCTTCCATATGGCCAGCATCTGAATAAACCACTTTTCTTTATATCAGCACCTGCTTCTAGAGTTTTGGCTTTCTAAGTAGCATGAAGCCAGACCTGTGTTTGGTTACAATACCAGTTAATAAGCACAGTGGAGATGTTAAGTTGTTGACTGATCATATTGGTCTGAAATCGAGGGAAAAATCAGATGCTAGAGATATAAATGTGGAAGTTATCAGGACATTTACAATAATCAAAACCATAAGACTGAATAAGAAAAACTAAGAGAAATTGTAGTTGGGGAAGAGAAGGGGAACAAGGGCAGAACCAAAGATCTTAGAGACTTAACACAATGGAAACTTATCTCTCACTGATGCTGCACATCTAATTCTCATTTGGGAAGCCACTAGGCTCTGTGCTCTGTAGTTAGTTGGGGATCTAAGCTGGCTAACCAGCCCATCTACAATATCTCCTGTTACCATATCAGAGAAAAAGAAAGCAATACACATTATTTTTGCTTTTAACTCATTGGCCAAAACAAATCACCTGAAGGGGCTAGGAAGTATGAACTTCCCATATTCATAGAGGGTGTAGTGCTGGGAATATTTGGCAAATGTGTTTGACACAAAAGTTTCCATTTCTAATGTCCATTTATTGTTTCTTTTCTCTTTATTAAACACTGAGGCAAGGTCACTTGCTTTTAGTAAGAGGGAATGATTTAAGGACAAGGATTTGGGCAAGATATTGTTCTATTGGGTGTTAAAGTTAATATTACCAAGAAAAAATAATTGAGTGCCCATTTAGGACTTGTAGTCAGGAATGTAGTGTGGGATGGGGCAGAGGAGGGAGGTTCCTTTAGGTCTTTTGGGGAGAGATGAGAATTGACTAACCATTCAAAATTATGAGGAAAATCCTTTCAGGCAGAGGGAACAGCAACTATAAGGCTGTAAGGTAGGAAAAGACTTGCTTACTGTGTCAAGAGTGTACTGAAGAAGATCCTGGTAAGAGAAGAGCTAAGGGAGGGAGGCAGCCTATGAACCCACAAGCCTCTTTGGATTTGGAAAGAGTTTGGATTGTATTCTAAGAGAAATAGAAATCCGTTAGAGGGATTTAAACCAGAGGAGTGACAGTATCTGATTTTTACTTTTGAAAGATCACTCTTTTCAGTGATGTGGAGAAGGGGTATGAGTGAAAAAGGTAGCTCAGTCTACAGCAATCTAGAGAAGAGATGTAGAGAGCAATAGATAGACCTCAGGTACACTCTAGAGGTAGGATAGGCCTAACTTACTGACGGTTTTTATGTGGAGTGGGGATGCCCAAAGTTACCCAGCCTAAGAGGTAGTCTCAGGGTTTGAACTTGGACTTACGGTAAGGATTAACAACATGAACTTTTACCTAGATAGCCCAGATTTGTTGCCCTGTCTCTGGAAAATGAATAGAATGTACTTCATGAGGTTGGTGGGAGAAATATATTAGTTGGTGTAAGATATTTCAAAGTAAACTGATAAATTTAGAATTAATATAATTGGTGATTAGTTGAAGGATACTAAGGATTCTCATTAGAGGAAAGATACCATACTCAAATAGCTTTTGAGAAAGCAGATACCCGCACATGGCAGGATACTCTCATATCAGATCACCCATGTATCTCATTAATTTATAACAGTTCCATAAATAAAGCCAGAAAAATCTAATTTTGGTGGCAACTCTATGGGAAAATATTGTTCTTAGATTGATACTTTTCGTAGAGTTGTTTCAAAAACAACAATAAAAAATAAATTTCTTATTTTAAAGTTGGAAGAAAGAATATATTAAATGTATTTTCTTTTCATATTTCTAGACCTTAATTCTAAGTCCTAGACAATGCAAACCAATCTCAAAAATCAATTGTGTGTTCAAAGTGACTGAATGTTGAGTGACTGCTTAAGAGCCCAGATGTCATATTCATATTTGGCACAAACCTCAAAGGGGAAATTAGCTCATTTTGTATCTTAATACTATAAGTCTTTGACTGTTTTCAAGCAATGCATAATATTTGGATAAAAAGTGTTGAATTTAGATAGTCATTCACCTTTTATGTCTACATCCTGTCAAGCATTCATATGTCTTTAAGCAAACAGATGTCTAAGGGAATTCTGTTTTTATCTGGGTATTTGGGATCATGTAATTTCTTTTATTAAAAAAGATTTTGTTTATTTACCTATTTTTTAGAGAGAGAGGTGTGAGAGAAACATTGATTGGTTGTCCCTCACACACCCCCAGCCAGGGACCTGGCGACCTAGGTATGTGCCCTGATGGGGAATTGAACTGGCAACCTTTTGGTTTGCAGGATGACACCCAACCCACTAAACTGAGCTACACCAGTCAGGGCTAGCATCATGTAGTTTCAACCTGGCTGTCCACCAAAAGACATGCTTTCTTTGAGAATTTTGTACTCCACGTTTTAGCCACATTATATCAGCAGTTGAAAAAAGATATGTCAGTCACCCTGGGGTTAATTGTGGACTTCTGAAATTGACATTGATTCTGAAGTAATAAAAGATTTCCAGACATCTCAAAAAGCCAATGATAAGAAACACACAATTTATAGTTCTGTTATATCATGAAGCTATATATTTTTAAGAAGAAAAGGCTTAAAGAATAATCTCCATCATAGTTTGTAAATAAAATCTAAATAAGTAGATGTATCATTTCCAATAAGAGTTATGGTTGCAATAGTAAGTAAAATGATTCTACTTTTACAGTGCCTTAGATAAAATTAATGGTGGCCAAGATGTGAAGACAACCAGAGTGTCCTTTGATAGAGGATTGAATAAAGAAGATGTAGTACATATATTCAATGGAATACTACTCAACCCTAAGAAAATACAAAATGCTGCCATTTGAGGCAAATGGAAGGACCTTGAGAATATTATGTGAAGTGAATAAGTCAGTCAGAAAAAGCTAAGAACCTTATGATTTCACTCATTTGTGGAATATAAAACTGAAACTCATGAACACAGACAGCAGTATGGTGGTTACCAGAGGGAAGGGGGTGGGGAGTCTCTAATATATGGTGCAGGAAGATGGTTTGACTTTGGGTGGTGGGCACACAGTGTAATATATGGATCTTGTATCATAGAAATGTAAGTTTGAATCCTATATCATCCTGTTACCAATGTCACCCCAATAAATTTAATAAAAATTTTAAAATAAGTAATGTAACCATCTTTACAGATATTAACATTTCTTATTGTAGTGTGAGAAGAGGAAACTGTGTAGTAGCCATTTATTATTTTTCCTCAAGAAAGTCTTTTGAAAATAGTTGCTACATATACAAGGTCTGTCCAGAAGGTATCCAGCCATGTAATATGAAACAGAGAGACATTTACTGAAGAAGATGCAGGAATCATTGTGTATAGGACAATGATGCCTCAGTCCCCTTCAAAGGAGGCACCTTAGGACCTCACACAGTTCTCCCAATTGCCATCAGCTGTCCTGTCATATTTTCCTGTGTCTGGGGTGTCCAAACTTTTGGTGTCTCTGTACCACACTGGGAAAAGCAGAGTTGTCTTGGGCCACACATTAAATACATTGTGGCACATAATCACACAAAAACCTCATAATATTTTAAGTAAATTTATGATTTTGTGTTGGGCCGCATTCACAATCATCCTGGGCTGCATGTGGCCCATGGACCGCAGGTTGGAAGCCTCTGTACATGGTCAGAAATCTCTTTCCTTTCAAAGGTGATTTTAGTTTTGGCAAAATCCAGAAGTTGCAGGGTGCCGAATATGGGCTGTAGGGGGCTGAGTCACCCGAGTGATTTGACGTTTTGCCAAAAAACTCTGCACAAGACATGATGCATGAGTGGGCATGTTATCATGTAGAAGCTGCTGATCAACAGTTGCCCATAGCTGCAGGCTTCTGAATTGTCCAAACAGTTTTTGTGGAGGAATGTTCAAACTTAATGCAAAATTTGATGCAGATTCATTGTTCTACTCACTCACTGATTTTTAATGCGATGGCCACACAGTACACATGTTCCCTCAACAGTATCTACTGCTCCCTCTGAGTAGTAGAGTGAAGTCATCATTGTTCATGCATGCACATTCCAGTCCACTCTCCTTGGCTGCCAGGTTACATCAATGTCACGCAAACTGTTCTTGTTATATTACCAATGGCTGAACTTTCTTTGGACAGACCTCATACATCCTCCTGGGCATTAAATTCTTTTGGTGCCACTTGTATATTGAGGAGTCTCAATGCGGAAAAGTATAAATGTAAAGTGCTTTTCCTAATTTGTGTCCCAAGTGGGTGAAATTACACCCACCTTTCCGACTGGGAAATAGCTCCCTTCCTACCACGGTGGTCATATTCCTTACCTTAGCATTCAGTGTCAGATACTAGAACACTCATCCAGTAAGCAAGGTTCAGTCCTGTTGTTTTTTTATTTCTTATAGCAGACCAGAACAATGGATCTCTTCTTTCTTTCCATTCCTTGGACAAGTTAAAAAGGAAGGGCCAAATATTTAAAGAGATGTCCGCTGGGGGCAGGTTGTTTGGTGATTGATTCGGACTCTGGCCAGCAGTGTCCTCAGTGTTGTGGATGAGAGGAAACAAATTCATACAGACTGCTGAAGTCCTATGGAGAAAAAGGGACTCTATCTCTAAGAGAGAGTGCCCCAGCCACTCTCTCAAGGGGAGAGCGCCTCTACCCTTGCCTTGACAAGCTTTTATTGGCTTTCTAATAGTATTCATCAAAGAAGGTTTTCATTCATTATGCTCAGGTTTGCTTTAGGTAATTACCTTTTACAGATAGCAACGGGAAGGATGTTACTGATTATTTCTTACAGATTAAAAAGGAAAAAACGTTGCAAATGCAAGGGAACAATAAGACTAATTGGTCTGGTTATACTTCAATCCTTAGGAGAATTAGCACAGACTTCAGGAAGTTACTTTAAAGATACACAGTAAGCATTTGCTGCCTCAACTCAGGGTGAGGGAGTTTTAGGAAGAGCAAGTCACAAAGCAGCCTACTTATAATGCAGGCCTGATTTCCCATGGGAGAACCAATCCGTGGGTTTGGCATCCTGTGTGGTTCCATGCACCTATTGGGATTTCTAATAGGGCTGGGTTACATTTGCCATTCCATGCGGATAGGTTCCTATAGGTGATAACTGCTGTTGGAATTCATTGGATTCAGTTAGGTTGCGTGATGCACTAACATGTCTCCGTGGTGACAGATTATTCCCTTCAATTCTGCTAGGCTTTGCAGTCCTTGAATGGCTTTATTCTAATCTAAGGACATCACACTGAATTCTCTGATGGACTGGGTGGTCCTGACAAGTCTAGCTGCAAAGTGTCCACTTTTCTGAGGCCAACCCTTAAAACGTCGACACTTTGGGATCTATTCCACATGTCTTAGAAACTAGGAAGGGGTTGGCTGGCAGTTCTCCACCGTCTCATCTTTATTTTATTTTATTTTCCATTGTTACAGTAGCCAAGAAACTTTTCCAAGTCCATGGTAAGCAGACATCAAACTAGAGAGCAAATACTGGTCTCCTAGAATAAACCTTTAGTCTTTACAACTAATCCCTGAAGCCTTCCTCTCTGTCCTGAAGGAAGGAAGCCCTCTCTGAAGGAAGAACAACTTCTCTTAGCAACACTGCAGTCCCCAGTGACTGGCCTTCTTTCCTGTAGACTGAAGATGGCATGGTGAAAGTGGATTATGCAAGAAGGTAGTTCACAGTGGAACCCATTATCTGACCATTTTAGTAAGCAAAGTGAAGCAGTGACTGGCCTAGCAACAATGAATTCAGAATGTAGGACCCTAACAGCAATTGCTTAGCAAAGACAGCACATGGTTCTGTTACAGTGATTAGCTTCACAGTAACTGCTCATTATGGACCTGGTTGCTTGAGCCTACATGTGGCACAATATAAGGAATGTGTTTAGGTGCCCAGAACATCTGGGTTGCTACATCAAATCCTGTCTAGAACAGGGTGGTACAGAAATGATTCATAACTTATCAACACTTTATTTTCACTATGTATGTACTCTTAAATTGATGGAAAAACAACAAAAACTATTATGATTGATAATAACACTATTATTCTACCTGTCAATGATAAGTGCTTACATCTAAACCAAGGTGCAAATAAACACAAATACTCCTGCTGAGAAATACAATTATTTCCTTACCTTTTAACTGTGTTTGTACCATATACACAGTGGTTCTAAAAATACCATTTTCTTTTTTGTTTGTAGAGCTAACATGTCTTTCAAGAGACCAGTATGCCATTCTGCTGCTGTGGAGTTAGAGAGCTCTCATAGCCTCAAGTCTCTTCCGTGCAACTATCTCTGAGCTCTGGAGTCAAGGTTGTTGGAATACAGCTGTGTGGGGAGAGCCTGATAAGGTGTCACATGTCAGGCAATAATTTGTCAAATAAGAAAATGCCACCTTCTATCTTAATCCCTTATCATTTATCTATGCCAGCAATTTTCAACTGGTGTGCTGCAAGAATTTTTAAAACATGCAGTACCAAAATCCCTTCACCTTTCCCTTTCATCTTTTGGAGGTTCTCAACCCTTTCCTCCAAAAAGAAGGACTCATAGACACAGACAATGGTATGTTGATTGTCAGAGGGAAGTGAGGATGAGAGGAGGTAGAAGGTAAAGAGGGGATAAGTGGTGATGGAAGGAGACTTGGGGTGGTTAACTCACAATACAATGTACAGATGATATATTATAGAACTGTACAACTGAAACCTATATAATTTTATTAACCAATGTCATGCCAATGAATTCAATTAAAAATATGCAATACCTGACTGATCTTTTTTTCCCTTAGATTTTCAAATAAAAATATAACAACAGCTGACACAATAGCCGTGTGGTGTGAATGAATCAAAATTATGCTTATTTTTTGTCAGCTCAACAAAAAAGATATTTTTGGTGTGCTGCAGTATTTTAGTAATAAGTTTATGTGTGCTATGAGATTAAAGAATGGCTGAAAGTAGCTGATCTATGCCAATGATATGTATGAATTGACCTTGTCTCAAAACAAAACTTAATTTTTAAAAACCACTTTCATTAACAAAAGCCTAATTGTTTTAAAGTAACTTTTGCTTACTGGAAAATTTAGTCTCTCAAAATATTAGAATTTTCTGTTTTGTTTTGTTTTTAAGTAATCACTTTATTTTAGAATATGTTTATAGAAGATTTCTAGGAAAAAAGAGGAAATAGTACAGAGAATTTTCAGATATGCCACGTCCAGTTTCCCCTATTATTAGCATCTTGCATAAGAATGCTACATTTGTTATAATTAACCAATATTAAGACATGAGTCTTAATCTGCAGTCTATTTGTTATACTGATTAAGGATCTTTTTTCTCTTCTAGGATCCCATCCAAGATATTATATTACATTTGGCCATGTCCTCTCCTCAGGCTGCTCTTGGCTATAACAGTTCCTTAGCTTCTTCTTCTTCTTTTTTTTTATGCTCTTGATAATTTTAAGAAGTATTGGTCAGGTATTTATAAAAAGTCCCTCAGTTGGGATTTGTCTGCTTTTTTTTCCCTCTTGATTAGAATGGGTTATATGTTTTGGAGAACACCTCAGATGTAAAGTACCTTTTTATCCAATACAGTACAATTTATCACTCTCAGTCCTAACTTGACCAATTGGCTGAGGTAGCATTTGTCAGGTTTCTCCACTAAAGTTACTCTCCTCCCCCCCCTTTTATTACTGTATTCTATGGAAAGTCACTATGCACAGCTCACACTTAGAGTGGGGAGTTATATTGTGTGCATACAGAAATCTAAAATATTTCTTTGTGTTATCATGATACTATATTACATTGAATTCAAATTAATATCTTCAACATGGTTCCCTCTAGCTTCCTCCTACTGCTTATCTATAACCTCCCAGCCCAACAGTGACAATCTGGCTTCCACCATCCACCATTCATTTATAGTAGCCTTCCCTTATCATTGGGGGATCTGTTCCAAGACCCCCACTTGATGCCTGAAACCACAGATGGTACTAAACCTTATGTATACTATTTTTCTACCTGTACATAGATAGTTCCTTTCACTTAAAGGAAACACTTTATGGCTTCTCTTTGGCATATTTGAATTGCTAGCATCACTATTCTTGAGCTTTGGGGCCATTATTAAGTAAAATAAGGAGTACTTGAACACAAGCACTGTGATACCATGACAGTCAATCTGCTAACCTAGATGGCTGCTAGGTGACTAACAGGGAGGAGTGTCAACAGCATGGATATGCTGGTCAAAGAAATGATTCACACCCAGTGCTAGGTAGAGCAAGTTGGTGCAAGATTTCATCACACTACTCAGAAAGGCACATAATTTAAAGCTTATCAATTGTTTATTTCTGGAATTTTCCATTTAATATTTTCTGATTGTGGTTGACCACAGGTACCTGAAACTGAGAAAAGCAAAACTGCAGATAAGGGGGACTATCATACTTACTTGCTTAATTTCTGTACTAGTGTCTAGTGGTATCAGAAGTGTTCATCTTTACCTCAAAATCTCAGGTTTTAAAAATGAAAACCATTTCCCTTTGGTGATTTCACACCTGAGATTTTGCCGGTACCAGAAAGAACCAATGCCCTTGTCCCAGAGTGGAGTGGAGCACACATGGATTACCTTAGGACATCTATATATAAGGATTTGCTAAATAGTGAGTGAATGCAGAGAAATAGCTCTTCCACAACAAATGACAGGAGGAGTGGGATGAGAGGGGGGCTGAAGATCTCAATTATCACAGAAAGAGTGGGTGTAGGGAATTTCCACAATGGACAGAACAATCAGTATTGTTAGAATGCACAGGGACCACCCTAATACCCTGGTACATCTCTAAGTACATTACCCAGTGAGCTTGCCCGCTGGTCATGAACAGCAAGCCTGCATGTTAATATTAAAATGCTTGAGGCACAAGTTCATTTGATATACTTGAAATGCAGCGAGAAGCAAGGGGAAGAGAAGAAAGGAACACTATATAACCCACTGAGGAGAGGATGCCTGCAGGATGGAAGGATATACCCCAAGTCTGGTGAACACATACTCATGTGTCCTGTCTGTCCCTCCACCTCACCAGCTTTCCCCAATGTGAGTGTGGTCATGATCTGCAGCTGGGGTTTAAGTAAAGGGCTTGCAAAGAGGGACCCAAGGCCAATGATACATACTTGCATTAGCAGAGAGACACAGCTACAAGTACCCATGGATGCAGCTGTGGCTTGCCAGTGGTCTAATGGACAGCCACGGGCTCTCCTTGTGTTTTTGGTAGAGGACACATGAAGGTAAAGGGTGTCACTACTGGGGGCTGACTTAAGACCTCTTGAATATTTTAATCTTTCCATACCTTCCAATCTATGTTCACACACATATGCTCTACTTACTTCACTGTTCAATATTTCTCATAGGTTACTGAGAAATAGTAAATATTTACTAGTTATGCTTAACCCATATCATGAGCTTTATTCATCCCATTTCTGTCTTCTATAGTAGAAATTAATGTTCTCCAAAATACAACATTACATAGACACATTACATAGTCAAAGAAAATGTAATTAGAATAGATGTTACAAGTGCAACTAAGGTCCTCTTTCAGGAAATGGGGCTCAAATAATATTGAATAGATAAATTGAGAAGTTAAAAATATTGAAAGTATCAGAAGTCCTTCTGAATGAGAACATGGCATTGGATTCAAAGGCTATATATTGGTCAATTTACTTTGAAGATCTAAAAGTTTATTCATGATAATCTCTTATTTTTCTTTCTAAAAAGTTTACAACAGACTTCAAAAGGCTTCTCTTTAGGGATTAATGTAGAAAGGAGGGACTAAGTACTGTCAGGAGGATTGCTGATTTCCTGATGTTAAGGGATCTGAGATTTGTTTTTTCTCTTACTTCAATGGTGTCTGCAGACACCTTTGTCCAAGCACAGGCTTTAAGAAAAGTCACAAATTTGTGGTCTGGAAGGGTGATATTGCATCATTCATCCCTCCCTATAATTCATTAATTAGTTTTTATTCCTCTTCTAGTGTACTTTTATACTATGTTATTAATTTCTATTTTTTTCCAAGGAAACTTTACTTACCCCCAAGTAACATAGGTAGTATCCTATATTTCCTCCAGAAAGTTTTATGTTTTGATCTTTACATATAGGTATATAATCAATCTCAAATTAATATTTTGTGTGATGTGAGGTAGGGATCAAGCTTTATTATTATTCCAAATGAATATCCATCTGTTCCACCTTCTTTGCTGAAAATCAAATCACCCTGTATGTTTTAGTGTATCTTTTTTTCACTGAATTTTGTCCCATTGATATATTTGTTGACTCTTGTGAAATTTTTATTTCATTTTGACTACTGGGGATTTATAAGATGTCTTGAAGGAAGAGGGTGCAACTTCTAACTTCAGTCTTCTTGAAGATTGCTTTGCGTATTTCCAGTCCATATAAATTTAGAAACTAACTGGTCGATTCCTACAAAAAAGAACATAGGGATTATAATGAAACTTGTAGTGGATCTCATTTAATTATTTAGTTTAATCTGATTTATAAAATTGTAATATAATTTATATATTAAATTAGTTTCAGGTGTACAGCATAATGATTCAGTATTTGTATGTATTGTGAAATGAACACCACAGTAAGTTTAGTTAACATCTGTCACCATACATAGCTACAATTTTTTTTCTTGGTGATGAGAACTATTAGCAACTTTAAAATATGCAGTATGGTATTGTTTACTATAGTCACCATGTGTTATATTACATATTACATCCCCAGAACTTATTTATTTTATAACTAGAAGTTAGTACCTTTCACCACCCTCACCCATTTTTATCTACCCCCCAGCTCTGGCAACCACCAATCTGTTCTTTATCTTCATAAGCTCAGTTCATTGCTGTTGTTGTTCTTGTTTTTAGATTCCACATATAAGCGAAATAATATAGTATTTGTCTTCATCTGTTTGACTTGTTTAACTTAGCTCAATGCCCTGAAGTTTTTTATCCATGTTGTTGCAAATAGCAAGATTTCATTTTTATGGCCAAATAATATTCCACCATATATACATAGCATATTTTCTTTATCTATTCATCTATCAGTGAACACTTAGGTAGCTTCCATATCTTGGCTATTGCCAAGATACATACATCTTTTAGCAGTTGTGTTTTAATTTTCTTTGGAAAAATAATTTAGCGTTAATTTGGATAGATAACTTAGCATTGCTGGATCATATAATAGTTATATTTTTAATTTTGGGGGGAAACTTCATACCATTTTCCATAGTGGCTACACCAATTTATGTTCCTAAAAACAGTGCAAAAGGGTTCCCTTTTCTCCACATCTTCTCCAACACTTGTTGTCCTTTTGTTAATAGCCACTCTAACCTGTGTAAGGTGATATCGCACTGTGGTTTTGATTTGTATTTCCCTGATGGCTAGTGATGTGGAGCATCTTTTCATGTACATTCCTCTTGGCCATCTGTATGTATAAAATCTCATTTATTTTTGAAAGTAGAAAAAAAATGTTTGAGCTACACCTGGCTGGTGTGGCTCAGTTGACTGGTCTTCAACCCACAAATTGAAAGGTCTCTGGTTCAATTCCCAGTCAGGCCACACAGGTCTAGGTTGCAGGTTCATTCCCCATTCGGGGCAAAAAGCAGCCAATCAATATTTCTTTCTCAATGTCTCTCACTCTCTCTCCCTCCCTTCCCCTCTCTTTAAAAATGGTGGATTATTTCAGTATTTGATTTTATTTTGATCACACTTTTAACAGAAACAAAAATAAAATAAAATATTAGATAAAGAAAGATCAGTGTGATTAAATGGATATAAACTAAGAACAGGCATAGGATATAGAAATGGCTTGAGATTGTCTATAAAAGGTATATATTCCTCCCAATTTTTACTTGGTATTTTGTTTATTGATTGGTGATTCTGATATGCTTATTATATAAAGCACAAAACAAACTACATAGCTCAGTCTGACTTTGCTTCCTAAATAATTTACCAATTCTTCTGTAGTTCTTACACTAAGAATGATAACAATAGAATATATAACTACCTAACTCAAATATAAATGAAAACTTCTGCCCCAGGGTGGTTTTAACCTCAAGATTCCTACCCCATCCCAGTTTGCCAACTTTCCTTAGTAAATCTGAGCTGATTTTTGTATATATTATTCCATGTTTTTCTTTTCTCTTTTGGTTGTTTCCTGTTTGATATTAAGTGCACATGACATTTGTCTGTATAACTCAAACTTCAAATGAAAATGGAAAGAAATGACAAACTAGAGGGAGAACTAATTTACTGTTTCAGTTCCATTTCAACCCTGCTTTAAAAAAAAGATTTATTTCTAAATTAGGTGGAATTTATATTCAAATTACACAAATTACAAGGATACATGTATGACAAGAGTTTGTTTGACCCAGGCTAGTAGACTAGTAGTTAACTATAGTTCTAAAAAGGTTAATTTTTAAATGTTGCTGGAAACATCCCCCTAGGGAATCCAAATATACATATGAAGTACATGAGAGTATTTTGTAAGAGACAAATACTTTAGAATTTGACACCATCTCTTCTACTTACCTACCTGCCCTGTTTGTTTGGGACAAAAATTTGAAGCCAGCTAAGAGTTTCAGTCTTTAAATGGGTCCAGTATTCCCATAAAAGAGGTCATTACTAAACTTTCTCTATTCTGGGACAGACTAAAGGGTCAGGGGCAATTTGTCCAAGAATTATTATGTGAAAAAGTAGTGTTACCAAGCAACAGAAAAGGTCCGTTATTGTCCGCCGCCTTATGGAAAGATGCCTCTCAAAGCCAGAGATTTGTGAAAAGGAAAGGAAATGTTTATTTAATGCTATGCAGAGTTAAAGTAGCAACTTAACTTCATTAAAATATCAAAGTCCTTCAGGATACCCACAGACGCCCACAGTGCTTCCTATCTCCCTCTGCCCTAATTCAGGGTACCGTACTTGCAAGGAAGAGAAGCACACGTCCGGGATCCAGGCTCTTGACACCGTCAGCTGTGTCATTGTCCAGGCAGGATCTCTAATTAATCCAAAGCCATGTGGCACCTTCTCATGGCCTACTGGCAAGAGTTCTTTCACCCTTCTTTCAGGCAGTCTCTCTTGCTCCCAAGCCACACAGCCAAAGGAAGCACCCCAAAGCCACGTGGTCATTCTTCTACCAAAGCTGTGGGGAAGGGGTCCCCACTCTGGAAAAGCCACGTGGCAATTCTCTGCTAAAGCCACATGGTGATTTTCCCTCACAGGGCTGTGAGGGTCCTAACTCTTGTGAAAGCAGGTGGATTCTCCCCCTCAATGGCTGCCACTTCTCAGTTTAAATCCCTGCGCCAAATCTCTTCTGTACCCCCATTTCTGACTCCTCCTACAATCAGTTACACCTGCCAGCATTCCCGTATATTCCAAGTATTTTTGGGATGCCATCATGAGTCTGGGCAGGTGTGTCCCCATTTTCTGGAGCCAATCTTCTCCAAGCTCCCACGCAGGCGCTGTGACTTGAGGTTCCTCCCCCAGTCACGTCTTGGG